>JAMXBB010000008.1:83647428-83783518 GCA_024138015.1 Lumnitzera littorea | reverse complement strand
TATAAAAATTGGAACTTAATATTAATATTAAGTTCCAATTTTTATAATTCAATTACTACATTTATCATAATTATAAAATAAAAATATATAATATATAAATAAAATATTTTTTGAAAAATTGGATTTCAAATAAAAATAGAATGAATATAGATAATACGTGGATAAGATATAAATAAAAAAAATTCAAAAAAAAATTAACCGAAACAATATCTTGAATATATTACATCACCCCATTCCAAGCATTATATTTAGAGCTGTCCATACGTGGCACCACTCGTGTAAGGGTGGTATAACCCTACCCATTTAATTACCCAAAATATCATACAATAGGACAGGGTGATTTGTTGTTCGTGTCCTAGTCACGTATTATGGCAATCTATATTCATACAGTACCGTGCAAGTGAATTTTCTCGAAAACTAATTTCAAGAAATCCCTTTCATACAGCAAGCATTATGGTCTTTTTTTCCTTTGACGTTTGCCATGGATAGATAGGTGGCATGCACGAATAGACTAGGATTTCTCACGTGGGGACTTTCATTCAAGCGCTTATGCGAGAAGTTCTCTCTCTTTTTTTAACATAAGTTTACTGCAGCACCCATTCGTCCCAAAAACAAAAAAAAAAACAAAAACAAAAAACAAAAAAAAAAGAAGAAAAAAATGGGAAGAAAGAAAGAAGGCATAAATAAAAATATTATAATATGATTTACAATTTTTTTATAAAATAATAAAATTATTTATATTTTTAAGATTTGAAAGTTGAGAACTTTCATTAGTTTACATTTTTTTATTTAAATCTACATTTATTCTTTTAGTAAATCAATACATTTTTTTGAAAAATAAAAAGAAAAAGAAAATAATACATTCTTACCAAAAAGCCTGGTTAGATCCTATAGGAATCAAATTGGATTATCAGCAATAATATTGAACTAAGCTCACTATAAATAAAGGTTGAATAAGTAATTAAATCGATTTTATAATCAAATCATATCAAATTAAATTGAAATGGACAGACTAGCTCAAACTTAGCAACACTAGTTAATACAAATTGTGATCTATTGGATATTTACTTACTCATACATAATATTTATCATTTCAAGAACTTCTACATAGGACCATTCTATGTAACATGATACAGACATGGGAATCGAATCAAACTAGCCTAAAGCTTCTAAGTTATGGTTAAAAAAATCATGAATCGTGACTAACTCATTCCCCCATGGTTTTGGGCTACTTTAATTGAAGCATTTATCAATTTTTCTTTTTGAAAACTATTTTCTTATATTTATTTTATAATCGATCTATTTATTCCTTCATATATAAATACGTGTTAGTTTGATATAAATTAAAAATCATTCACATATTTATTTAATTATAAGTGTTTAAATTTTCATTATGTCCAATGATACTAAAATTTATATTAAATTCATGAACTAGTTTATTTATCTATTGTTATTGATTACTATGATCATGTAAAAATAATAGAAATTGTGACATAAATAACTAAACCACGTAGCTCCCAACTACAATTACAAAAGAGAATATGGACTCCCTTCAAGAATGTGTCATATACAATTTATGTCTCATAAGCTACCCTTCTCTTACTAAGCTCAATCATTAACGGCCTATTTAGTTCGTTGAATAGAATAACAAAAGAATGGAATTGCAATTACTTACGAATCGAGTAAAAATGTAATATATAGTGAATGTATATTACATTGTTTAGTTGAGTACAAAACTTAATCAGGAATATGACATGAATCCAAAGTAAAATATCTAAAACACCCTCATAAAATTGAATAATAAAATAATTATAAAACAAATTAAAATAGTAACAAGGAATAGAACACTTAAAAAAAAAGAAACAAAACAAAAAAAATCTAGCAATTAGCATTGTTGAATTTGAAACCTATGATGATTAAAGAAGGTGATTGAGGAAGATAACAATGAAGCTTCTGGTTTAGCTATGGAGGAAAGCTTAGTAAGCGATGAAGATGACTAATAGAAGCTTCTAGATCTGGCTATGGTGGAAAACTTCAAAGAAGATGAAAAAACGTTGAAGATAATCGACAAAGCTTCTAGATCTAACTATAGTGGAAAACTTCGAAGAAGATGACCAATGGCGAAGATGATTGACAAAGCTCTTAATCCTAGCCATGGTGGAAAACTTTGAAGAAGATTACTAATAGTGACAATGATTGACAAAGCTCTTATTTTTGATTGTGGAGGAAAACTTACCCAATGGTGAATATGACCAAAAAAGCTTCTATTTTTTGCCATGGAGGAAAACTTCAAGGAGATGCAACTTATGGGATTAGGTTTTGAGAAAGTTTAATCCTATTGTTTACAAAGGCAAATGGTGTAATTTTTGAGTTAAAATGAGGCCATATTGGGAGCAAAGAGAAGGAAATGAGTTAGGAATAACGATTCCTTAGGTAGATCTAAGAATGTCTATTACCGAATTTTAAGGAATCAAGATTCCGTGGAATGGCAATTTTGAGGTACAAAAATGAAGCAAACATGGTAATAAGGGGATGGGGGGCATGGGAGAATGGCAATTCCTTTCCCCACTAGTGAACATGCAAGGTCTTTGCACTTATTCCCCCCCCCCCCCCCCCTAAATCTATAGGTTCTATAGGTTAGAAGTGTTGACCTGCATAGACCTATGTGAATCGATGATTCATATGCCAATTCTAAATTGGCTTCATAGGCTGATTCATTGTTCTTAAACCGGCATACATGTTCTAAGTTAGTTTTTGATTCAAACCTAGTCCTTACTAAGTCTTACATGCTAGATGCAATCTTAAAAAATTTAAAGATTATGTTTTTTATTTTTCTAAGAATTTCTAACTTAGATTAGTAAGAATAATTTTCATTATGATAAACTTATATATATATATATATATTATTTCACATGTATATCATGTCGATTCAATTTTTAAATCCTTGTTTTTGCCTTAAATCCAACATGGCTTGCTATGTGATTAAATCACTTGATATAAGATATGGTTTAATGATTGTTGATAGGGTTCATATTCTACCTTGCATCTTAGAGAGCTTTGTAAATCTTCATTGATTTGTGCTATTTATGGAAGAAAACCTTAGATAAAATAGTGAAATAGAGTTAGAAACTAGTTAAAGTCCTATGTCACGCACTGATTTTATTTTAAGGTGTTAATACTATATTCTCACTCGACTCGAGGCTTATCATACGAGTAAGCCTATTAAGAAATGTGCGAGCAAATAGTGAGCTCATCTTACATACCTCTACCCTCCAGGTGAGCTACGTGGTGCTTCACTCGAATAGACCGTTACAACCATAGGGCCTGTTGGCATTGATAAACCAGTACAAGCGATATCGTCCTTTATGCTGTGACCTATCTAAGAAGCTGTGGAATGCATAACCTAAGTAGATAGTCCCGACTGCCGAACTCATACGCCCTTACCACGTGGTGTTAGCTCAAGTCCTAGCTCACTCTCAATCAAGTGTTTGGTAACCCTTCTATTGATGTCCTAACTCAAACCTTGTCCATAACACTAACTCTTTGCACAACTTATTAATGGCCATCTAACATCCATGGTATGGCCAACATACCCAATAGTCCTTACCGTTACAGATGTTAGATCTTTGGGCTACGGATTTTGTTGTTAGGCTAATCATGGTTGACTACCCTTAGAGTTGCCCAATCTCCACCTCGGTGCCATTTGCTAGCAACCAGTACAAGTCCTAAGCCACTACATGATCCCCTATAATAGCTGGTGCCACGAGGTAAAGGAGACTCATTTTTTCCTCTTACTACTGTATATCAATGTCTCCTTCCTAGCTCAACCAACACACATAGATAAGTGACGTAAGCACTACCCCTTGGGCCTTAGTATTCACCCCCTCCTATCCTTGGTCCTCCTTCCTAGCTCAACCAATACACATAGTCAAAGGGCTCCTATGGTCACTTTCATAGGGGTTTTTTTTGTACGTATCTTTTCATGTTTTACACAAGCCTTTTCACATCCAATTGGTTCAACCACAATCAATATTTTGGCACCCACCATTTCAAGCCACCACATATACAATGGCTAAAATAAAAAATACTAATCTACATACTTGACAAATAGGGGATGCTAATGCATCCCGGTAGGGTGGAGGTGACCAAACACTTCCACCACTTGAAAATGAGAATGTTGAAGTTCAGCAGCTTAGGTTGCTTGTCCAACATATGCTTGAAGAAAATTGAAAATATTGAGTCTATAGAAGTTTTGCATAAAGATGTTGCATTATTCAAAAACAAATCCCAAAAGCACCTAAATGAGGACATGACCGTCAGCTCCTCATAACTAAGCAAAAATGGTAACTTGTGTAACCATACGCCTAATGTGTTCATACGACTAGATTCAATACGATCCACAACCTCATGAAGATCCGTACGAATGGCTAAATCCTAATCACGACAAAACGAAACCATAAAGTGAGCGTACAGCAACAAGCAGACCAATCGACGATCTATCATTAAAACAGTCACCAAAGGATTATGAAGACATTGATATG
Source organism: Lumnitzera littorea (assembly GCA_024138015.1). NCBI lineage: Eukaryota > Viridiplantae > Streptophyta > Magnoliopsida > Myrtales > Combretaceae > Lumnitzera > Lumnitzera littorea. Next base: position 83,778,977 of record JAMXBB010000008.1, on the reverse strand, counting down.
GAAGAACTAAATGAGCATATTTGCCACACCTCAAGCATGCGCGATCAAAACAAAGTTGAATCATCTGCATGAGCATTGTGCTCTATGCTAATGAAAAGCCCATTCATTTCCTCCATCCTTAAAGAAATATCACTTGCAGGCGCAAGGTTACTACACTTGAACACTTTTGACAACATTACTGACCTAGATGATCATCTTGTCCACTTCTAGAAAATGTTGAGCCTCCATAACTTCTTAGATGCCATCATGTGTAAGGCTTTCCCTAGTATGTTAGCAAAAGCTGCTTTATTCTAGTTTAACACCCTCCCTAATGCCTCTATCACTTCATTTGATGACTTAGGAGGTAGATTCCAACAACATTTCCTTAGCTCTCAAGTCCCAAGGAGAGACTCTTCCATACTCTATAATGTTAGACGGTGTCTAAACAAAACCCTACAAGCATATCTTAAGCTTTTTAAATGATAAAGCTACAAGTATCCAAACTCAACACTAAAACGGCCTTACAAGCGCTTCTTAGGCATAGTCCCTAATGGAAAGCTATTTAATGTAGTCTCATTGGACCAACCTAACACCTTAGATGAGTTCATGCAAGTGGCTGAAAGATACATCACTTAAGACGATGCCATTAGAGCTCACTTTGAAGTAGATAATAGTACTCACATGTCAGTAAAGGGCTACTTAGGGCCTTACGACCCTAGATCGTAACCCTCAACATGCAATAGATATGATAAGCAAAGATAGAAATTCCAAGACTATACCTCATACGCACGCCTCAGTACATCGTTCAACGAAATCATGTATGAGGTTTGAGAATAGCTTTCGTGACTACCTAATGTTTGCGAAACACCAGAAGTGGTGAACTCAGGGAAGTACTATGACTACTATAAGATACATGGACACAACAATGACAAGTGCCACCATCTTAAGAATGTAATTGAAGGCTTTGTTTGCAAAGGCCACATCAACCACCTTGTTGTAGATGAGCAAAATCAAATTCAACGACCGACCTAATGCTATCGAGTGGAACACCAACAACAACACCAAAATGAATAAACCAATACCCCAACAAACTAATAGAATTGCCAAGGACAACAAAGTCAAATCAACACCATATTCAAAGGACCTAGCCTCATCTCAGACACCACAACCATTGCAACACAACACGAGGTATACCTTGTAAGAACTAAGAGGCTAAAGATTGAAACAACAATCACCTTTACTAAAGCAAATGATCAGGAAATTGATCTACCCTATAGTGACGCCCTTATCATAAATGCTAAAATTAGGTACTTTGGCGTCTCTAAAACATTTATTAATTGCTGCAATTTAGTAGACATACTTTTTTACAATACTTATGAGTAAATGAAGGAACAACTTGAAGAGCACCTACAACCATACAAACAAGGCCTCATAGGGTTTGAAGAAGGTAAACTAGTGCCAACAAAGGGAATCATCACCTTATCCATTCAAATGGGCGATGACAAGCATGTCGCCATGTAGTTGATAGATTTCGTAGTCGTCGACCTTTGGTCACCATATAATGCCATCCTCGACTGACTAAGCATTATGAAATTTAACATGCTTATTAGCCAAAAATGCCTAAAAGCAAAGTTCATGACACCTACTAACGTAGGTGAGGCCAAAGGCAACTAAACCTTATCTAAGTCGCTTTACCTCAAAGCCTAATCCAGAAATAACATCATGAAAATTGAATCAACTACCCCCTCGACCTCAACAATACAAGGAGAGCCGATAGAAAAGAACGAGAAAGTTAAGCTATTTGACACCTTAGAAATGATAACCAAAATAGGGGTAGAATTGCCAGACAATGATAAGGCCAAACTCACAAACTTCCTTGGGCAAAACATAGACATCTTTGCATCTGCCCTAGAAGACATGTGAAGCATCATCAACATGACTTGTTAAATAGAAGAAACAGCACTTTACCCCAGAATGCTAGGCAACAATTGAGGAAAAAGTGTAGAAGCTACTCCAACTAGGCTTCATTAAGCAAGAAAAGTACCCTAACTTGCTCGCCAATGTAGTACTTGTAAAGAAAACAAATGGGAAATGGTGAATGTGTGTCAACTACACTAATCTTAATAAGGCATACCCTAAGGACTATTTCATTTTGCTATACATAGACCAGCTCGTCAACTCGATAACCTACCACATACTTCTCAGTTTCATGGATGCCTACTAAAGATACAACCAGATTCAGATGGCTCTTGAGGATGAAGTCCATACATCCTTCATTATAGGCTTTGGGGCTTATTGCTACAAGGTGATGCCCTTCAGTCTTAAAAACACTGGAGCTACATACCAAAAGCTAGTTACCCACATCTTTAAGCCACAAATCAGTAAAAATATTGAGGTCTACGTCGACGATATGATTTCCAAAAGCAAAACCGGAAAAGGCTACATTAAGGACCTTTGCGAGATATTTCATACTTAAACTTAACCCCCAAAAATGCATCTTAGGGGTCACATCAAGGAAATTGCTTAGTTTCATGATGACTGAGCGAGGGATAGAAGTAAAGCCAGACAAGATTAAAGTAGTCTGGGACATGAAAGCCCCAACAAAAATTAAGGAGGTGCAGCGATAAGAAGGAAGGATAGCTGCCTTAAATTGATTTGTATCTAGAAGCACAAACAAGAGTATAGAATTCTTTAAGTTATTAAAAAACCCTGTTGAATTCAAATGGACAACTGAATGTCAACAAGCATTTAATGAATTGAAGAAAGAATTTTTGGGCAACCCCATCTATACTCTCCAAGCCAATCCTTGAAGAAGAGCTATACCTATGCCTCACAGTCAGTGATAGAGCACTATCCCCATTGCTTAAACAAGCAGGTAGACAAGAACACCGACCTGTTTACTATGTTAGTCACATCCTATAAAGGCTAAAGCTTAGGTACATAAAAGTGCAAAAGTTCAACCTTGCAGTAGTCATCACAGCTTAGAAGCTTAAGCCCTATTTCTAGTCACATCTAATCGTCATATAGACGGATATACCACTCAGAGTAGCATTGCAAAGGCTAGATACCTCGGGTAGAATGATGAAGTACTCCCTTGAGCTCAGTGCCTATGGAGTCCAATTCCGCTTACGATAGGCAATCAAGGTACAAGTCTTCATTGATTTCATAGTTGAATACACTAGAGTAGACGAGCCTCAACTTGAGCTCATCATACTCATCTAGACCCTCTATGTTAATGGCACCTCCACTAAAGGGGGGAATGGGGTTGGTATAACATTACAAGGCCCACACTTTATGAAGATCCTCTATGCCCTGAAGTTTAGCTTTCCAATGAGTAACAATGAAGCTGAGTATGAGGTACTCATTATTGACTTAAGTTGCCATAGACATTGGAGCAAAGAAGCTCAATATACACTTGGACTCCATGCTGGTGGTATAATAAGTTAAAGGAGAGTATGAAACCAAAGGGGAAACAATGGTCAGGTACCTATACATGGTAAAAGGCCTGCTCACATAATTACATCATAGGAAGTTAATAAGATTCTTTGAGCAGAAAAGGTAGAGGTAGACAGATGATTTAGGATAACCTAGTCCATCATCCCTAAATTACACGATGGTGATAAGCCACTCTTTATATAGTACCTCCCCGAGTGAAGCACAGAAGTACGACAGTAGGAAGTCCTTAAAGTAAGGGAAGCAAGTCCTAAGCCCTCTTGGATGGACCCCCTTGCATAATATCTTAAGATGGGAGCATACCCGAGGACCGTACAGAAGAAAAGAGGCTAACCTACGTCACAACAAATTACACATTGATTGATGATGTACTTTACCGATGAGGATAGAATACTTCGCTCCTCAAGTACTTCAAGAAGGAAGAGGGAACTCGGGTCCTTAAGGAGCTTCTTACAGGAATTTATAGCAACAACATTTAGTCCTAGGCACTATGTGTTCGAGCATTAAGGTTGGGTTACTATTAGCCAACGATGAAGGAAGATGCCAAGTCTCTACTTTGGAAGTGCCACTCGTGCCAAAAGTATGCGCTAATTACTTATGCCTCCAGTTTAGAATTGCACCCTTTAACGAGCCTCTAGCCATTTGCACTAGTGAGGATTGAACATCCTTGGCCCCTTTACTATCTCGCTTTTAGGTGCTGTATAAGCAAATCACTGACAATAAGAGGAAATTCGATAATGACAAATTCAAAGGATTTTATGATATGGTATAGCATCAGGCTACACTACAACTCGGTCACTCATCCTTAGACCAATGGCCAAGTTGAAGTTATCAACAAGATAATCCTCAACAACATGAAGAAAAGGGTGGAGCGAGTAAGAGGTGGTTAATCTAATGAGTTCCTAAACATCCTTTGGGGATATCGTATGACATACAGGACCTTAACTCGAGAACCCTGATTCTGCCTCACATTCGAAACAAAAGCCATCCTCTCAATTGAGCTAAAGTTACCCACTAGCAAGACCCAACACTTTGATGTGAATACCGACAACATGGCCCTCTGGGCAAGCCTTGACACCATCAAGGAAGTACATAATGTTGCATGATCCCGCATAACAGCCTATCAATAACAGGCTACTTGATACTATAACCATAATGTCAGACACTAGGTCTTTTGCATAAGGGACCTAGTGTGTAGAAAGCTAGAGTCTACTAGTTTAGAAGAAGGGTAGGGTAAGCTTGCCCCCAATTGGGAGGACCCTGTGTGAGTAGTGGAAGATGTAGGAAAAGGTGCTTACAAGCTAAAAACCCCAGAAGACAGCTTATCCCCAGGGTATGGAACGGCTACTATTTAAGACCCTATTTCCACTAAGTGCAGTATTGAGATCGAAAGCACATGTAACTATGATTGAGCTTAATGAATTGGCAACTTTCCTACACTTATCTCTTTTTCTCTCTCACTCCTTATACATGTACACAACCTTTGTCCACACTGAGCCACGGTCTCTAGTTGATTTTTCTCCTTGAATACATGCCTTAGGTTAGTCTTTACACTAACACTATAAAAGCCTATGAGAGCATCGGTCTGCATCGAGCCTAAACCTTAGGTTAATTTTCATCCCCAAGTGCTATGCCTCGAGTTAGTCTTTATACTAATACGACAGGTGCCTACAAAGGTGTGATCTGCACCGAGCCTAATTTTTAGGTCGATTTTCATCCCTAAGCATTGCCCAAGTTAGCCCTTATACAAACGCTACAAGCACTTCCTCTAAGCATTGATCTACATTGAGCCTAAACCTTAGGTTAATTTCCATCCCTATGCATTTGCCCAAGTTAGTACATACATTAACATCGCGAGCACTTCCTTTAGGCATCATTCTACATTGAGCCCAACCCTTAGATTAATTTCCATCCCTAAGCATTTGCCTAAGTTAGTCCTTACATTAATGTTGCGGGCAACCTTTTTAAAGCATCAGCTCATACCGAGCTCCACACCTTAGGTCAATCCTTATCCCCAAGCACTTGCCTAAGTTAGTCATTGCACTAACAAGTATTAGCACCTTCCTACTTGATATGAATTGTTGGGAAGGGTTGATATACGACAACCGTTATCACATAAACCATGGAGGGTCTGAACCTTAGGATGGTTTAAAGGTTAAATGGGAATCAAAGATTGAGTAGCGGTTTTCATGCATCGGCAGTGGATATGATGCATTAATGTCTTACTCTAACTCGAACTATACTTGATGTGATGCATAAGTATAATTTGAGCTTATTCGCCACTAGTCCACATTCAATGGTCTAGATAAGAGCTCTCTAAGGTCTCATCTTTCAGTTAAGAAAACATAAGCTTAAGAAGGAAGCAAAGGGGAAGTGCTTGAAAATTTAATGTTACCAATGATGTAGCTATTACATATTACAAGTATTTATATGACTCATTTAGGGCAAGTCTTAAGTTCACATAAATTATAAAAAGGATTCCTAATAGAAAAGGAAAGGTACATAGTTTATAGGGATAAATTTGTAAAATAGATAAGAGAATATTCGAGTATAGAAAAGGACAATACAGATGTTAGAGAATGAGCGCGTGTCGACTTCTCATTCTATAGTCCTAAATGAAGAAGGTGCCGAGTTGATTTGACTTACTCGGTGCCAGCCTGATAGTTAGGCATCTTGGAAGCTTGGTCAGTATATGCTTAGAGAATAAGAACTTGGTAATTTGGGCATGGTAGCTTGTCTTTGGCAGGTTGGTTTGTCGGTAGCTTGCCTTTATCAAAGGCACTTAAATCTGAGATGAGAGAAAAGGAAAGCGGAGTGAATGATCTAAGCAAGTCAGGTCAGACAAGGAGTTGCTCCTCAAGGGTCAACTCCCCTTGAGCAACTTAACAAGCTAAGTTGGCTAATCTTCGTGCTCATGAGTAGGTAATTAGCCCTTAATTCCAATGATCGCTTTTGAGTTGTTTGAGATTTGGGATTAAATCTTGCATGGGTTTTGATAGCTCTTCCTTAGGGACATAGGGTTGGATGACAGCAATATTAAAGGAGTCCAAGACTCCATATTCTTTAGGAAGCTTGATTTTGTAGGCATTCATATTGATCCTTTCTAACACTTGGAAAGGTCCATCAACCTTGGGGATAACTTGCTTCTCCTTGAAGTTGGGAATCGATCTTTACTAAGATGGAACCAAACTAAATTGCTGATTGAAATTCTTTTACCTTTCATCCTTAGCCTCGCTTTTCAAGCTTGGAAGCAGCTTGGGTTAAGTTCTCTACAACCTTTTGGTGCATGTCTTTAATGTCCTCTAATTCATTGACAGTTGATTGGTCTTCTTGCTAGTATAGTAGTGTTGTATGATCCAATAGTAGTTCAGGGTTGAATCCATAGGCGACTTCAAATGGGGACTTGCTTATGACACTAAGTGGGGTCTTGTTGTAAGCAAACTTTATTATAGGTAAGTACACATCCCAATTAATTAAGTTCTGATTAACAGCAATTTTGAGTAGGGTTCCTAATGTTCTATTGACAACTTTAGTTTGTTCATCTATTTGAAGGTTGTAAGACATGTTGAATAGTAGCTTTGTACCTAGTCGCTTCTACAAGGTTCTCTAAAAGTGTCTCATAAATTTTGGATCCCGATTGATACGATTGTTTTGGGCACTCCATAGAGCTTAATGACCTCTTGCAAGAAAAGAAAAGAGATAGTTAAAATATTGTTAGCATTGGAATAGGGCACGAAGTGTGCCATTTTGCTAAAAAGATCCATGACCACCATGATAGAGTTCTTCCCTTGGGATGTCCTTGGCAATCCTAACATGAAATCCATACTCAACTCGATCTATGGTTTGGTTGAGATTAATTAGGGTAGATATTGCCCTTGCTCGGCTCAGCTCTTGGCCCTTCTATAGTTAATATACCTCTTTAAAACAGTATGGACATATTTCATTATTTGTGACCAAAAGAATTTGGAGGATACTAACTCATGAGTTTAGTGCTTGCCAAAATGCCCAAACAATCCTCTTCTATGCGACTTTCGTATAAGTAGCTCTCGCATTGAACAGGTTAGGATACACAATCTCCTCTTCTTGAACGGGTATCTGTCTTTCCTGTGATAATCATCAATAGTTTAGCCATCTTCACCTATGGCATAGATTGGCCTAAAATGTAGATCCTTAGCATAGAGATTCTTAATCATAGAAAATCTAAGAAGTCTTATCTAGAGCTCTATCGACAAAGAATATCATCTTGATTGGGCATCGACCACTATGTTTTTCTTACCATTCTTATATTTGATAACATAGGAAAATCCCTCCATGAATTTAACCCTTTTTGGTTGTCTCCTAGACAACTTAGGTTAGCTCTTTAAGTATCTCAATGATTTGTAGTCAGTATAGATCACAACTTCTCTAGGCAATAGATAATGTTGCCAAACTGTCAAAGCTTGGATTAAGAAATAGAACTCCTTATCATATACAAAATAGTTAAATGTGGCTCCTCTGAGCTTTTCACTAAAATAGTATTAGGTCGGCCTTCCTGCATCAGTATGGCTCTTATGGCCAATCCCGATGGATTACACTCCACGTCAAACACTTTGTCAAAGCTTAAGAGAGTTAAGACAAAAGTAGTAGTCAGTTTCTCTTCTACCTTCTCAAAACTCCTCTGCTCTTTCTCTCTCCACTTAAACTCAATATTTTTCTTTAACAACTCGGTGAGCAAGGTCACAATAGTATTGAAATTTCTTATAAATCAGTGATAGAATGATGTTAGGATGTAGAAGCTTCTACGTTGGTAAAATAGGTTGGCATACGCCATTCATGATTGCGCTCACCTTTTCATCGTCAACTCGTATGCTACTACCACTCACTACAAATCCTAAAAAGATTACTTTAGGTTAGCAGAAGTTACATTTCTTTAAATTGATATAAAGCTTCTTAGCTTGAAGTTTTGAAAAAACAGCTTAGAGATGCTTATAGTGAGTCTCTAAGTTAAGAACATAGATAAAAATATCATCGAAATACACAACAATAAACTTTCCAATGAATTCTCAAAGCACATGGTTCATTAGTCTCATGAATGTGCTCAACACATTCGATAACCCAAATGGCATCACAAGCCATTCATACAATATATGGCGTGTCTTAAACGTGGTTTTCTAATATCAAGCAAGTGCACCTATCAATTTTAATATAGCGAATGTGAGTCCGAGTCGATCCCTCAGAGATTTCGAGTACTAATATTAACCTTAGCTCTATTATCTAACCAGAAAATTGTGATGGGTTAAATAAATTAAAAATACTGAAATTAACAAACTAAACTAATTATGGAACTTGATTAAGCAATTTAGAAAGCAATAAAACTAAGAACGACTTCAAGAAGGTAATAACGTATTTAGGAATTATTTCCCTTAGTGTTTAACATGTGATTGCTTAAAATACATTCAATTCAATTTCTATTATTCTTGACCGGAGGGATTCACAATTAAAGTTAATACCTTTCTCAAGCATATTAACCCTAATCCTAAATTATTTACCGGAATCTCTTCACTTAGCAATATAATTTAGAATTGCATTAATGTATAATGAATTCCCACACAGACAATCAACTTTCCGAAAGAAACATATATCCTATCTCTAAGTATATATGTAATTCTCTCCAATTATGTCAAGATCTAATTACACATGTAATTTCTCAATCATCATGCATAATATCATGATTGATACTCTAGAAATATCAATTAACAATTAAACAACATAATTGAATCAAGAAAAGAAAGAAACTTTATTGAAAATTATAAATCAACCTAAGAGTTACATGAAACCCTAGGTTCCATAATCCTAAATACACGAATTCTAAGCTATCATAATAAATCTAAAAACGAGTTCCATCAAAAACATAAAATAAAACATGAAAAACCCCTTTGATTGATGAAAAATCTCTCCAATCTTGAAGTTGGTGTTGCTTTCGCCCTTTTTCTTCTCCTTCTCCTTCTCCTTCTCCTTCTCCTTCTCCTCAAGTCTCTTCTCTTCTCTAGTGTCTCTCATGTCTTGTGAAACCCTAATATGTCCTTTTATAATATATTGTAAGGTTTCTGTTTTCATCACCAGATACAGCCTAGGACATGGCCGTGTGCCCAGGTCGTATAACTTTCTGACCCTGACAAATTTTCCCGCATGGACACAGCCTGGGGACATGGTCATGTCCTAGACTGTGTAACTTCATAACTCCTTCATTTGAACTCCAAATTGAGTGAAACTTGATTCCTTTTCTTCATTTTCATTCCTAGAACGCGATCAAACCTTGAAATCAAAATTTTACTCAATTAAGTATCAATTTCTTTAAAGAAAACCAAAAATGTAAGGGAAATACTATAAAATTACCATGTGAAATATGTTTAAAATCAGGGTTATCATCTTCCACTCATCCCCTTCTTATATTCTAATCTAATGATATCTGAACTTAAGATCAATCTTCAAAAAGATTCTTGCTCCATGCAACTCGTTGAGCATATCATTAAGCCTAGGTATAAGGTACTTGTACTTGATGGTGATTCAATTAATAGCTTGGTTGTTTACCTACATCCTCCACATGCCATCCTTCTTCGGCACCAATAGAGCTTATATAGTACATGTGCTTCAGGATTCTCGAACATATCCTCCTTTTACCAAGTCATCTACTTGCCTTTACAGCTTAGCAGCCTGTTTCGAATTCAGTCTGTAAGCAAGTATGTTTAGCAGTGCAACTCTTGGTTGTAAGTTTATGGCATGTTTAATGCTTCGGGTTGAAGGTAGACCCTTAGGCAGTTCTTTAGGAAATAAGTCGACAAGTTCATTTAGTAGGGCCTTTACCTTGGTAGGTACATTAACCTTTTGTTCCTACATTTCAAGCAACCTTCTAATCAACATATAGGTTAGCCTTTCAAGCTTTGTCTCCCTCTTCAGCTCAGCTCAAGTCATCACTAAAGCCTCCTTCTTCAAGGTTTGACTTAACTGGACCTACATGCTTTTAACTTGCTTAGTAGTCATGGAGCTAAACTTGACCTTCCTTACCTCATGCTCTAATGAACACATATTCTTCCTTCCATCGTATATCACATTCCACTCAAACATCCATAGTTATCCAAGAAGAATATGAGATGCACTCATAGGTTCATCACAGAATACTTCGTCTCCATAGTTTCCAATATAGATCGGCACAGACACTTGCTTATTTACTTGTAAGGCTCCTTTATCACTAAGCCAGTATAACTTGTAAAGCTTAAGGTAAGGCTTGGTCGGCAACTTCAATTGCTAGACCATAAACGTAGATGTTGCATTGGTGCAACTACCACTATCAATTATAAGTGTACATAAGGACCCATTTACCTTACAACCAATATGGAATAGGTTCTCATGCTGCTCATCCTTTGGTATAAGATTTACACTCATGACTCTTCTTAGCACCATGGTTACAAGCATAAAGTTTCCCTCTTCACTAAAGAAGATCTCCTCCTTCTTAAACTATTCAATATGTTTGGATTCTTTCAGCTCTTCAATCTTCTCATTAGTACTATCGACTTCAATGGTCGGCATCTCACCTTTAATCACCATCACTCGTCTATTTAGACATTGCACTGCCATGTGTTCGAATCCTTGACATTTGAAGCATTTGATCTCACTAGTCTTCTGACTAGAGCTTTGTATCTTCTCAAATCTCCTTAGAGCCTCTTTCTACTTTTCTTGGGTAATTGCAATAGGTTGGATATCACTTGTTCGACTTGGTTGCAATCTCATAAGTCTACTTAGAATAGGATGGCTAGTAAGAGCTCAGTTGTAGGTACTCGGAATCGATTCGTCTAATGTCACTCGATCCTTTGAGTAGCTTGAATCACTTCATCAAATGAACCAATATCCATAGTCTCTAGAATATCTCTAATCTCATACTTCGACTTACTAATAAATCGGGATATAGTTCGGTCTCTAGGCTTACTAACTTCGCAACAAATCATTAACATTTGGAATTTCTTCACATACACATCAGCACTTGATCCTCCTTACCTCAACTCTTACAATATCTTGAAGGCGTCCTATAAATAGTAGCTTAGAACAAATCTCCTTCTCATCACTCTCTTCATTTCGTCCCAATATCTAATCTCACATTCTCCTTCTCTTTTTCGAGTGGCTTACAAAACCATAGTATGGCATAGCTAGTAAACTTTAGTACAGTAAGTCTAACCTTAGCATCCTTAGGCACCTCATGATACTCAAACTGCTTATTAATCCTATCTACCCTATCCAGGTTGATACGTCTTTGAGGGTTGGATACATGGAGAAACACCACAATGAAGTAAACAAAAAAGAAACAAAACAAAAAGCTAGCAAAGTTTGGGTAGCTAGCAAAGTTTGGGTAGCTATTAATTGGATTCGACATACCAATCGATCTAACTTGGCCTACAATCTATTGGATTTGACTCACCGATTCGAACTAAAGAGTCACTGGCCACTACTCCTTGCTAAATGTAATAGATAAGAGTTGAACATAATAAGAACACTAGAGTTGCTCAAAGGAAACTTAAATAAATTCTCATATTGAGGATTGCTATCTACATACAATTAAGGGTTTATATATTCATCCACTAGAGTTACTTTATATGTATGAAAAAACAAAAAGGGGTATTCTTACAATTAGGTTACATAATACATACTAAAAAGGATAAAAGAGAAAAATAATATTCAATATAGAAAGTAAAGGATCCTTCTAGAATGTTGGGCCAAAAGACTCATGTCTGTCAGTAGTTAGACATTAGAAATATAGTACAATGGATAAGGAAAAGAGAATTTGTAGTCGAGGCCCGACCTGATCTGGATTAGGTTGAGGTCTAGTTAGTCCCATTGTAGAGTAGTCAGCTTGTGTTGGGGTCGAACGTTTGTGGTCGACTTGGGATCTACTAAGCTCGGATAGTCTTAAGGCTATCTGTTTGGATATCTTATCATAGCATAGTTGTTCAGTAAGTTTAGCACACGTAAAACTTGGGTAGTTAGGTTAGCAAAAAAGGGAAACACAAAGGTCGGGATAGGAATTTCCACCTCACATAAGGCTTTGAGCTAGTATTCTCCAAGTAAGTCTTTAGAGTCCTTTCGCTCGATTTTGTGTGATCGATCTAAGGCGTTAATTCCAATCATTTGCTTGGGGGTTAGAAAGATTTGTCCTCAAATCTGAAGTGGTCTCTGGCTCTTCTTCTGGGACACTCGCGGGGTCTTCTATTTGTTAGTAAGGAATTAGGTCGGTTACATTGAAAGTGAGGGAGACACCATAGTCATCAGGCAACTCAATCTGGTAGGCGTTGTGATTGACCTTCTTAAGGACTTTAAATGGACCATTAGCTCGAGGAGATAGCTTGCTTTGTCTTAAGCATAGGAATCATTTTTAGTTAAGGTGAATCTATACTAAGTCTCCTGGCTGGAAAGTAACGACTTAGCGACGTTGGTTACCAATCTCATGTTGTTTTTTATGGAACTTGGCAATCTTTCTAGTTACAGATTGGTGTAGCTCTTACAATTCTTGGGCTTGGTCAACTTCGGATTAACTCTCTTCAACAGTTGCAAGGGTACCAATTAAGTCTAGGGGAATAATGGGGTTGAGGCCGTAAACGACCTCAAATGGGCTCTTCCCAATGGTGCTATGGATAATTCTGTTGTATGTGAATTCTACAACTGGTAAATACAGGTCCTAGTCCTTTAAGTTCTTTCCTACAACAGTTTTAAGTAAGTTGCCTAATGTTCTATTCACCACTTCAGTTTGGCCATCAATCTGAGGGTAGTTACTGGAGCTGAATACAAGTTTAGTTCAAAGTTTCTTCTATAGAGTCTTCCAAAAATAGCTTAAGAATTTTGTGTCCCGATCTGAAACAATAGTCTTTGGCACTTCATGTAGTTGGATAACTTCTTGTAAAAATAGATCAGCAATATATAAAGCATCATTAGTTCGGTGATATGGAATGAAGTGTACCATTTTGCTAAAGCGGTCTACTACAACGAATATAGAATTCTTGATGTTCGGGGTAATCCTAAGATAGAGTCCATGCTGAGGTCGGCTCAAGGTAAGGTTGGCATTAATAGAGGCATGTATTCTCCATAGAGCTCTCTCTTCCCCTTAGCTCACCTACACATTTCACAACTACCAGCCACCTTATGAACATCCTTGGCTAAACTTAGCCAGTAAAAGTTTTCCTTTAATAGACCGGCTGTCTTAGTCTCCTAAAAGTGACAAGATAATCCATCACTATAAGCTTCCCTAACCAATAGCTCGTACGTAGAATATCTTGAAATGCATAGCCTTCTTTCCTTAAAGAGATAGTCAGCCTTGACATAATATCCTCCAACAACAACTCCATCTCTATACCGCTCTATGATAGGGCCAAAATGAGGATCATGAGCATACGACTCAGTAATGAGTGAGAATCCTAATAATTTTATCTTCAAAGTGGTTAGTAAGGTTTGCCAACGTGATAGAGTATTGACGACCACACTTATTCTTCCCTTCTTATATCAAATGATGTATGAAAACCCTTCCATAAATTTTAACCACTTAGCTTGTCTCTTCAATTATTTGTTCTAACTCCCAAGATGCTTTAGAGACTCATGGTCTATGTAAATCACAAACTCTCGTGGTAGCAAGTAATGTTGCCAAACAGTAAGGGCTCGAAAAAGAGAGTATAACTCTTTCTCGTATATAAAATAGTTCAGGGCAGCACCACTAAGCTTCTCGCTATGGTAGGCGACGGGTCGTCTTTCTTACATTAGGACATCACTAATTCCCATACTTGACGCTTTACATTCTAATTCAAAGGGTTTGTCAAAATCTGGTAATGATAGGATAGGGGTGGAGGTAAGTTTCTCCTTGATCTCCCTGAAGCTCTATTTAACTCAATTGTTCCATCTAAACCCATTACTCTTCTTTGTCAGCTCGGTCAAGGGGGTGGCTATTATATTGAAGTTTTTAATGAATCACCTATAGAAAGAAGCTAGGCCATGAAAGCTTCGAACTTTAGTGATAGTTTTTGGTATCGGCCGTTCCAAGATAGCTCGAGCCTTTTCCTCATCTGCTTAGATTGCTTCCCCTGACACTATAAACCCAAGAAAAATCACTTGATCTTGGTAGAAAGAACATTTCTTCAAATTCTCATATAATTGCTCAAATGACAAAATGTCAAATACTACTAAGAGATGTTGAACATGATTACTCAGGTCGATACTACATACCAATCTGTCATCAAAGTACATGACCACACATCTTCCGATCAAAAGGCACATCACATGGTTCATCAATCTTATGAACATACTTAGCGCATTAGTAAGTCTAAAAGGTAGAACGACCATTCATAAAGACCATGCCTAGTCTTAAAGGCAGTCTTCTACTCATCACTTGGTCTCATGAGAATTTGGTGGTAGCCACTTCGTAGATTAATCCTTGAAAATATTTTTGCACCTTGAAGTTCATCTAACATGTTATCGAGCCTCGGTATCGGATATCTATACTTAACAATAATTTAGTTGATTACTCAGTTGTTGTTGCACATGCGCCATGAACCATCCTTCCTTAGGATAAGTAGAGCCAGTACAGCACAAGGGCTCATGCTCTCCCTTACATATCCTCACTCTATGAGTTCGTCCACTTGTCTTTTTGGCTCGGCAACTTGCTCAAGGTTCACTTTGTATGCAGGTCGGTTCGGTAGGGTGGCGCTTGGCTGCAGATCAATACAATGCTCTATGCTTCGGACTGGAGGCAGTCCTCTAGGTAATTCTTTAGGAAACAGATTGAAAAACTCATTTAGCAGGCTTCAAATTTCATTAGGAGCATCCTTTAAACCTTTCATCTCCAATAATCTTCTAACTAATAGGAACAAAGGCTCTTCGGCCTTCTCAACATCGAAGCTCTCTTCGGCTCATTACTAAGGCATTCTTCTTGCTGGCTCAGGTGAGTTGGTTATGGGTCTCATTTACTTGGGAAGAGGTCATTATTTGCAACATAATCTTCTTTTCATTCTTAACAAAGGCATAGGTGTTCTTATATCTGTTGTGAGTAATACGGTGGTCCAATAACCAAGGTTGTCTAAATAACATATGTGAAGCTCCTAGAAGGACGACATTAAACACTACTTCATCCTTATATACATTCTTAGCACTGCATGGTACGATTATTTGTTTTGTTATGTGCAAAACACCTTTATCTTGAAGCTAAAGTAGCTTGTAAGGTCGGGCATGCTTAGAGGTTAGCAGACCTAACCTCTATACGAAGGATTGCGCTACTACGTTAGTATAACTTCCTGCATCCATTATAATAGTGTCTAATTGTCCCTTGATGGTATATTTAGTATGAAACAAATTTTCCGTCTTGTTTTCTTCGAAATTCAGCAAGGAACTTAGTACTCATCTTAGAACCAGGGTTATCACTTCTTCTTTATCAGCATAGACACAGGTCACCTCTTCCTTCTCAGCTTTTACCTTTCCAACATCCTTCATCTCCTCAGGCTTAGTCTTGTCAGTGTTATTCACTACATCTCCTCGAAGCACCATGATACGTCGATTTAAATACTCAACAATCATGTATCTAAAGCTTAAGCATTTAAAGCACTTCACCTTGCTAGTCTTCCATCTGGAGGTCTGTCCTCTCTTACATGTTCTCGAGGTTAGCTTTTCCTCAATTTAGCTCGGCTGGCTTGCTCGACTATAGTCAGATTGGTCATTCTTTTCCTTGACTCAAAATGGCCCCTTCAACTCAACTTGAACAGATCAACGCGGAACAAGGGCTTAGGAAAATTTTGGCTTGGGTCGATTCAGTGCACTTTTCCTTTACTTTTCGACCTTCTGCGATATCTTAATCATCTCTTCCAAGGTATATAACCTCTAAACTTCCATGATGTTGCGAATTTCATATTTGAACCCAAAAATGGACCTTGATACTATACAGGCTTTTGGTTCTTCCATGCCGGCCCAGATCATAAGCATCTAAAATTCTCTCATGTAATCATCAATAGATCAGTTTCCTTAGTGAAGTTCCTATAAATTTGCAAATGTGTCTTGTAATTAGGTCTCAAGCATGAATCTACCTCTTAACAGCCTCTTCATCTCATCCCAAGTCTTCACACCTCATCTTCCATCCCTTGCTTTAGCTGCATTTAGTTTCTTTCACCACCAATAAACTCTAGTGCAGCAAGTTGGACTTCATAGCTTCTGTATATCTATAATAATCAAATACCTTCTCAACCTTCTCTTCTCATTCCATGTATTCATTTGCATCCTTACTTCCATTAAAGGGTAGGATTTAGACCTTGACATTGTCTAGTTTTCAAGGAGCTCAACGTCCTCATTCCTATGCTCGATAATAGTCAACTTCTTCTTCTTCCTTCCCAAATTCTTCAACATCTAGCTCTTCATCATCTTCCTCAATCTCTTCCAACTCCAGTCTTCGTCTAGTAGCTCGGTTTGCCACTCCTCTAGGTCGCTGCAATCGAACTAGGCAAATAGCTTGATTACCTTAGCCATAGTATCTCTCGAGGGTATTTTTTGGTGGGTTATGGTACTGTACACCCTAGGGTTATTGTTTGTTAACTTGTATTGCTGTGACTAGACTCTCAACAAGGTTAATGATTCTATCAAGTTCATCATCAACTGACTCTAGGGTGTTGCTACCATTATGACTATGATCAGGTTAAATACCACTACTTTGGTCACCAATAACACCTTGAACACTTAAATCTGACAAGCTACAATACTTCTTGAATAGATTAACAACATACCATAAGGAAAATACAGCTACTAAACTACCCAAAACTTCAGTTAACACACTAACAACTTTAGTACCTAAAAATCACTTGAACAGAATAGAAGTGAACTTGCTTTACTTTCGTTTTGAAAAACAGAGTAAGAATATAGTAACAATGAAACCACACTTACTTATACATAAATCTTCACTATACAGCTCATAACTCCAAATTTACTCTACATGAACTCACTGCAGTAGTTACTGTGTTCCTTTTGTAGCTATGGAAGGAACATGGTAGCTACTAAGGGAAAAGCGAACTAAAACTTCATTACAATTTTATACACTTCCTCTCGAAACCGTACTTTGATACTAGCAAAGTTGATGAGTCTTCGAGGGTCGAATATATGGAAAAACACCACAACAAAGCGAACTAAAAAGAAACAAAAGAAAAGTTAGTAAAGTTCGAGTAGCTATTAGCTAGATATGACACACCAATCGATCCTACTTGACCTACAATTCTCTGGATATGACTCACTAGTCTAAACTGAAGGGTTACTCACCACTATTTCTTACTAAAGAGAATAGACATGAGTTGAAAGGTAATGAGAACACTAGGGTTATTTAAAGAAAACTTGAATAAATTCTAATATTGAGGATTGATGTCTACGTACAATTAAGTGAAGGTTTATATATCCATCCATTAGGGCTACTTTACACATATGAAAAGACAAAAAGGGGTATTTTTACAATTAGGTTATATAATACATACTAAAAAGGATAAAAGAGACAAAGAACATTTAGTACAAAAAGCAAAGGATCCTTATGGAATGTCATGCCAGAAGACATGTGTCGATTAGTGATTGGACATCAGAAATATGGTACAATGGATGAGGAAAAGAGAATTCATAGTCAAGGGCCAACTTGATTTGGATCAAGTCGAGGCCTAGTTAGATCCGTTCTAAAGTAGTCAGCTTCGGTTAGGGTCAGACGTTTGTGGTTAGCTTGGGAGCTGCTTAGCTTAGATAGTCTTAAGGCTGTTTGTTCGGATATCTTATCATTACACAATTATTCGACAAATCTGCTACACAAGAAAGTTGGGTAGTCAGATAGGCAGAAAAGGGAAACACAGAGGTCAGGATAGGAATTTCCATCTCAGATGGAGCTTCTAGCTAGTATTCTCCGAGTAAGTCCTTAAAGTCCTCTAGCTCGGCTTTATATGATCGGTCCAGGGGATTGATTTCTATCACAGGTAGTCTTTGACATCACCACTTCCAGTAAAACAAGGAATCTACATTGTCAGTCCTTCCACTTTAAGAGCTTGGATATTCCTTTCCTCGGATTCGTAATACTCTTCTTCTTTATCTATCTCCTCACGCTCCTCTTCAATTTCTTCTAATGCGAGTTTGCGTTGAGCAACTATGTCTATTCCCCCCAGCTCGAGGTGGTTGAACTAGGAAATTAGCTTAGCCTTGTCAACCATTGCCTTTCTCGGGTAACTCAAAAGTGATTGAAATGCATGAACATTGGTCACTCATACTTTGTTTTATAAGCATGAAACATGGGAAAGCAGAGCATTGAACTTCCTTAACTTAGTACACTATTGATAAATGTGTAAAATTACATATTATCTCCACTTAAAGCACATATTCATGCATGTAATCAACGCTTTTATGGTGAATTTTGCTTACAAATTGATAAATACATATTTTGAGCTAATTATTCAAAAATTTCAATTAAAGGATAAAAAATGGAGCTTGAGCAGTTTATATGCTTTATTGGTTTTGATTTCAAATACAACCAACTTCTGGAATGGAAACTTCATTACAATTTTATGTTTTCAATGTTTAGCATTGTTATCTTTTCAAGTGCCTTTTTTCAATATTATCTGGTTTTGGATTGCTTTTGAGTGGAGAGTAAAATTTAAAATGCTGGAATGACATGACTTGGCTAATGATGGTTTGAAATGGTAACGTAGTTTGATCCATCACTTCTGAGCATTTCAATAGTAAACAGTGCAAACATAAAGCCTCCACAGCTATAGACATTTTGAAGCTTCATTTCTCATTTTTAGTAGTAGCTCTTAGCACATCAACAAAGAAGTTCACATGACTTGATTTACAGCAGACATGAAGACTTCACATGGTACACTCAATTCAATACAGCAGCTGATTATTCGAAGATTTAGCAGCTGATCTGTGCCTTTCCAAGTGCAACTAACCAAGCTAATGCAAAGCTTCCTGAACCAAATACAAGCTACAATTGAATAACAATAGCAACTTGCAGCTGAGTTCCTAGCCTAAGACAGCAGCAAACCAGAATACCAATTAAGACCATGGTTATGTCAACCGGCTCATCCCTTTTGACCTAATTGTGAAGTCGATTTGCAAATAAAGAGCTAAATAGAGCACCTGTCTCGCAATTTCTATTCCTAACCAAGGTAGAACAGCAAGCTCCGAGCTTAATCATCACTATAGTTGGAGTTGGTTTCCTTTTCGTGACAGAAAACGAGCAGCTAGCATGAACTCTGTTCATTTTTCTTTGCTGAGCTGAGTTAGAAGAACTTCATTGTCACATTTTTCTTATTGCAAGTTGTGTACTTTGGTTTTCAGTAGTTGGACTTAGTTGAATAAGAGCAGAACAAAAGTCCTAAACAGAGCAGCTCCCTGTGTGTGATAGTAGCCGTAAACTCCAAGACCGAGAGCCACTTGAATGCAACAGCAACCAACAAGAACTTAAACTCCAATTGAGGAAATTTTGTAGCAGTTCCTTGGACATGTACTACATAAAATTTCAGCAGCTATCATCAATTGAACAACTCCAAGTCATGACCCAGAACAGCAAGGACGGCTTCACTCAATCACCAATAGCAACTACACTTTTGTTTGAAGGATAAATTATAGCCACTAGTTTGAAAAGTCAAAAGCAAACCATGAGTTTTCCTTAATGATAAAGTGCAGCACACCTCTAATGTGAAGAGCAGAGATCAATTTTAATTTAGTTTTGGAGCTTATTGACAATGTGAAAGGACCAACCACAGTTTTGAGGATGCCTAAAGTTGTTTAAATTTACTAAGAAGAGTTGGATCACATCCGCTTGGCTTTTGGGATAAAATAGACTACACTCAGGCAAGAAAACATGTATCATGTTATTCTTATTATTGAGTTGAGCTTCTAGAAGTCGATTTTAACTAATTTTATTTCAAGGCTTGGAATTCCCTTACAGCAGCTCATTCAAGTGGAACTAATAGCCTAGAGTACAGCAGCTATGTACCAAAGCAAGAAACATGCTGAGCTCCACACAAGCACTCCACGGCATCCAAGCAGCAGCAGTCAGCTTAAACTCCAATTGAATCGAGAGCCAGGCCAACAAAGACTTGAACAAAAAAGTTATAAAGCCAGTAGAGAAGCAGCTGAATCCCAACAAACAACAGCAGCTCGTGATAGCACCTGTAACGAATAGAGAAGTGCAGCAACTGGCCGAGAGCTCCTGAACGGCAATAACCTAACAGCCCCTGTGCCGAGCCATCTACATGCGCGCCGGTGAGATTTTAGCAACCCGGCACTTCAACTTCAGCAGTAGCAGCCACCAAGCTATTAGCAACAATCGCAGCAGCTTCCTAAATGGTGCTCTCTTAGATTCCTTCTAACCAGGCGAGAGTTTCAACTCCAAGAAACAGAAAGACAACAGCAGTCCCTAGCTTTTTCTTGAGCTGAAACAAATGAAAGTGCTACTGAGTTATTTTGGGAAAGGCCAAGAATTCTTCTCTAATCAGAGGCTCTGAACTTGACAAACACGGAAATTCGAGCAATTCCTAGAAGAACATAGCACCAACGGGCCGAGACCACACAATTTCAGCAGCAACAAGTCCAAGCCTCGGTGCAGCAACTAAACAAACCGAGAGTAGTAGCTAAACCATATGATCGAGACAACAACAGCAACACGTGGTAACTTTAAGTAACTGCAGGCGAAATCGTAGACTAATGAAAGCAGATTGTCGCGTCCAACAATTCCAACCCGAGACCAAGCAGCTGAATTCACAAACACGAGCGACACCCCAAGCAGCTTATTAAAGAACCGATCTTCTGATTTGGATACAACTACAGTGGCTGATCAGCATACGAGCAGCCCACACTTCTTCAATCGGTGACAGCAGACCAGAATTTTGTAGGCCAAACACTCTAAAACAGAACACTCCAGCAGCTTCACTCCAACTCCAAGCATCAGGCCGTGTAATTGGAGCTTAAGCGGTTGAACGTGGCTGCAGTGGTTAGTGAAGTACACAGTAGACATAAGTCAGCTCCACGAAATTCACATGTCAAGGGCCTGGTTTTGAAAGTGCGTTAAATATTCAGGCCCACATCTGGTTTATGTTATACACGTGAGGGCTAGAAAATTATGAAAATCAAAGCTCCTTGAAGCAATGTGATAGGGTAATATGCTATATTGGCATCGAAGAGCTGTTGTGACCAAGTTTTGGCTTACATCCATGTGGGCTTTTATATTTCCATTTTTCTTGTCCACGTCAAGCCTATGAATAGAAAGTTTTGGGTGCTTTTCGATGACAAAAGAGAGGGCACGAGATGGACAACGTGGAAGATATATAGTGAGAGACAGTAGCTGAAAGTAAGGGGTTTTGAATTTTTCTTTTTTTAATTTTATTTTTGTTTTATTTTTTGAATTTGATTATGTTTTATTTAATTTCAGGACTATAAATCATTTTGTTCTAACACATTAGATAATTACTTTGGATTTCAAATGAATCGAAATATGCTGATTTTGTATCGAGTGTTAAGATTAAATATACCAATTAAGGTATTTTCTTTTCCTTATTATTTCAATTATATATATATATATATATTGATTCATTTGGGTTTTGCGATAATTAATTTATTTGGGTTTTGTATTGATAGATTTGATGAGTTGATGTGTTTTTTGTATTGTTCTGATATTGATATTGAGTATTTGGGTATTTTTCTATTGTATTCATCATCTAGTTATTTAGTACTTAGTCATTACTTTTTACTTAGATAGAGTTATAGGATATCGAGAAGAGTTTTAATAACTCGTATTGAACATAGCTTAAATTTTTTAAAAAGCTTGTCATAGGAATATATAAGTTTTAATTAAATTCATAGACTCAAACACTTAATGCTACTGGAATTATAGTTCGGGTCATAGAGACATGCTTAAATCATATTTCTAATTAGAATAATAATTTCAGTGTGAGCAAATTATTATTTATTTGATAATTATAGATAAATTTCCCTTGCAAGTAAATTTATACTATAATTAGAATTTCATTACTTTAAGAGATGGGCAAGTTCTAGTGAGTTTAATTAAATCCCTTTTAGTCAATTTCCAATATCGATTTAAGACATCACATCGATTCAAATAAGAATAGATTTACAAATCCCAATTTGATCCTTTTTATCTCCTAGACCTGGGACCCTCATAGTGTAGCTAGGACATTTGGTTTAGTGCTTATCTTGTTATTTAGTTTTCACTCACTTTTAGTTTAATTATTGATAGCTTAGCTTAGGGAAAAAATCAATTGATTTAGTACTTAGCACCTAACTCCTTATAGAATATGACATTGACTCACCGTTTATACTATTTTCATGACCCGATATACTTATCGGTTCACGCTTACGTTTTAAGTGAGTCAACTACTCCAACACTTAATACATCCACACATAACTCCTTTAACATAACACTAGTCTCATCTTGCTAACTACATACTCAGTATAGTACATGAACCACTCATAAACACAAATAACTAGCTTACACGAACATAGCCAAGCTTTGATACCAAGAAGATATAGAGTGCTGAGAGGATGACACACAACAACCATTATTACACGAACTAAGGTAGGTCCGAACCTCAAGATGATTTGAAAGCAAAATGGGAGTCGAAGGTTGAGTAAAGGTTTTCATGCGTTGATAGTGGATATAATGCACCAATGTCTCATATAAACTTGAACTATACCTGATATGATACACAAGTATGATACGATGTTGCTTACCATTAGCTCATGGTCAATGGTCTAGATAAAAACTCTCTAAGGTATCGGTTTTTGGCTAAGAAAACACAAGCTTAAGAAGGAAGTAAAGGGGGATTGCCTAAAAATTTAATGTTACTGATGATGTGGCTATTCATATTACAAGTATTTGTATGGCCTATTTAGGGCAAGTCCTAAGTTCATGTAAATCACAAAAAGGATTCTTGTTAGAAAGGGAAAAGTACATAGTTTATAGGGGTAAGTTTTTTAAAACAAATAAGAGAATATTCAGGTATAGAAAAGGACAGTACGGATGTCAGAGAATAAACGCATATCGACTCCTTATCCTATGGTCCCAAATGAAAAGGATGTCAAATAGATCTGACTTACTTGGTGTTAGCTCGGTAATTGGGCATCTTAGAAGCTTGGTTAGTGTACGCTTGGAAAATAGGAACTTGGTAGTTCAAGTTTGGCAGCTTAGCCTTAGCAAGTCAATTCGTCGACAACTTCACTTTGTCAAAGGCACTTAAATTTGAGATGAGAGAAAATGAAAGTGGAGTAAATGGTCTAGGCAGGTCAGATCGAACAAGGAGTTGCTCCTTAAGGGTCAACTCCCCTTGGGTAGCTTGGTAGGCTAAGTTAGCTAATCCTCGAGCTCGTAAGCAAGTAAGTGACCCTTCATTCCTATCATCGCCTCTTAAACTTAACAAGATTCCAGGATAAGTAGATAGAGTAAGCTTACATGAAGCTATTGTAGTTAGACAACAGGAAATGAGAGCTAAAGGAAAATGAAACAATAAGCAAGCAACGATGAGCGAAAAAAGAAAGTATTATTCCATTGATGAAATAAAGTACAAGGCTTTAAGGGTTGGCATACTAACCCCAATTACGCTTAGATAAGAAAATAAAAATACAAAGGCATGAAGCTATAGCCTACAATACTTCTCAAATCCTAGCCTGAATGGTCGTACTCAACTTTGACTCGGCTTCTTATTGGGAGCTCTTCTCTAAGAAGATGTGCTTTCAACTTTGACTCGACTCACAAACTCCATAGGGATAGCTATGACTACATCCCTAGGTTTTAGTTAGGCCAAGCTATAAAATGTAAGGACCTCATTGACACTTGATCTCTAAGCAAAGGTCCTTACCCTACTTAATAGAGCTTCTCTTCTACAAAAGCAGCAACAAGGACAGTTAGGTCAGGTCGGACAAGGAGCTGCTCCTTAAGGGTCAACTCCCCTTAGGTAGCTTGGTAGGCTAAGTTAGCTAATCCTCGAGCTCGTAAGCAAGTAAGTGACCCTTCATTCTTATCATCGCCTCTTTACTTGACAAGATTCTAGGATAAGTAGATAGAGTAAGCTTACATGAAGCTATTGTAGTTAGACAACAGGAAATGAGAGCTAAAGGAAAATGAAACAATAAGCGAGCAACGATGAGTGAAAAAAGAAAGTATTATTCCATTGATGAAACAAAGTACAAGGCTTTAGGGGTTGGCATACTAACCCCAATTACGCTTAGATAAGAAAATAAAAATACAAAGGCATGAAGCTATACCCTACAATACTTCTCAAAGCCTAGCCTGAATGATCGTACTCAACTTTGACTCGGCTTCTTACTTCGAGCTCTTCTCCAAGAGGATGTGCTTTCAACTTTGACTCGACTTACAAGCTCCATAGGGATAGCTATGACTACATCCCTAGGTTTTAGTTGGGCCGAGCCATAAAATGTAAGGACCTCATTGACACTCGATCTCTAAGCAAAGGTCCTTACTCTACTTAATAGAGCTTCTCTTCTACAAAAGCAGCAACAAGGACAGTTAGGTCAGGTCGGACAAGGAGCTGCTCCTTAAGGGTCAACTCCCCTTGGGTAGCTTGGTAGGCTAAGTTAGCTAATCCTCGAGCTCGTAAGCAGGTAAGTGACCCTTCATTCCTATCATCGCCTCTTAAACTTGACAAGATTCTAGGATAAGTAGATAGAGTAAGCTTACATGAAGCTATTGTAGTTAGACAACAGGAAATGAGAGCTAAAGGAAAATGAAACAATAAGCGAGCAATGATGAGTGAAAAAAGAAAGTATTATTCCATTGATGAAACAAAGTACAAGGCTTTAGGGGTTGGCATACTAACCCCAATTACACTTATATAAGAAAATAAAAATACAAAGGCATGAAGCTATACCCTACAATACTTCTCAAAGCCTAGCCTGAATGGTCGTACTCAACTTTGACTCGGCTTCTTACTTCGAGCTCTTCTCCAAGAGGATGTGCTTTCAACTTTGACTCGACTTACAAGCTCCATAGGGATAGCTATGACTACATCCCTAGGTTTTAGTTGGGCCAAGCTATAAAATGTAAGGACCTCATTAACACTCGATCTCTAAGCAAAGGTCCTTACTCTACTTAATAGAGCTTCTCTTCTACAAAAGCAGCAACAAGGACAGTTGATCCAGCTACTCCTCTTGAAGCTCCAAGCTCCAAGGGTCCTACTGGCATTAAAGTAGGTCTGATGCTTTACCTTGAATGAACTAGAGGACTCGCAAAGTAGAGGATTCCCTATAAGCACCTTAATTAACAAGTCAAGGTGGAGAAAAAGATCTTTTTTGCCGCTGTAGTCACCACGGCTACCTTTGCTTAGTCGGATTCATTTGGTACAGTGAATGGAAAAATTGCTTAAAACCTCCTGTAGGCAAGTGGCCCAATGATGAGACTCCAATGGATAAGCTACAAGTCACTCTTGAGCATCCCCTTATCTGTACATTATTGGGGTATAAAGAAGAGAGGACCTGGAGGCTAGTATACACCTTCCAATCATAGCTTGAAGGTTACCCCCTATCGTCGGCCAGCTCTCTACACCTTACGATCATAACTTAAAGGGAAGGGCCAATGAGACTTCCTTCTTAACTCGAATACTCTATCTTTCAGTCTAATTGCCCTCGACATGCTCATGCTAAGGGATAAAAGCTAGCTTGCTCTCAACTATACCCCACAAACGTGTTTCAATGTCTAGCATGGCAAACCAAGGACACACACATACCTTTATATAGGAAACCCAGAGTATCCCTAATCATACATGTAGAAATCATCTGAAGGCTCAAGTGCACTAGAAACCTAAGTGATGCCTTGGAAAATAGGAATGCACCGTATGTGCATTAAATGTCTCCTAGAAAGCATCCTGCCTAAGACGATACATCTACCAAGCGTACACATTGCTAAAAATAAACCCTGTAAAGAGGATTATGTGATGTTAGAGAAAGATTCGCCAAGCCAAGCCCACTTTATCCAAAAGATCCTATGACGACACTAAGAGATTGACTTTAGTGTGCTCGTTACCCTCCATTGACGAGCCCGTACAAAGAGTGCCCAACAAATTACCAATGAATAGCATTGAGTAATCTCCTTAGGACAAGGTGTTCATGAAATCTTGCTAAAGAATTACAAGGACCGATCTCCCTAAAAGCATCATTGGCAGCACAAAAGGCTTATATAAAAATAAAGTCTATGTGCAAAGCAGCAATACACATGCAAGGAAAGGCAACTAAGGAAAAAGGGAAACAAAGCAGATATAATTTGATCATAACAGCAACTTGTTTCCATTAAAGTTCGTGATAGTTACATTTGGGAAGGGGAGACTGGCACCTCGACCTCCCTCTAGAAAAAAATAAAAAATAAAAGGAACAAAGTAAAAGTGGGCACATATCGCCCAATCCACTAACTGAAATAAGAAAGAATAAAGATGCCCCTAGCCTACTCATTGGAGTCGACCTGTTGCTACTCAACCTACTATTAACCCTTCCTCTTACCTCCCTTATCCTCTTTGAGGCTTGCATTAGAGCTACTATTGGGTTCTCCCAACGAGTCACTTGAAGACTTACCCCCTTCCTTACCACCAGTAGCATTGTTAGGTTTGTTTAACCATCGTAAGAAAGACAAGTCCGCCTTAGGCATATTTTGGCGAACCCGCCTTTGAACCTCCTTTGCTACAGCATACTCGACAATGGTGAGGGCTTTTTCAATCAAGGGGTCATTGAGGGTCTCTAAGAAAATATCTGGCCTACCATTAAGGGCCAGAACCTTCCCCTTCAAGAGCTCTACCTCTTTCTGCACTAACTCAGTTGACAGCCTTCTAACTCCTGCCCTCCAACTTGGCCCGTAAGGTGTTACTCTTCTCTTCAACAACCTTTCTGGAGTCCTTAGTCTTTGATAAGTCACCCTTTAGCTTGTCAACCTACCTAGCCACCTTAACCCTTGCTTGATTCCCACTAGTATGCTCTATTGTACATAAGGACAAAAACTAGGAGGTCATACAGTTGTGAGCACAATATACAGTTAGTTAACAATGCAAGACTAAATGCTTTAACAAAAACTATAAACAGCTTACCTCATTATGCCTTCTCAGCAATTTTGCCAAGGCCTCTATGTTGCTCTTATCAGCAAAGAGTCACCCGAAATGCCCATGTAATTACTCAAACCTTTGTATTAGCCTATCTGCGGACAAAGGAGCAGGTGCTCGCCTATCACGATGAACCAATGGCATTATGTCCTTGTCATTAGGGATCTCGATAATAGGGACCCAACATTTTGAAAGGTTCGCTTCGAATCATCCTATTATACGTTCGCCCAAGCACCTCTTGCCTTAACACTCTATGTAGTACCCACAACCTTAGCTTAACCCCCTTAGATCGGCTTACCACCAGAAGCCACTCGCTCCATCCTCAAACTGATCACTGGCATACTTATTAGAATATTGCTGGCATCGTACTAAACAACCTCAAGAAGCGTTTGCTACCTCTCACCTTTCTTCTTGGATTTTTTCAAAGGGTATCACGAAGTTTCCTCTTCCCCCTCCACAACAGGTTGCTTTCTCTTCTGCACCGAGCTGGTTGCACCCTTTAACCGCCTACTCTACATAGTGAGTAGCTTTGCCCTTACCCTTTTAGTGGCCAACTTCATAGCTGCAAAAAACCAACAAATTCATTAAGTAAGTGAATAACACAAGGACAACATACTTACTATGCCGAGAACGAGTAAGTGTAATATCCCCCAACATAATGATAAAGCAACACAGCAGATAACCAAGCATCCCTCCTTAGTAAAGGGTAGCAAATACCTATCTCCATCCCAAACAGTGGCTCACCACTTTCGAACTTGTGACAAATGGATTGAGGACCGAGTTTCTTTTACCTCACTAAATTCAATAGCTTTACACTGGTTATGGTATCTTAATCCCCCAACTTGCTTAACGTCCTACCATGAATAGGACACCTCTACTAAGATGGGAAATCTAGAGGCTCGGTGTTATGAACGCAGTAGAAGAACTCCTTCGAATTGTCAACCTCGTTTGGCAACTTGTTGAAGACCCTTAGCACTCTATGCAGCACCCACAACCTCAACCTAACCCCCCTGGACCGGCTTACCACCAAAAGCCACTCGCTCCATCCTCAAACTGATCACTGGCATACTTATTAGAATATCGTTAGCATTGTGCTAAACAACCTCAGGAAGCATCTGCTACCTCTCACCTTTCTTCTTGGATTTTTTCAAAGGGTATCATGAAGTCTCCCCTTCCCCCTCCACAATAGGTTGCTTTCTCTTCTGCACCGAGCTGGTTATACCCTTTAACCACCTATTGTACATAGCGAGTAGCTTTGCCCTTACCCTTTTAGTGGCCAACTTCATAGCTGCAAAAAACCAACAAATTCATTAAGTAAGTGAATAACATGAGGAAAACATACTTACTATGCCGAGAACGAGTAAGTGCAATATCCCCCAACATAATGACAAAGTGACACAACAGATAACCAATCGCCCCTCCTCAGTAAAGGGTAGCAAATACCTATCTCCATCCCAAACAGTGGCTCACCACTTTCGAACTTGCAATAAATGGATTGAGGATCGAGTTTCTTTTACCTCACTAAATTCAATAGCTCTACACTGGTTATGCTGTCTTAATCCCCCAACTTAGTTAACGGCCTACCACGAATAGGACACCTCCACTAAGATGGGAAATCTAGAGGCTCGGTGTTACGAACACAGTAGAAGAACTCCTTCCAATTATTAACCTTGTTTAGCAACTCACTGAAGACCCTTGGCACACCTTCCCCCCTCCCCCCCCTATATACACATACACTCTCGATTGCCAACATATATCTAACCATCAGCTACCCTCTTCAAGCAAAAGAAATGCCTTAAGAGCTGCGCTGTTAGCCTCCACAACTCCCATAGGCACAATGCCTTAAAGGTAAGTAGCTGTACCCATGCATTAGTAGCGAGGCTCCCTAGAGCAACTTTGAAATAATGGAATAACTCTACAAGAAACTCTAAAAAGGGAAACCGAAGTCCCAACTTGAACGATTTTGCATAAATACCAAATGACCGGTCATCCTTTATATCATATGTTTGTTATCTACCCATGGGCACCTCTACTCACCACCTAGGAACTTCGTTAATTGCTTGAGTAATGAGCTTCAGCTTCTCCTAGTTCACCACATAAAAAACATGGGCACATGCCTTATCATTAGCATTAGTAATACATGGTAGCTTTCCCTTACTGTCTATGGGATACACATCATGTTGCCTTTACCGCATACACTCCTTCCTCTCCGCCTTTACAATATCACCTCCTCTTTAGGACTTGCTATTATCGTCGCTACGATTGTCATTCCAAGGGGAGTAGGGTTATCATCCCCTTCTCGAGCCAAGTACTTGCAACCCTCATCCACTCCCCTCAAAATGGATTGACTACAATAGTCACTCTACTAATTGACCATGCGCTAATCAACTAATGTTGAAGCTCAACAAAGAAAGGAAACTACAGAAGAAACTAGCTCACGAGTAAGAAATCCAAAAGAGTCTCCTTTAAGATTGGTAATGCAAGATGCAAAAAATGAGGAACTATCCACCCCCTTATATAGACAAAAAAGGAGCAAATGCAAATGGTTTCTCCCATTCTTGGGGCACAAACCTACAAAAGGATGTGAACTAAGCCTCAATCGTCCATGTGTCATACTCTATGACCTAAGGGCCTTAATCAATTTGCATACACCGATGGATGATGTGGCTTAACAAGAGAATGCCTTATGCATATGGTCACCCTTCAAGGGTCATCAATGCATGCTATACTTCTTAACAAAGGTTATCAAGATGCTTTAAGTAGTCCAACGGTCACATTAGTCATGCCGAATGATAGTGTATGGAAAAGCTCACCATACTAAAAATGTTGAATATCACGCTACTAACTAACAGACACAAGCCCCTCACCTCGACCCAGTTGCCTTACACCGCTAACTCTCCTCATGTCCCTAACGTAGAGGAGAACGGGGAAACAAATGTTGATACTTGATTCTTGCTTAGCCCAAGGCCCATCATGCAAGCAAGCCCATCAAGAAACATGCGAGCAAATAATGAGTTTGTACCCTATACTACGACCCACTAGGCGAGCTATAGGGCGCTTCACTCGAACAAACTGAGTCGACCACCAAACCTATGTGCATCGATCAACTGGTACAAGCAAGCTCGTCCTTTATGCTGCGGCCTATCTAAGAAGCCGCAGAACACCTAACCCGAGTAGATGGCCCCCCGTCATGCTTACATGCCCTCACCACTTGATGTCAGCTTAGGTCTTAACTTACTCTCAATCGAGTGTTTGGTGACCCCTCCTTCGATGTCCTAACCCAATCTTTATCCATAATGCTTACTCTCCATCGTAACCCATTAATGGTCATCTGACATCCATAGTATGGTTGACACACCAATAGTCCTTGCCCCTATAGATGTTAGATCTCTAGGCCATTTATCTAGTTGTTAAGCTGATCATGGCTGACTACCCTCAAAGCTGCCCAATTTCCACCATGGCGTAAGCCATTTGCAAGCAACCAGTACGAGTGAATCTCAGGCTACTACGTATCCAAGTGACCCCCCATAAAAGGAAACTGGCACCATGAGATAAGAGAGACTCATTTCTTCCTCTTACTCCTATATACCAAGGCCTCCTTCATAGCTCGACCAACACACATAGACAAGTGAGATGAGCACTACCCCTTAAACCCTTAGTGCTCGCCCCTTCTTATCCTTGATCTTCCTTATTAACTTGAGCATTAGACGACCCACGTAGTCATATCTACAAGAGGCTTTTTTGTAGGTATCAAGGAGCAGAAAGCAAGGCCCTAAGTCCATTCATTCTAGGTTCTACATGAGCCCTTTCATACCCAGTCAATTCAACCGCAATCAACAAAAGGTATATAAAATATTCATCAAATTAACTAAAAAAATTGCCACAAGATTACCACAACAATAAAATATAGATTGTCATAGACTTATAATGGTGGTGTGAGTAATATTCTTTTAATTATATAACATATGTTGGATTTTTTTTTATATTTTTTATTCTATAATAATATGTTATTTTAAAAGAATTAGGACATTTCAATGTTTCTAAGTACTGCAGCCGAACTTATTTCTCCACAACTAAATTGTTATAATTATTGTTCCATCTATTCCTCCGGTTCATCTTCACAAGAGGAACTATAAAGGAGTGAACATTTGCAATATAGATCACTAGATACAACAGAAATAAAAACACCCGAGCATGACACCACCTACACTAATATTTCCCTATATATTATTTGTCCTCCTCTTTTTTCATAACACCCTGAACAAAATCTTACAATGCAAAAAATTGTTTCCAATATCTCAACATTTTGAATACGTGAGAGCGAGAGTCATACTTTTTATAAAATCTAATTGGAATGTGAATAAGATGATAATAACAATAACCCAAATGGTAATAGATACAAGTACTACAACAACAATAACATGAAGTTAAATAACTTAACTATACACGTGAATAACATGTAGAGTTAAATTATTTTGAAGTCATTGTTGTTAAATAACTTAATAACTACATTGTAGGCAATTGTCTTGAAGCCAGGTTGTCAACATTAAAAATTTGCACCAATTCAACCACAGCAGCATCCTTACTTCATCAGAATTCAAATTACAAGCTCTCCTGTAACAACATTTTACATGCTTGCAGGGCAAACCTCTTGCAGATGGAGTAATGGAAAATTGAAGCCGTGCCTGGAGAACTGAATCAAGTAGCTGACTCAATAGCATGTTGGATGCAAAATCAAGAAAGTGACAATGAAAACTTTTTTCATCACAACCTATTTTTTTGCCTTCCTCTTTACTAGTTTTGGGTTGTATAGGGAGAATAAAACGCCTCTTTCTATGACTATTTTGGATGTTTATGCTAGTTGTTCTGTTTCCGTCCCAAGGACTAAGAGCTACATGGTCTGCATCTAACTGTATTGGGAGTAAAATCCCCTCTTTTGTTTATTTTGTTAATATAAGTATTCTCACCAAAAAAAAAAAAAAAAAACAAAAACCCTCTACATTGCAAGTATATGAAATATCATTTCAAAACCATTTGAATTTTCAAAAGATACATGAATGCATTTGAAATTGCAATAAAGAAACTATTTGCATTTGAAAGATTTTGCAATGGTTATAGAATAAAGTCAACTACAAACTATAATTTTTCAATTAATTTTGTTTAGATTAATCTACTCTACATAATTATTGATCAATTAATTGAGAATAGAAACATGGTATGAAAATTTTATTTACAAAAAAAAAAAAAAAAAAAGGCATCGAAGGGTTGCAGATAAATCACAACTTCTCTGAGCCAGACAACTTTCAAATTCCAAACATTTTCATAAGCTTATCCCATTCCCCTGATTTTGACTTTGTATTTGACAACTACAAAATAATAGGATTTTCAGTCTTCATTAAATCTAAGCACCTAACGGGATGTTTTAAGAACCCCAACAATTGAGAAATATTATCCTCCACTAATCCAGGTTTCAATCTATATGACCTCCTGGTGGTACAATACGCACTTCGTGCTCATGGTGATTGACGAGCATGCTGAGAAACCTAGTTGATGGGACTGCCTATCCTCCTTGACATTCTTCTTAGCCTTCTTAAATCTTAATCATCTCCATGCAAGAATCTTCAGTATTATTCTCTGACCCTCTAATTTATGTCCTGGCCTCCCCAACATTAGAAATGAAGAGTTTATTTCCAACTGCTCTACTTAAAAGCCATTACTACGTTTGGAAACCTTTGCCGGATCCTACCTGTGCAACTCACTTCACTAGCTATCTTCACTTTCAAATTCACTGTATATCTGTTCAGAACTTCCCTCTCCCTTATCCATTAACTGCTAAAACTTTAAATTTATTCATTTTAATATCTCAACTTTTTAAATAAAACGAATTAATATCTCTATTATAATTGTTATTATTATAAAATGGTAAAATAACAATATAAATACACTAACTTTCATTTTATTTTCATTTTAATGCTTAAGGTATATGGCTACTGTAAATCTATTAGAAGTATCCAAACTTTCATTTTTATTTTTTTTCATTTTATTACCTTAACTTTAAACTTATTCATTTTAATATACCAACTTTTTAAATAAAACAAATTAATATATATGTTATAACTATCATTATTATAAAATGATAAAATAATAATATAAGTACACTAACTTTTATTTTAATGCTCAAGTTTTATTTTTTATTTTATTTTAATACTTCAACTTTTTAAAATGAAACAAATAAATATTTTTTATAATGATAATTATAACGAAAATACTAATTCATCTCATTTAAAATGTTAGAATACTAAAATAAATAAGTTTAAGGTTCAACGTATTAAAATGAAAAAAACATGAAAATTTAAAACTTGTACCGACTTTATTCCATATATGATTCCAATCGGACATGGGTATAAGACATCACCCCAACTTTAATCACCCGTTAAATTACCATCTGACTTGTACTTGTTTTTCTAATACGGCATTTGAACAGTCGCTTTAGGTTAAATTAAATATGATAAAGCGCTAAGGGAGTAAAAGTTAAACAGGGAACCGATAATTATGACAAAAATAACTTGAATATTGAGATGTAGTGATGTTTACATTTTCAAAATTAAAAACCTTGGAGAAAGAGTTTGTCCATTATAAAGATTTAAAAAAATAAAATATTGTTTTAAAGTGAAATCTTAGATATTCTACTATCTTTTTTTTTTTCTTTTCCTTTTTTTTTTGGCCATCTTATTTAAAATCGATAATGTAATGAACCAAGCATTATTCATCCTGCTGCGAGAGAAAGTGCATGGATGCATCATATGTATCTACTTTTTACAGCAGGATCGCAAAGTACCATTCTCCTATTGGGGGTTGCAAACATGGTTGTAAATAATAAATGTAATCTTGAGTCTCCATCATTAGCAGCTTCACCATTCAGTCCTTTAGGGAAGAAACATTTGGCATCTAAGCAAGCATCTGAATCATAAGGAGACGCATCTGCGGTGGGAACTTCATGATTTAATATGGAAAACATGAAAATATGGTAATACGAATGCACTAGAAGTTCAACAAAACTGGAGCAAAGTAGATAGATAATACACGCTCTTTATTCAAGCAGTAAGTATTCAATGAAACAATGTCACACACAAGCAATCATCCGTCCGATATTGTTCTCTAAAGTCTAAACCATCTTGACACGAATCACATTCACATCAGAAGCTCCTCTGGAATCTCATGTCACATAAGTATACTTCATATAAATTTATAAGAAATCACCATCTTCAGAATATACACAGAATTTTTTTATATCCATTTCACAGCCCTGCAATATAAAGATGTGGATTAACTACAACAGATACATAGCTCATTGTAGGCGGGCTCTCCATTAATGGAATAGTCATTTCTTCTCTGTGGTAACCCCAACCACAACATTGGTCACCTGTTATGTGCCCACAAATATCAAAAAAGTTAGATGTTGCTAGTGATGTCAAATAGGAAAATGGAAGATGACGATGAAGGAAACAATAAAGAAAGAGAAGCTACCAATTTTCCACTTTCATCCACAGACATAGGGTTCTCAACAACGACGGTTTGGCTTGAATGGGGCATTGACTGCAGAAAAGTCCAGCCAGAATGTAAACATATACCAATAACCACATTTCCATGTATATCAATGATGCAATGGTGCAGCAAAATGTAAAGTTACCGTTGAGGTTGAGGGTGTTGTTCCATTGGGTCTTTGGACTGGAATTGGTACCCTCGAACTTGCCATCTGCATCAGATAGAAAAACAACATTGTATTCATATAATATAAAAGCAATGAACATCCATAGAGCAAGACTGCTGCTGACAAGCATAGATATCATAGTGATGAATATAGTCTAATAGCATATCCAATGCATGGGGTATGTCCATTAATGAACATGATTTATGCATTCAATTCCATTGCACTGTAACCATGCTTCTCAGTCTTCACACAGTGAGATATTGTTATTAATAGACTGAACTAACATAAGGTCCCTTTCAACTTGGTGTGGCAAGTCTTCTGGTGCTAACAAAATTTTTGGTAAAAGTTATCTCTATGACCGACCTCCAACAGTTAAGAGCTATTTACTGAAGCAAGGGGATACAACCATTTGCAAGCAAAAATTGAGGAAATTCATGCAATCATTTAACTGATATTAGTGCCAAGTACAAACAACTCGAAGATTCAGCAAACACTTACACCAACATTAGTCACGAAGTGGCAGATTGCACATTTAACAGAAGGAGCTCCATAGGGATACATCAATGTGGTCCGGCAATTTCCGCAATTAACATGTGCAACCTGATTGTTTGCTATTCTCCACATAATAACCCAAAAATAAATAAATAAATCAACTGATATGGAATAAAGAAAATTACTGTGCAATATCAACAGAAAAATGTTACAACATGATAGGTGGAACAGGCAATTTTTTGCAACGAAAACATATGCCTCCTTTTTTTTTTTTTTTTGGTAGATAATCTGAACAGGATGAATCCAAAGAGCAAATTTCATGAATAGAGTAGATTATTTTCATCTCTTCTGATATTTTAATTTAACCGTACATTGGGGAAACACTGAATGTACAATTCCGATAAAGTTCTGAGGCCAATTCTTTTTTAGAATCTCTCTCAAAGTAGCTTATCATAGTTTCAAACTTATAAGATCGACACCATATTATTCAGATGAATATGTTTTGAGCAGACATATCCTGCAAACAATGGTGACAATCCTTTAGGAAAAAAAGAAATACTTGTATGCCATGAAAAGAACAAAAGCAGGAATATCAGCAGTCATCTGCAACTTATATATGAGTACTGAGCACTCTCCAGTCGTAAATAAGATCTCCTGATCAGACATAAAATGTTTTTTAGGGCACAAGCATTTGCTGAATCTGTAGAATAATGATCTGAACTTAGGAACAACTATTGATCAAGAATCCAGAAACTAAAAGGTCTTAGAACCCATCCTGTTGCCACCTTTTGAGGAAAGAAGAATGTAGACAAGACTGTAACCCTGGGCTTCATAATCTCCATTATTGGATCAGAAGCATGACTCGTCTTCATATATTTTCTAAGATCCTGGAACTGGCATTGCTTCACACTTTGCTGCAGTCTCCAGCTCCATGTTGGCTTTTTTCGACTGGTTCCCAACCACATTAAGCAGAGATTTCTTTGAGAAGATTTAATACTTATAGCACATTTATTTGGAGAGAATAGAAAAATTGGTAGGGAATTTTAATTCCCAAAGATTTTCTATTCCTACTCCATTAGGAATAGTCGTTACCTATGAAAATATGGAATTTTTTTTTTCCCTCTGTAGAGACAACAAAAACTTTAAATAGTGTGACAATTATATCCTTATTAATACTGCAATTAAATAAGTTCTAATTATTTTCCAAAATGACCAAAAAAGGACAAATTGGTATTTTTAGTTATATTCCCAACTTAATATTACAATTAATTAAGTGAACTACAAACTGTAATAAATGTTCCTTGCAATAAAAATTTACACAAAGTAAATATTATAATAAAAATTTCTTAGTCCTCATAATATTTATTCCCAACGCATAATTTTTCCATTCCCCGACTATTCCATTCTAGTCTAGGAAGTAAATGAGCCATCAAATTGAGTTTTATGGTTCAAAGTCATTTAAAAATACTTTTGCACTTGACTGAGAAAGCAATAATCACCAAGAGGGAGAGGATCTAAGAGATTTTCCTTTGTAGCTATCAAGGGGCTGACATGACCACAGGGGAGTGCTGAGAATCTCACTGCAGATTATTTGATGAATTACCAAAGTTGGAAGCATAGAAACAATAGCTAGGCTTATACAGTTAAGGCAACAATGCATGGAAAAGAGCCCTATAATGATTTGGATTTGGAAATGGGAGCTGAAAGGAGTCATTGTCATAAGGGGAGAAGTCAGTCACTCTGGGTAATTGTTGTTTAGCAATTCCTCAGATAAGCTGATTGACAAGGTGAGAAGAATATTTTACAGACACCATTTTGCCAAATGAATTTCCTCTATCAAAATTAGTGCCATACAAGGATTGACATGGATAACCAATCAGTTGCAAAAATGAAGAAAGAAGTTTCTGATGTCAAGTAGAAGTTGAAGAGCTTCATGGAGTCATGTGGAGAGGGTAATGGTTCAGAAGTCAAAACGCCAAATAGATTAGCTTACTAAGCAGCTGAAGAATCTCCAACAGAATTCTGAAGAAGAAAGCAAAAACAGATTATAGAGAGGAAAACATAAGACTGCAATATGGTTCCAGGATCCAGGTGAATGCAGAATACCAACGCAGGATGTATTTGCACTACAAATGCTGATCTTTTAGGATAACACAAATGCGTTTACAGCTTTCTCCAGTAGGGTCACTGCTTTGTTATCCCCTATCCAAGTTTGTTAAACAACAGGATAAATTAAAATACCAGTAGGTAACCCCATTAGCTGTAAGGTGCTATTAACTGATAATGTCATTGAAAGGACTTCATCAACTTGTTCCTATTTTTTATTTTCCCCTTTTTAGGGCAACAACTTCATCAATTTAAATGAGAAAAACATGAGAAGCAAAATACCAAGTTTTAGCAAATTGCAAATACTGGAGCTGAGTCTAGTGATAGTGGGGATCCAAACTTGTTTCTCAGATACTGATGTTATACTTGGGAATATTGCTATCTGAGGGGACGGTTATTTGGCTGAAGCCTGTGTAGTTTAGGTATCTAGGAATAACCAAGCTCAGGTGTGATTTCAGTCAAGTATTTGCTATATTATCTTCCGCTGGTACAAAAGAAATGGCGTAACTGTCCTGCCCAAAATTCAGCCATTGGAGCTTTGTATACCCAGACACCTCTACACCATCTTATTGAATTTTGAACTGAATCAAGGACTTCGATAACTTTATCAGGATACCCACGAGAAGTCAGGGCTCCTTTGGGCATGTTGAGGAAAGGTAAGCTTCAAGAGATCAAAAGATCAGAATTAACTGGAGCTACCATTCTTTGTGGCTGGGACTATGCGTGGACATTGGACTCAAGCTCTCTCCTTAATAAGGCTTCTTGTGGGAGTATCCCTTTTGATGCAGGAAAATAAAGTCAGGA
Source organism: Lumnitzera littorea (assembly GCA_024138015.1). Classification (NCBI taxonomy): domain Eukaryota; kingdom Viridiplantae; phylum Streptophyta; class Magnoliopsida; order Myrtales; family Combretaceae; genus Lumnitzera; species Lumnitzera littorea. The sequence continues at coordinate 83,740,307 of JAMXBB010000008.1, read as the reverse complement.
GATTATCTCATGAGTCTGCTTTCTCTATATTGTGATTTTCAAAAATTGCTTTGAAGATGTCATATACTGCAGTAGAATATAGTTCTACTGGGGTGTGTGTTGGTGTTAGCACAGTTATAATGTTCTATTCTTGTGTCATGATATAATTTCAGAACAGGTACAGATGAAGGTTCCTTTTATGCATTAGACAGTTCACTTCATCAAACAACCGCCTAATGATGTTGTTCTTCAGGCTGGATAGTGATTTAACATGAATTTAGGGGATGTGACCCAGTATGAGATTACAGAAACATGTCACCAGCAGCTTGGATCATAAGTTGCTCCCACCAACACCATCAGATGCAACCAACCAAGAGATACCAAGAGCAGAATCAATCAATAAGGAGTAGAAACAGAACAACTTACCCTGCAACCATTTTGGAAGTACAGATTCCCAAAAATAAATCTGAACAATAGCAGTAAATGAGATGGCTTTAACCTTTAGAAAATCACAAGAATCATGTCTAAATTTGAATAGCCCGTGAGACAAGTAGCACTAACCCTTACAAGGATTGAAAGCAAAAACAAAAGAGAGAGATCTTCAAACAGTTGATTTTTGTATAAAAACCTGTTTGGGCTCACTCTGACTATTGACTATGTTAGGAGAAGGAGGTGGTTCCTCTAAATTGATTTATCTTTGTAAATAGCAAGAGTAAATAGTAAGCCATCCTCTCCATTGGCACTGGTCTAATCAGCCATGAAATAGACTAAGAACTTCTGTCAAGTAACATGTGTGGTAGCAAAACCAGTTGAAAGCAGATAAAAGCATGAGTGGACCTCAAAAAGGATAAAGTGGAACACCATTCAATTTGTCTTTTTGATAAAGACATTAAAGGTCATCATTGGCTTGGATCATCGTCAAACAGCTCAAATAGCTTGAAGACCACTCTTAACTTGGATGAAGAACTAATGGGAGTAAAAGGGCCATGGATTTAGGTATTAAAAACTGAAACCTCTCAACATGTGATTTGAGAAGTACTTCAAAGTAACATGAATAGAAAACAAGCACTTTAAGAAATAACGATTCTAAATTCTAACTTAACAAGGAGACTAAAACATCCAAAAATCTCACAGGCTTAGAAAATATTGCTATAATCGTATACTCACACAAGCTATTAGATATAAGGACATACCTGGTGCAAGATTCACTGTATGGCAACAAGAGCATCTCACACTTGTAGCCCCACGTGTATACATAAGCAACGTTCTACATCCTCCACAAAGGAGTTGAGCCATCTCCATTCCTGGAAAGCATCAGAAAACAACAGGTTTAGAAAAGCCAGTGAAGGAATCCAGAGATAAGTCCAGTCCTCACTATTAATTCATGTATAAACAATTAAAAATCTTGTACCAAAGAACTCCCTCCACAATCCTTGTATGACATATCTAAAGAATATATCATTCAACATTACCATTTATCATCATAGAAGGAAGTTCATACATTTACATAAAGATATGAATGCCAAAACTTGGACACTGGTACTGTATCAGCAGGTCATGAGGTAGATGGTGGAAACCTTACACAAGTTGAAATTACTGATCATATTCCCACCGATACATACTAAATACTTATGAACTATGATATACATGTAGAAATCCTTCTTGTATGTAGCCAACAAAAAGCTCTGGTGTCCACGCATTTCTTTTAAATTGCAAATGCAAAAACTTAAAAGCATTGGTTGATCACAATATTACAGACAGAAAAGAAAAAGTATTTATAATATCTTAAATGTCATTAACCTCCATGATTCAAAAAGCTTTCTAAATTAGCCAAACGACGGTACTTTACCAGCTACAATAACAAAAGAGACTACAGATCCCCCTAAAAACTCAGCTGGAATATCATGTAGCATGGACACAGTACCCTCTTGCAAAGTTCTCCGATTGCCATCCTTTGTCTTAAAATTCATATCCATATATGATCTTGATTTATAAATTGAAAAGAAATATATTTTTGTTAGAAATAATGAATTTCTCACATTTGATTATAGAATTATCCTGCAAATTAGCAGAACCCTATAGCTAAGAACATTACACAGCATTTACCGAAAAAAGAACAGTAGACAACCATTCTATCAATATCTTCATTGTTTCCTCGGAGTTAACCCTTACTGTTTCTACTTAACCCACTCCTGAAAGAAAAGTTGTATCATTAAGCATCGGCTATGGACAAACCTTATGTTTGTGCCAGGAAAATACAGAATTGTTAGATCTTTTTTTGGGATAAGTTAGAATCATTAGATTTATTAGTATGGAAATACAAATCCATATCTTAATTATTCACTAAAACAGTTGCAATTGGGATCTTATCAACATACTTGAGCAACATGACTTCTGACACTCGCCAAAGCTCATGATTCTACTTCAAAAGACAAGCTATTAAAATATTGAGCCAAGCGGAGAATAAGATCAGCAATTAGCTGCAGTTCAAATTGTAAATGCTTGTCATAGCCATTATCACTCCATCAATGAAAGTAGCTGATAAGAAGATCAAATCGAACATTTTTTATATTAGATAGGTTGTAAAACCATCTCCATTCTCTCAATAGATATGTTAATGCTACAGCTTAAACCATTTTATATAGGATCCATTGTCTGAATCAGTTTCTCTCACAATTAAAACACAGTACATACTTCCATTTAATACTGACTAGTGGCTGCTGTAAGCATGACAAAGAAGAAAACTAATATATATGAACAGAAAAAGTGGAATAGGAGCCAAACTGGAGTCAAACTCCAATAATGAATGCATTCGCATCACAATCAGATACAATTTCAACCGCCTTTCAGAATAATTACAATCAGAAAGGCAACATGTACCTTTCTCTTGACCTAAAGAAAGAGGTGCTTCTAACTCCTTGATATGTTATTGTTATTTATAACCTAAAACACGAGAAATGTCCTGATAACAGCTTTTCGGACAGAATTTCAACCCTCAAATGAAGCTATAAACATTTCCCATTCAACATTTTCCCCTAGATTTCACAACACAACATATGACATTTGGATTCTCTAGCAACTGAATAGGAATTCAGGGCGACATTCAAAGATAAACACAACAGCATTTATTCCTTTTCTGTTTCCTTCTTGTTTACCCGCATTATCGCTACATACCATGAACTCTAAAGTAGAAAGAGCCACCCACCACACAAAAATTTAATCACAACAATGCCGAACCAGAAAGGGAAAACCTACAACAAACCAAATTATCGCATCAAAAAGGTTAAGGACAGCGCAACCCAGTTATACCAGGTGGTGGCACGGATGTAATGGTATTGCATAATGCACAGCAAACATTAGTCGCTCCTCTTGGATATAGCAAAATACTCCGGCAGCCACTACAAACAAGCTGGCTCTGCATAGCTACATTAGCAAACAACCCACAAGCATCAAATCAACACGGGTTCACAATACACACCACCGCGCATTCACATCACTGAATTGAAATTTAAGCGGATAATAAACCAACTGAATTAATCCAATCGATAAGTAATTAATCAAATTTAATATTAAAAGATCGTTTTATTCGATCTAACCCGTTACAGAGATTGAATTGAAATTGCCATGGATAAACGTAAGAATCAACAGCATTTGGAAGCGATAAAACCAATGATGTTGAATGGAAAAATGGATAAGAGAAAGCCAAGATACGTACCCCAGAATTCACAATCCAATCCGCAGAGACCAAAACGAAAACCTAGAAGACGAAGACAATGATAAAATGGTTATGTTTTTCGTCTTTGGTTTTCTTAGTTCGTGAATTTGGGGCTTGTTTCTCTCTCTATCTCTCTTTCTTTCTCTCTGTTGTGTTGCTGTTGATTGGATGGGTTTCGCAAGCAAAGGACTATTCTAAAGTCGTATTTTTCATCTCATGATACGGTGTTTATGTGAATTCAATTTGTCCGTCTTTATATCATTATATTATTATATATTATATATATTTTTATGTTATTTTATTTTGGATGTTTGGATAAGGCGAAGAAGTCTATGTGGGTTTAGAACTTGGGATACACGGTTTTGTCAAAGAATTTGGGCTTTCAATTCCTAAAGAATAGCCCATTTTCGTATTCTTTAGGAAGGCACATATTTTAACATCTTTTAGTTTTATTTCTGGATAAAACTTTGTGCATTTTCAAATTTAACACTATATATAGGTGTGTTTCATAACTGCACAGAACCGATATATCAACATACGATTAATCTTCAATGATTGATTTAATAAAATAATTATTAATTAAAATATAATAATTAATAATATAAGAAAAAATTACAAAAGTTAAATAGATGAAAAAATAAATAAATAAATAAACTTCTGCAAACCCGTACGTATCGAGGGGAGTCCAATCATCATGCAACCATCCACAATTGATTTGCGAGCCGTCCCTTGAGATTGAGATGGCCACTAAGGGTCTTAAATCGTTTGTAGGTTGTGCAACAAACCTATATAGGTGGTGGCAGCACCTATCTTAAAAACAAAGGAGCGTTAAGCAAAACCTAAGTGACCGAAAGTCATGCTAGATTGCAATCTATTGAGACTATTTTAGAGACATACAAGACTACAATCTGTTGAGGCTTTCACTAATTTTTTATTTTTAAGGTTAGATAATTAATACACTTGCTATTAGGGTCACATGACTCACCTATAATAATGAGTCTTGACCCATGAATGATTTTTAACCCTTTGGCAGCACTCCAAGACCAAGAAACAAACCGGTACCACATGTAAGGAGCTTAAGGTAGCCAATAAGAGCCTTTAAGGGTTTAACTTTTCCTAGCCATTTTTCGCTTTTGTTTTTCTAAAATATTTTTTATTCTTATTATATAATTTAATCAAGTATATTTAATAATAAAATTTTATCAAACTAAATATGGTGGACTAGTAATATATTGACGCGTATCGTTCTATATAATAATGATAAACGATTACAAAAGAAATGTGAAAAATGAAAATGCAAGTATATAAAATGTAATTTACCCTTTATATTTTTTCATGTTAGCCTTAACAAATTTACAAGATCACCATGAGACCCCACCAAAATGTCTATCTATTCACAATCGAGTAATTCGGAATCCATACTTAAAATTTAGGGTGATTGTGATTGTTATATGATCAAGCCCTAATTTTATGATGGAATTAGAAATATTAATAAAAGTAACCCTATGAAGTTAGATTTAAGAAAATAAAATAATAAAATAGTAAAATATTACATTGATAAAACATATATATTTTACTCGTTATTTATCGAAAATGAATAAAACTGATTCTAATAACTAACAAAATCATTATAGATAAGTTATATGTACTAAAAATCATAAAATCATAGAAATAATGTTTAGAAGTGTTTGCTGGTATTAAAAATGATTTTACATGTAATTACCTAAAATACCTAATTATATCAAAATATACTAAAATAATTATTAAAAAATTAATAAAAAAAATTAGGTTAAGTTATGTGGCAAAGTTAAGCAGCTTAGATGGACATAGCAATATCAGACAAGGGAAAATAAGGGTGGCTAAGTAATGTTGACACCCAATTTTTCCCCATTTATTTTATTTTATTTTATTTCATTTCAATAGGATAAGGGGTCTTAAATTAAAAAAAAAACACAAAAATATAGAAAATTAAAGAAAACCTAAAAAATAAGAAATTTAGAAAAAAAAAAAGTAAAGAGTTTAGAAAAATTAAAAATATATAAAAATAAGAAAAAGTATAAAAAATAAGAAATTTAGAAAAAAAAAGTAAGAAGTTTAGAAAAATAAAAAAATATATATAAAAATAATAAAAAGCATAAAAAATAAGAAATTTAGAAAAAATACAAAAAAAGAAGAAGAAAAATTTAGGAAAATACATAAAAATTTGAAAAGGCACAAGAAATATAAAGATAGAAAATACACACACACACACACACATATATATATATATATAAGAGATTTAGAAAATTTAGAAAATAATAAATCTTTTAGATAGTTTAGAATTTTTTTTTAGATAAAATAAAGAGAGGGTTGTTGGGTTTATACTTGATTTAACTTTAGCCTAAGTTAACTTTATCCAATTACATATATGAATAAGATACAAACCAATAGCTTAATAGATAAGCATATGAACTTGAGTTTACATATAGTATAGAGGTTTAAGGTTCGAGTCTCACCAAAAGTAGAAGATGCCTTGTTGTTTTTTTAAAAGACACACCTACCATGTGTTACGATATTACTAGGCTACATATCTAGTTATAATACATGGCACTTCGCATATAGTATGGAGGTTTAAGGTTTGAGTCTCACCAAAAGTAAAAGATGCCTTGTTGTTTTTTTAAAAGACACACCTACCATGTGTTACGATATTATTAGGCTACATATCTAGTTGTAATACATGGCACTTCGCGAACATACCACGTCATGTACACGTGTTACCCACATGGCATGACACGTGTTAACCACGTGATCAATATGTAACGTGACACATCAATCAACCATATGTCATTCTAGACACGTAGCACTTTTTCATGTAACCCTGTAGCTAACGTGGCACTACGTTAGTGCCACATTAGTCCTCTCCTTTCCTTTTATTCTCCTTCATTTTCCCTAAGTCTTTTACGCTTTCCTTTTCGGTCAGCCGGTTTTAGCACGATTTTTGAACCCCTTTTTATTGCAATTTCACCAAATCAATGGCGAAATTGCAAACTAAACCTGGCCTAGTTTCATTTTTGACTAAAATCTTGTCTTCATTCATCCATTTACTTGCCTAAATCAAGCATAGAAAATTGTAAAAGGTCAATTTTCAACCCAAGACATTAATGGTTGATTTCGGCCATTAACGAGCTTTCTAAGATTGTACAAGCTAGGGAAGCTATACATAAAGCTTCCTTGCCTACATACAGCATGAGATTCACTCCTTCTCATTCGAAATCTCTCTCCACCATTGCTCCCTCTCTCTTTATAATCCACAGTCACTATCTCTCTAGCTTAAAGTTGTATACAAAGTGAGTCAAACAAAGCCAGTTGTACAGCCAACATCACAAAGCCTCAAGCTTTCCAATGTGACCCCCTTCAATTAGCGTCGTGACCACTAGTGGCCTTTATTGCCAAACCCTAACCACCGTAGCTCCACCATCTATAACACCACCCACCAACATTTTTTACCAAAATTAATGCCATGATTGAGCTCGTGACATCTAAAAACCTAAGACCTAACCTACAGCTAACCCTTATCAACCACCACATGACGCCAAGCCATACCATTGCTACTTATAATTTTTGAAACACTAAAAGCCACCACCAAATGCCAAGGCACCACCACCATTAGCATTTTCCCCAATAAGTTTCATATAAAGCTCCATCTCCCCATTTGATTTGGCCCTTAAATCACCCCGGAGCACCCCTTTTGCCGCGCTACTATTCTCTCTTCTTCTCCTTGGTGTGTTACATACGTGATTTGGAGCAGATCCAACCTGGATCTAATTCCTAACTTGAAGTCTAAGCCGCTTCTCTCCTAGTTCGACCTTCATCTGTTTAACTGTTTCGGATTTTTTTTAATTAATTAATTAATTTAAATGTAAATGGTAATGTAAAAAGAAAAAAGAAAAAAGAAAAAGAAAAAAGAAAGAAAACAAAACAAAAAAAAAAAGTAAAGAGTAAACTATTTTTATTTATTTATTCACTTTAATAGAAAAAAATAGAATAGAATAAGTAATAAATAAGTAAGATAATATAATAAAAATAAAAATAAATAAATATGTTAATGAATAAAAAAGCAATTTAACACTTAGAAAAATCAGATTTTCCAAAAATAAATAAAAAAGGGACCCTTTCCAAAATAGGATTCTATTTAGAATTTCCAAAAAAATAAAATCTCTTATTTATGAATATTTTTTTCCTTAAATAAACAAAATTAGATTAAAAATATAAACCTGGCAAATCTTCAAAATTAAAACAAACCCAACACACTAAAATTTTCGGTAAAGAACTACATACATTTGATTTCGAATAGCGGGTACGTTGTCACCTATAGGGCGATGGTAAAAAATGAAAAGCCTTTTTTTTTTTCATTTATAGTTTAGATTACTTAAATTATTCAATTCACTTAACTAATAAATCAATTTTCGCTTAGTAGAATAGTCTTTTCTGAAAAGTGATTTTAAGATTAAGATTAAATTTGGAAGGTTAATAATACCCCAAGGATTTTAAAATCCTAAACCCCAGACCCTTTTTCTCTAGTTTCTAAAATTGTTTATAAGATTGGTTTTCTCATTAAACTAGTAGCTAAGTTATAACTAATTCACCCAATTGGTTATAACTTAATTCTTTTTCCTAACTCTAGTCGGGTAGCGACTCCAAACGATTTTAAAAATAGGAACCAGTTTTTTTTAAATCTTAGTTGAGGTCAGTATTAAATGAGTAAGGGTTTAATATTGATCAGTTTAAAGAAGCCTAATTTATAAAAGCCTAATTTATAAAAGAACCGAGAAGAAAAAACTAGGCTCAATAGCTTGACTACTCCACTAGAGATGTTAAGAGAGTTAGTCATCTAACTTTCCAAAATTAAAATTAATCTCTAAATGTAATTTATTTATTCGTTCACTTATTAAAATCGTTACTATTTATGCTACAACTAATGTTTTGCAGGTTTTGTTTATTTGATTATTTGGAGGGGAGGGCATTTATTTTTTCACAAATGTATGATAGAAACGGTCAAACCCAGACCATATTAGAACCTTAGGATGGGGGACCATTGTGTAGGCTCCAATGCTGTGGTGTAACCACTGCTCGGAGTTGATTATGCCATCCCCACTTAAGCTTGATGTGACCAATAAAAGTATTCTTCAATAAGTGAGGTTATATAAGCTTAAGGACCTATAAAATACACCCTTTATGCATTCATGACATCTAGAATCGATGGATAATCAAGAAAGACGGGAATTGTTACGCCCTGAAGTCGCAAAGTCGCAACAGTCCCGCCGTGTAAACTATTCTATGATAGTAACTGGCCTCACAGTGCTTACCATAGAGATAATCTATACAAGGCGTCGACAACTCTTCGTTTTGAAGTAAACAGTTCGATTAATAATTATACTACAATTATGATAATTATCACAAAGTTCTATAAAACATAGATAATTATAAATAAGTCTACAGAGCTTCCCAGGAAGTTTTACACAAACACGACAGTTCACTAGATTACATAATAACTATTAGTCTTTCCTTCCTAATTACATGGTCATTTTAGTCACACATTATATTAAGTAACTTGATCCTCACACCCCTGGCTTCAAACGGACTAACCTCTGGGTAATTATAGGGCGGCATAGTACTTGAAGTGTTTACAAATCAGAACCTGCAAAAGGATCTATAAGGGTATGAGCAACTACAGCCCAGTAAGTTGAATTGGAGACTCATGAATGCATACAAGCACAAACAAGGTTATCAAACAATTATTTTCATGCAATGCAACAATCAAGTGTCATCGCACAACGTAGTCCGGTCCGTTGTGAAATAAGAGAAATTTCACCCGCTCCAATCCGGGTTGAGGAGTTCCATGTTATGCAACAGCTCACAACCAAACCCAAGCTTGTACAATGGAGACCTCGCTCCTCCCGCGACTACCTTCGAACCATTGACTTCACCCCCGCCACGACCTCCTCTCCCATCACTTAGTTTGACTGAGGATGAAGAAGGGACCATTTTGCAATCCTGCGTTATCCTTTTCGAAGGGGTCGGTATTTGGTTGGAGAGTCCTATGATCCCCTAACGGGTTGCAATGTATGACATTTTCGGTTATTAGGGTCGATTAAGATTAAATTCCGGTTAGGGTGTTCAACAAGTTCATACCAATTCAATCAGTCACAAAATCATTCACAGTACAAATTCCAGCACGAATTCAGATACATCAAGCACATGCGCAAACTATTTACAATCACAATCATATACAAGCCTAAGTCTCCGAGTACTACAAAACTAGTACTCTATTACAATAAGCAATAACCCAACTTACTTGAATTTGCTCGATCGCTCGATCCTTTAGTCGCGAGCTGATTTGTTTCTGGGTGTCCTATAATACAAATAGGTCCTTTTAGTACTTATATTTTATGGATTCTTATTCTAATTTATAATGTAACTCATTTTCCTCATGTATACCTATAACGTATTAATGATTCGTTGTATCCTATTTCGGGTTCGGCTCCTAAACTAGATTCTAGTTTTAATTCCTAAGTCGTAATTAGGCTCGAATCCCAATGTGACATTAATCACATTATGCTCAGGTATTCAAATATCCTATTGGGTCGTAATTTTGGTATTCTAAACTATTCGGTACACGCTAACCCTAATTGAGGTATCGGATTTATTCCCGATGTGTAAAAATCTTACATTTTGAGATATTTACTTAAAATTAAATATTATTTCAGATTTATTATTTTTCTGATTTCAATTATAATATTATCTAAATAACCTTATTTTTTTTTATTTATTAATTTACACTTTTACATATTCCTAATTTCTTATATTCTTTACCTAATTTCTCTAATTAACCATACTTAGTACCTAAAGGCTAGGATTAAGGTTCCACTGCAGAGATTAACTTCCCTAAACATCTAATTAAGATCCAAATCAGTAATTAACATCCTAATCACCTAATTAACCCTAAATCACCCAATTTTACCATCATTTTAGGGCTAAAAATTAACTTAAAATTTTCGAAAATTAATTTTTAAAAAATGGCTTTATAGCACTGTTCTACATCATATGAGAATCCTACAGAAAAAATTTGAGCCCCAAACTACACTCCTAAGCCTATTTATTTTTCGGTTTAATCGTGCTCGGTTTTGAACAATTTGTTAAGGACCCTATATTTCCAGACATAATTAAACTAAATCAATATTTTTCCCTAAATCTACATACAATAAAACCTCAGAATAACAAGTTTCATAATTTTCTGGGCAAAATAACTAATTTTACAAAATTATACAAAAATCGGGGTGAATAAATGACTAACCGGTTCGAAGCTTTCTGGCCGTCCAAACCCGGTCTAAGGCCGTCGGCCGGTCCAGGCGGTGGTTCTAGTATAGGGTGGTGGTGGTGGTTCGGTACCAGGTGGTGGTGGGTGGTGGTTTTAGTTCACTTTGCTAATCTGTACAGTTTTTTTTTTCTAGATTTTCTCTCGATTTTTTCAATGTTTCGATTTTTCTCAGATCTCAAACTGGCCAAATGACTTCTGGAAATTTTTTCCTTATTTATAGACAATTGTAGAATTTAATGTGCATTAATTTGATGGGATTTTGCCTCAATTCCTTCATTTTTGGCTTTTTGTTTGTCCAATTCCTATTGGTTATTTTTTTTCTTTTTCTGTCACGACCTGATCTTGTTGCAGCTTATCCTCTTCTGACTTTTTTTGATTTTTCTATAATTATTTTGTATTTTTCTTTAATTATTTGCTTAGTTTTCGACCAATTTTAGTAATTACGCGTATTTTTATCTACACGTAAATACATATGGGGTACACGTGAACATTCCTAAATGTTATTTTGGTCATTCTAGAATTTTTAGTATACATATAATCTATCTCTAATAATTTATTAGTTATTATATTACACTTTTCGCCTTTTCGGTAATTAGCAGTTATTATGCTTAAAATTTGAAAATTTTATACTCTCCTATTTTACTACTTATTTTCTTAAATTTAAGTTTACAGGGTCATTTTTACTGGTATTTTGCTAAATAGTTTATAATTTGGGTTTGATCGGATCCTTTAGCCGATCGCCCTAAACCTTAGGTTTTAAGCTCAAACCTATGGTTACTGGGTTTGGCTTTAGGGCTTACAGGAATGAAAATATATAACGACTTAGAGTTTCCTTGATTTCCCTTATAAATATGTTGTAAACATAGAATTGTTGTAAATAGGTTTCGTTCGTCATAAATAACAATTGATCAATCTTGTAACATATATTTTCTTTTGTAATTCAGATTAGGAAATGGCCTATTTATCTAACTCCGTCTACTTCAGGGAAAAGTTTGTTGGTAAGCCCATTAGCCCTAAGCTTGTCCTAAACCAATGGTTTTGACACTTTAATCCAAGGGAACAAGAGATCATCGTCAGCAAGATCAGGCTCATTCTATCACTTCGTAGGGTAAAAATAGATATTAATCTAATTAGGGCCTTGACTAACTTTTAGGAAGCAAAGAAAGTGGCTTTTTGAGTTGAGCCTCACCTTATTGGTGATAGGATTCTGGAACTGACCCAACTTGACTACCAAGACCGAGCTTATCTACTTACCAACTCACTCTATATGCCGAGTCAAATGACCTTATTTCTCGTAGATAGAGGGTTGAGAAGTAAAAGGTCGAGACAACAATTAATCCTCACTCATGCATAACCAATTACTTACTCGGCTTTACGTCTGCCGATATGCCGAGATATCATGTTTCCTAAAGTTGGATCTACTTGACAAGACATGGAGAGACTAATGTCAACTAACTTTAGAACTTGGCAATTATGGGTCACCCTCTCTAGTGTCTCAACCAAGCAATATGGGATTACTTTTAATCGCATGCCAACTTCCTCCTATAAAAACGTACAATTTTATATTTTTGTACATGTTTATCTTTATTTTATTTATGGGCTTAATTCTTTAGGGTTTAAGGTCTTGTACATTATTTACAGTTTTACCACTAGGGTTTAGCACGTACTATAAATAGCAACATTTGTAACAATACGAACATAAAAAATTAATGAAACCCCCCTTTTGAGTCTTTTCTCTTAGAAAGCTCTCTCCTATCAACTCTTATCAATACATTTAGTAAGGATTGTGGTGGGTAGCCTTATCACTCAGACTGGTACGTCACATTCGGCGAGTCTTAAGCCGTGTAGAGTCTAACTGGTGCGTCATATCCAGTTAGGTGACTCACGGATTCGCTAAAACCTTCATTGAACCCACTCTATTTTCATTCCTTCGGTAGGATCAAACCCACCTCGATAACTGGCCTTACCTATCCTTAGCGCGGTCCGTATCATCTTGGTATCAAAGCTTAAGGTTCCAGATAGGGCCGAAAGTTTTAAGCATTGTATCTATTCTATTTTATGTTTGAGGAAGTGTTTGCTTATTAAGTTTGTTTGGGATATCGAGGATTTGTTTACTAGGTATTAGTTTAGTTTCAATTGATTTTCTTTGAGTGGGGTTAGTGAAAATTTGGATTACAATTTCTTTACATCATAAATCCCATATTGAATATATTTATTAAAGAAAAGGTTGGGAATTCCAATCTAGATTGTTTGTCAAGATATGATTTTTCAAGTTGTTCAATATGTTATCTTATCTTAGTATTGCGATAGTGGCTGAGAAAGTACTGTCGTGTTTGCCAAATTGAAAAGACTAAGTGTCTAGTAGAGATTGTATATGTTTGAGCTGATTTGACAAGAATAATTGTCATACTCAAGTTGTTAAACTCTTGTGATGTACTGAGCTTAATTGTGTGAAGGAGTCTAAGTTACCAAATTGAAGTACAAACCAAGCTAATTATTGCTAAGTTGTTAAAATTGTGAAGGAATTCTTAGGGTAAGCTTAATTGCTGTACTTAAGTTGTACTACTATCTATTAGCTACCGAGAAACTCTTTCTCTCATAAGCTTAAGTACCGCTATTGAATTGAATATCCTTAACATGGCATATGAAGCTAGATACAACTATGAATATTATTATTATGAAGACATGATGTCATGAATTCTAGAATTTGATGGCTATGGAACTCCGAAAGAATATTTGAATTAGGAATTTTGAGTTAATCAAATTTTTGAAAATTATTCTTACCTCGAGCATAAGAGAGCTTATGCTATAAAGAATTTGATGATTGCCTTTGCAACTACTTGGTGGAAGAGAATGATAAATCAAAGAATTGATAGTGGAAACATCAAGATCATTACATGGGATGAGATAAGACATTTGATGCGAAGAAAATTCGTACCTCGAGATCATCACGACAAATTATATGAGAGAAAGCCTACCTATGAAGCTAACCTTTCAGAAGTACAGGATCAATTGAAGGAGATTGAAAGACGCCTTGACGTGTTCAAGGATGAAATAAGACAATAGAGGAATGTTGAATTAGAAGGTATTGAAGGAGGAGTTAAGGAGGTAGAGGTTACTGGAGAAGTGAGTAGTAGAGAGGAAGAGGACTAAGTTGAGTTGAAGTTAAACCCCTATATTCCCGATGTGCTCCCATTATTGACCATCCAAACTAATGAGCATGACCCCAAATGGAAGGAGGAAGAAGAATCGATTTGCAAGGAACCAGAGGGAATATTGATTTCAATGAATGAGAAGAGTATGAGATCTGAGCTAGCTGAGCTTGAAGAGTTGGAAGTACTTATGACTAATGAGCCATCTTACTTCCTATCGGCACCGAACCTACACACCTATAATCTTTTGTACGACCTAGAGATCGTGTTACTTCCTATATTTGATAGTTGCTGGGACTACCAAGATGTGGTTAATCGGATTCATGATGAGTGTAAGGAAGGATACATGATGAAGAGTTTGATTGATCAAGCTCATGATGAATGGAAGGGGCTTAAGTACTTTTTTGCATTTATCTTTCATTTTTGTAGGTTGGTATTCGATCCTAGTAGGATTTGAAGCCGCTAATCACCAAGTTTTAGGCCGAAACTTCTCTAAGGGAGAAGGAATGATAGGATTCGGGATACCAACCCAACTTGATTGCCAAGGCCGAGCTCATTTACTTGTTGACTCACTCTATATACCAAGTCAAATGACCCTATTTCATGTAGATAAAGGGCCGAGAGGTAGAAAGTCGAGACAACAACCGATCTTCACCCATACTTGACCAGTTACTCAGCTTTACTCTTGCCGTTATGCCGAGAGATCTCGTTGTCCAGAGTTGGATCCACTCAGCAAGGCCCGGAGAGACTAGTGTTGACTAACTTCAAAACTCGACAATTATGAGCCAACCTCTTTGATGTCTCGGCTAAGCAATTTGGGATTACTTCCAAGGCATGTTAACTAATCGCATGCCAACTTCCTACTATAAAAACACACAATTCTATATTTTTGTACATGTTTATCTTTATTTTATTTATGAGCCCAATTCTTTAGGGTTTAAGGCCTTGTACATTATTTGCAGTTTTGTTACTAGAGTTTCGAACGTACTATAAATAGCAACATTTATAATAATATGAACATAGAAAATTAATAAAAGCCCCCCTTTGAGTCTTTTCTCTCAAAAAGCTCTCTCTTACTAGCTCTTATCAATTCCTTTAGCAAGAATTGTGACAAGTAACCTTATCACTCGAACTAGTGCATTACATTTGATAAGTCTTAGGCTATATAAAGTCTAGCTAGTGCATCATGTCCAATTAGGAGGCTCACAGATTCGCTAAAACCCTCATTGAACCCACTTTATTTTTGTTCCTTTGGTAGGATCAAACCTACCTTGACGGCCAACCTTGTCTGTCCTTGGCACGATCCGTATCAATTAGCCTCATCTAATTAGCCCAATACTTGAAGAGTACACCCAATTACTTTAGGCTCTTTTCTTGGAAAATATATATACCCTAAATTTGGAAGTGGACCCAGTAAATGCCTTTTCGAGATTCTTGGAGATTATGAAAAAAGTTAAAGTGAACAAAGTCTTTAGAAGCCGTAATAGGAGCTACATCAAATCGGAAGACTTAAAAGCTTGGTTCACCATTGAGCCTAAATCTAACCAATGAAGCATCTTCTATGGCAATCTTAAAGATTAGGGACAAAACAAAATAAAAGCCTTTATCCTAGCTACACTCAAGACTCTTCTACTCCTTAATGGAAAGTTCCTCATCCATTTTAGGGTCATTAAGTTAGTGGGCCAGTTTTTTGAAGACAAATCATATATCCCATCCCTCCGTACAGAATAGATTAAAAGCCTCAATATTTTGAAAGAAAATAACGATGGCGCATTAAAGACCAGCATGGCACTACTAATAGTATAGTTTGTGAGCCATATGAAATATTATGGGCTTGATATGATCCAAGGAGAATTTGCTCATAATATTGAACTGATCGATTCTTTTGTTGATAAGGTCCATCTCTTAAAAAAAAAAAAAAATCTACTTACTACTAGGTAGAAGTGTTGATAAATTTTTAAGTCACTGATATCTTATGAACAACAAGATGGAGCAACTTTAAAAGCGTAATCTTAGTTTGCAAAAAATTATCAAGCAGTACCCCTAATTGGGATGAAATTATGCATAGTCTATTGCCCTAACAATATGATTAGACAATTTGGAGGTATCCAAGATATAGTTTACAAGCTTTTACTTGATACCATGACCTTGGATTATGAAGACCTTTAGATTCCACTACTATAAAAGGTGTATAAACTTTGAGCAATCAAACAAGTATGGGAAATAAGGACTATCAGCCCAAAAATTGATTTAGGAGAATGGCTAAGAAAAGTGGTCAAACACAGGGTCACTAAAGAATATTTATATGATCAACTCCATAAGGTAGGGGAAATCCAATATCGAGCACTAGAAATCATCCAACTCACACTAGCTAAACCAAATCCTGAGATCAAGACCTATATGGACCAAGTACAAACCCATGCATAAGTAATCTATGAAGAGTGGGACATGTGGGAGGATCTCTTTCAAGAATGAAGATAATGTTCCGAGTCTTAGAACATCAATTAAGAATGACCTAGAAAAGGCTTAGAGAACTTGAGGAAATAGAAGAGCCCAGACAAAAAAAGAAGAAGGAAGGAACTACTAGCAAGATCTAATAAGCAAAAAAAAGGGAACGCTTGCCAAGTGCTAAAGGAATATTTAGAGATAGGAATAGTTTTCTTGAATGTATTTTCTTTTTCAAATAATGTAAAAGGGAACTCTAAAAGCAAAAAAAAAAAATAATAATAATAATAAATCTTACTAGTTATTCATTGATTCTATTTCTTTACATTCGTGTGCCATGTAGTTCTTTGTTTTTCATTCGTCTCTTTTAAAAATATTCGTATGGTAACTCGTTAAGAAGTGGTCTTAAACAGATCACCAAGATAGCTCCTAAGCATCAAACCTTCTAGAGAAGTCTTATCCAAACCCATTCATAAACCAGAATGGCCAATCAAGGAAAAGACAACATCAACACGAACAACAACAGTGTCAACCTTAAAATTGTTAATCCTACCAAGCTGAGGTTCCGCTCTTTGGAATGAACAGTGGGGAAGATTGCTGAGTAACTAAGCTTCCTTACCGATAGCATTGCTTTGCTCAGGTCTATAGCTCCATCAATGAAGAGAGCTCCAAAGCCCGATATGGAAGGAATGCTGAAGCTTAACCCCTCGAAGTAGAAGAAGCCTACCGTAAAGTTAACTAAACCTTTGAATAGTTTGAGACATAAGGGGTTTATTCGAAGGTCAACCCAACTTTCAGGCCGAACACTTACTCGTTTTCAGTCAACCTAAAGCTTAAAGTTGATCAAGACAAACTAAAAGAGCTTAAGAAGCGATTGGCCCAACAAATTACTGAAAAGATGAAAATGCTCAAAGGGCATGATGCATTTGAGCAGGTTCGTATAATAAATTTTTCTGCTTATGACTATAAAAGCTTCCCAAAGATGTTTAAAGTACTTAACTTTGAGAAGTATAATGGAACTAGGTGCCTTAAACTACACACCAGGCTATACATACGCAAAATGGGTAAGTATGTGCAATATGACCAGCTCATGGTCTAAACTTTTTAGGATAGCTTGATAGGCCCTGCTTTGATCTGGTATGCCAAATTAGATTTAAATCAGGTGAACACATGAGAAAGGCTGGCTAGAGCGTTTTATGAGCAATAGAGGTTCAATGTTGAAGTGGCACCAACGATGATGGACTTAGTTGTCTTGAAGAAGAGGCACAATGAAACTTTTAAAGAACACGCCCAAATGTAGAGGTCATTAGTTGCAAGGGTATCTACCCCCATGTCTGAGAAAGAGCTAACTACAACTTTTATCAACACTCTCGAGAGATCTTATTTCTCTCACTTGATTGGGGTAAGCCTCTTCTAGTTTTACAGAAGTAGTAGCAGTAGCAGGGTGCTAGATTGAAAGTGCCATCTCCTCTAGCAAGTTATAAGAACCGTTAAATAGAAGACAACCCTCTACTAAACCCACCACTAACAAGCCTAAAGAAGCTACTGTCAGCATGATCAATTCAAATACTAGATCTAATGCCCAAGTCTCTTTTAGGGCAAATCTTTTACTAGCTTAACAACAATATAGAAGCCAACCACAAGTTAGTAGGGCTCCAAGGCAATTCACCAAAATACCCATTTCACTTAGTCAGGTACTTGAAAAACTAAGAAAAGATAATATGCTCCATTCTAAGGCTCCCAATGAAAGGTACAGGCTAAGATTTTTTTATCCCAATATAAGGTGTCAATATCATCTAGGATAGGTAAGCCATTCAACATACTCATAGTAGAGATTGAGAAATAAAATTTAAGATCTAATCGATGAAGGCATAGTCTAACTAGACTTTGTAGAGGCTTTAGTTCCAAACATCAACAACAACTCCTTACCTAAACATGGGCCCATCATCAATATGATATTTGATGACTCAAATCCTGCCATCAACATGATCGGTTCCAATCGATGGCTTAGGGTCTATAGATTCTACAAACAAGAGGAGAAGCAAATTTTACAAACCAAAAGGTATACCTTCCATGTGCTTGTAGCCCTCGAAAATTATAAAACCACCCCTCTCAACTACTAGGCAATAAATGAGGGGCAATTAAGCTTACTTATAAGAGGGATTACTCGCTCTAGTAGAATCTACGATCTAAGAGAAAACCTAAAAAAGAAGGTCGTATTGGAAAGGCTAAATAATGAACCAATTGAACATAAAGAAGGATTGTCTGCCTTCACTAAAATAATCAAGTCTAACGAGTATAAAGTAATGGATCAGCTTGCTAAGACTCCAGCACAAATCTCTCTCATGAGTTTAATGATGGCGTCGAAAACGCTTCATGAAGCTTTGTTTAGAACATTAAGGGAAGTCAAAGTCCCTCGTGAAATACTGGCTAAAAGAATAAGGTTTATCATTAATAGGATTTAGGTTACCGACTTAATTAGACTACTAAAGCTAAGCTCATCTACTCACTAACATATTCTATCTGCTGAGCCGGATGACACTATTTCTCGTAGAAAGAGTGTTGAGAAGCAGAACGCTCAATCCTCACCCATCCTTAACTAATTACTTACTCGGCTTCACGTCTACCGATATGCCAAGATATCACGTTTTTGAGAGTTGGATCCACTCGGCAAGACACGGAGAGACTAATGCCAACTAATTTTAGAACTCAACAATTATGGGCTAACCTTTATGGTGTCTCGATGAAGTAATGTGGGATTACTTTCAAGGCATGCCGACTGACTGCATGCTGACTTCCCCTTGTAAAAATGCATAGTTTTATATTTTTGTATATGTTTGTCTTTATTTTATTTATGGGCCCAATTCTTTAGAGTTTAAGGCCTTGTACATTATCTACAGTTTTGCTACTAAGGTTTAGGACGTATTATAAATAGCAACATTTGTAACAATACGAATAAAAAATTAATGAAAAACCCCCTTTAAGTCTTTTCTCCTAGAAAGCTCTCTCTTATTAGCTCTTATCAATCCCTTTAGCAAGGATTGTAGTGGGCAACCCTATCACTCAAACCAGTGTGTCACATTTGATGAATCTTAGGCTACGTAGAATCTAACTAGTGCATCATATCCAGTTGGGTGGCTCACAGATTCACTAAAACCCTTACTAAACCCATTCAATTTTCGTTCCTTTGATAGGATCGGACCTACCCCAATGACTGACCTTATCTAACCTTGGCACGGTTCGTATCATCTTGGTAGTAGAGCTCGAGGTTTCAAATAGAACCAAAAGTTTTAGGCATTATATTTGTTATATTTTGTGTTTGAGGAAGTGCTTGCTTATTGGATTTGTTTGTGATATTGAGGATTTGTTTACTAGATATTAGTTTGGTTTCAATTCTATATGTTGGGAACTTTTCTAATTGGTTTTCTTCGGGTGGGGTTAGTGAAAATTTGGATTGCATTTTCTTTACATGGTAAACCCTATATTAAATATATATATTAGAGAGAAGGTTAGGAATTCTAATCTAGGTTGCTTGCCAAGACATGACTTCTTTAAGTTGTTCAATGTGTTATCCTGTTTAGTATTGCGATAATGGCTGAGAAAGTACTGTTGTGTTTGCTGATTTGAAAAGACCAAGCATCTAGTGAGATTATATATGTTTGATTTGATTTGCTAAGAATAGTTGTTGAGCCAAATTTGAACTTTGCCAAGCCTCCAAGCTAAACTGTTGAATTGAAGTTGCGCCATACTACTTATTTTGCCGAATTAAGTAATTCTAATAGTAGGACTAATTTCCAAATTGGATTGTCTTGTTTAAACACCTTTCGAGCTATACTCAAGTTGTTAAGCTCCTGTGACATGCTGAGCTTAATTGAGTGAAGGAGTATAAGCTACCAAATTGAAGTACAAATGAGCTAATTATTGCCGAGTTCTTAATACTTGCAATCCGAGCACTAGTACCTTTTTGGCTATACTATTGTCTATTAGCTGTCAAGAAACTCTCTCTCATATAAGCTTAAGTACCACGCTATTGAATCGAATACCCTCAACATGGCATATGAAGTTGGATATGATTATGAATATTATTATAAAGACGTGATGTCACAAATTCCAGAATTTAATGGATATGGAACTTTAGAAGAATATTTGAATTAGGCTAGAAGAATAACCTAGCCCATAGGTTACAAATTCCCACTTGCCGATATGCCGAGATA
This sequence comes from Lumnitzera littorea, assembly GCA_024138015.1. Lineage (NCBI taxonomy): Eukaryota > Viridiplantae > Streptophyta > Magnoliopsida > Myrtales > Combretaceae > Lumnitzera > Lumnitzera littorea. Next base: position 83,719,445 of record JAMXBB010000008.1, on the reverse strand, counting down.
TCACATTTCCGAGAGTTGGATCTACTCGACAAGATACAAAGAGACTAATGCCAACTAACTTTAGAACTCAGTAATTATGGACTAACCTCTATAGTGTCTCGGCCAAGCAATGCGGGACTACTTCTAAGGCATGACGACTGACCGCATGCTGACTTCCCCCTGTAAAAACATACAGTTTTATATTTTTGTACATGTTTGTCTTTATTTTTTTTTTATAAGCCTAATTCTTTAGGGTTTAAGGCCTTGTACATTATTTATAATTTTACCACTAAGGTTTAAGACGTATTATAAATAGCAACATTTGTAACAATATGGATAGAAAATTAAAGAATACCCCACTTTAAGTCTTTTCTCTTAGAAAGCTCTCTCCTTCTAGCTCTAATCAATCCCTTTAACAAAGATTGTGGTGGGTAACCTTATTACTCGAACCAGTGTGTCACATCCGGTGAGTCTTAGGTCGTGTAGAATCTAGTTGGTGCATCATATCCGGTCAGGTGGCTTATGGATTCGCTAAAACCCTTAATAAACCCACTCTATTTTGGTTCCTTCGATAGGATCGAACCCATTTCGACGATCAGCTTTGTCTACCCTTGGTGGAGTTCATATCAGTCACCAACTCTATTCTCACTATGGATCAGATTTCTTTTTCCATCGAGGAACTAGGTGAAGAAGGTAACCAACATACTAAGCCTTTATTCATAATAGTGAGGATAAACAACATCATTACAACAAGAGTCCTCATTAACAATGGGTTAACCTTAAATGTCTACCCTCTAGCTACCCTCTAGCTACCCTAAAACTATTGGGCATTGATACGACTGCTATGAAGCTAAGTTTGATAACAGTCAAAGCTTTTGATAGATCCAAAAGGAAAATTATAGGGGAGATCGACTTACTAATTGATATTGGCCTATAGACGTTCAACATCTGATTCCAAGTTTTGGACATCCTAAGGACCTTCAACTTATTATTGGGAAGACCTTGGATACATTCAGTAAGGGCCATACCTTTAAGTCTTCATCAAAAGGTTAAGTTTATCTCCAATGGCCAGGTCATAATGATTCTAAGTAACCAGGATTATGAAATATATAAAGAAACAGCCATACTCTATATTAGCATTAAGAAGTAAGAGGACTTTGGGCTCTAAATCTTCAAAGAGGTGTGCATGATTACTGATCAGGAGAAGCATAAGAGGCCGAAATTCGAAGAAGGCCAATTTGGGACCTGTATGCTAGGTTACATCCTAACTCTAGTGGATGAGCTGTAAAATATGCAAGCAAGGGGCAAAAAAGGTAACAGATTGTATCATACCTAGATGACCTTCCTACTGCTATAAAAAATTTTCATCTAGGTCAAAATTCAGAATTTAGAGCTTGCCAAAGAGGATACCTCTAATAAGGATAAAATAACTAGCTCATCTAACAAATCTCAGAACCTGAATAATTGGTTCTTCATCCCTATAAATAGCAATGAGTCTCCCCTAGAGTAAAGGATGAATCACGGTCTAGTATTTTACAGAGTTTTGTAATAATTACCTTTATTCTGCAGTTTTATACCAAAAAGAAATTTCTTTTAAATAAGAATTAGTCTCCTTTCTATTCACTTCTTCCTTCCTTACACTCTTTCCTTTACATACTTTTCTTTTTTCCTAGATCCAATGCTTCAAATAAAGGCCATGGATACCTCGCATAGATAAGTAATGAAAATATTGATATCGCCTTCAACCTTATTAGGTTAGTTGTTAAGAGTGATGTCAATGACCATAATGACGTGCAAGAAAGTTGGCAAAAACATGAAATGAGTAAAATTTCCATTGATAAGCCAATTGAGACGATTAATGTTAGGACTAATGACAACACCAAAACATTGAAGATTAGAGGGAATTTAAAAGAAGAACAAAAGGTTGAAACGACCGTACTACTATATGAATACCAAGATGTGTTTGCATAGTTTTGTGAAGATATGCCTAGATTAGATCCATCAATTGTGGTCCATCTCTTACCTACATGAGAGGATATCAAACCTAAGAAACAGAAGTTAAGAAGGTTTCGACTAGATGTCTTGTTGAAAATTAAGGAAGAAGTTAAAAAGTTACTGGAGGTCAGTTTCATTGAGGTATCTGATCATCCCAAATGGGTAACCAACATTATGTCAGTAATGAAGAAGAACAGAAAAGTTAGAGTATGCGTAGATTTTCAAGACCTCAATCGAGCAACCCTAAAGATAATTTCCCTTTGCCCTATATTGATGTCTTAGTCAATAACATGGCTAGCAACCATCTTTTCTCATTCATGGATGGGTTCTTTGGATATAATTAGATTCGAATGTTTGAAGAAGATAAAGCTAAGACAACATTTATCATAACTTGGGGCGCATTTTTCTACAAAGTAATGCCTTTCAGACTCAAAAATGTCGGGGCAACTTATCAAAGGGCTATAGTAGCAATCTTTCATAGCATGATGTACAAAGAAGTTTACGTATATGTTGATGATATGATTATAGAGTCCAAGGAAGGAGAAAATCATGTGAATAAGTTGAGGAGATTGTTTGATAAGTTGAGAAAATTCCAGTTGAAGCTCAACCTAGAGAAGTGTACCTTCGGAGTAACTTTAAGGAAATTGTTGGGTTTTATAATCAACCAAAGGGGCATCAAAATAGACCTTGATAAAGTCAAAGCAATAGTTTACTTATCCCCTCCATGCATACTCAAAGAAATCAAAGGCTTGTTAGGCCGTTTAAACTACATAGCCTGGTTCATATCTTAACTCATAGATAAGTGTCGTCCCTTATTTAAGTTGTTGAAAAAGAATGCCAAGATCAATTAGGACGAAGAATACTAGTAAGCCTTTACAATGATCAAAGAGTACCCTATGAACCCTCCAATTTTAGTAGCTCCAAAACTTGGGAAGCCTTTATTTCTATACCTGATAATATTATCAGAATCTATAGGGTGTATGCTCAGTCAAAAAGACGAGGAAGGAAAAGAATGGATTGTATATTACTTGAGCAAGAAATTTACTAAAGGGGAACAAAAATATTCAGAAATTGAAAGAACTTGCTATGCTTTGGTCTGGGTAATGCATCGACTCAAATAATACACACTCTACTACCAGGTTGAATTGCTGACTTAACACAATCCTCTAAAGTACTTGGCAAACAAACTGGCCATAATTAGTAGAATCTCAAAGTGGCAAATGTTACTATTAGAATTCGACATTACATACATGAACCCGAATTCAGTTAAGGGGCAAGCTCTAGTAGATTAGTTAGCAGAAAATCTCTCCAATAATACCGTTCAAGAGGTACAAGTCAATTTCCTTGATGAGGATATCTTAGCAGTCGAAGGAAGCTTTAATAAAGGAGAAGATAATAAACCACCAAAATGGAAGATGTTTTTTGATGGGGCAACCAACATGTCTAGGTATGGAATTGGAGCAATACTAATATCCCTTGAAGGTACTCAATACCCTATGGCTATAAGGCTTATTTTTCCATACACTAATAATATTGCTGAATATAAAGCATGCATCATAAGACTCAAAATGGCCCTAGATAAAGATATCCAAGAATTAGAAGTCTATGAGGACTCTTCACTCAGTATCGGCTAAGCTCAAGAAGAATACAAGATGAGGGATCCTAAACTAGTACCTTATCACAAGCACTTGACTAAATTGATGGAGAAATTCAAAGAAATCACCTTCAATCATGTATTGAGGACTCATAATCAATTTGCTGATGCCTTAGCCACTCTTGCATCTATGATCTAGATATATGATGGAGTCAAGATTCGACCCTTCACTATTGAAATTGAAGATAAGCCTGCCTTTTGTCTCGTAATTAAGGGTACGAATGACCAAAAGCCGTGGTACCATGATGTTAAAATGTTCCTACAACAAGGCACATACCTTGAAGAGGTCGAGAAGAAGGATAGAAGGATGATCAGGAGATTAGCCACTCAATTCTTAGTAGGCGAGTCCGCCTTATACTGGTTCTCTTTTAACTGTACACTTTTAAGGTGTGTAGATGCCAAGGAGGCTAAGATGTTAATGAAAGAAGTACACGAAGGTGCATATAGCCCTTACATGAAAGGTTACATGTTGGTTAAGAAAATTATGAGGCTAGGATATTACTGGTCAACAATGGAAAGCGAGTGCATCAAACACGTCAGGTTGTCACCTATGCCAAGTTTATGCAAATAAGATAAATGCCCTACCTTAAGAATTACACACATGCTCGATACCATGGCCTTTTTCAATGTAGGAAATAAATATTATCGGCTTAATTACTCCAAAAGCATCCAATGGGCATTGCTTTATATTGGTCGCCGTCGATTACTTCAGCAAATGGGTTGAAGCCTCGTCTTACTTGAGCATTGTTAGAAGGGTCGTAGTTAAGTTCATTCAGAGAGATATTTTAGCCCAATATAGGGCTCTAGAAATGATTATCACTGACAATGGCACCAATTTCAACAATAAGCTTATGTCTGAGCTATGCCAACAATTTAGGATCATTCATAGGAACTATATTCCTTATCAACCCCAAATAAATAGAGCCGTTGAAGTAGCCAATAAAAACCCAAAAGAATCATTAAAAAAATGGTTGTTACATATGAAGACTGGTATGAGATGTTGCCATTCACACTTATGGCCTATTGGACTTCCATCAGAACGTCAATTGGGGCAACACCTTACTCTTTCGTATACAGCACTGAAGCAGTGTTACCAGTAAAGGTTAAAATCTCGTCACTTAGAGTACTGTCAAAAACCCATTTGGATGAAGCCAATTAGGTAAAGAAATGTATCGAGCAATTGAATCCGATTGATGAAAGGAGATTGACAACCCTGTGTTATAATCATTATTATCAACAAAGAATAGCTCAGGTTTTCAACAAAAAGGTATGACTCTAGAACTTCAAAGAGGGTGATTTAGTGTTGAGAAAAGCTTTCCTTAATGCACAAGACTTTAGAGGGAAATTTGCTTTCAATTATAGAGGGCCTTACGTTGTGAAGTGAGTACTACCAGGAGGGGCTTTAATTTTGTCTCAAATGAATGGTTCAAAATTGAGAGACCTTATAAATGCTGATGCTGTAAAGTTATACTATGCACGAGAAGTCAATGGAAATTTTTGCTCAAAACACAAAAATGCTAGTCATTTTGAATGTCATTGTGGTCTAATTTTCATTGTTTACAAGCAAAGTTGGTATCCTTGGCATTTGTTGACATTAGAATAATTACATTGAAAGGTCTAGCTCCCCTTACTCCATTTAATCAAACCCATACACTGAAAACACAAGAGAAGTTGAGAAGTAAGATCTAGGACATTGGTAATTGACAAAACTCTTTAAAATACTTTATTACGGATTAATCCCTCTTGATGGAGAGTTTTTATTATCTATTTTTTAGGGAAAGGCGAAGTCTAGATGAGCAATCACCTCATGGTTGATATTTATTAGTCGGGAATAAAGGCTTCAATTCATAAAAGTTTAAGAAAGACAAAAACAGTAGGCAGAATTCTGTATCAAGTTAAATTCCATAATTTCTCTAAAAGAGCTGGTGAAGTCTCAAGGGTTTTGTATCAAGATCATTTGGGTTGACAGCAAAAGATCAAAGCGTGAGCTAATCAATTTTGACGAGACTTTTCAAGAAAAGGTTTGACAGTTTAGGTGCTATTAACAAAGATTAGGTAAGTACTTTTACATAGGGGTGGGCAAAAAAACTGACCAAACTGAACCAATTGGTAAACTGAACTAAACCAAACTAAAAATATGGTTTTTCTTATAATTTGGTTAAAAAATATTCCTAATCCAAATCAAATTGAAAATTTATGGTTGATTTAAAAGGATAAACTGAACCAATCTGTAAAACTGAACTAAACTGTTTTAAAAAAAAAAAAACATAGTAATATTTTATTTCAAGTAAAGAGTGCCTTTTGTAATAATATAGCATATAAAAGAATTCTTTATTTACATTTATTGAAATACATATATTAAACTTTTAATTACCATAATATATAAATTATATATGTAGCTTGACTTAAAATTTGTACTATATGAATGAAATTAGTTATTAACAAGCATTGAAAAAGTTTTAGTAATGGAAATATTAATTTTATCAATTTTTATTATGATAATATTTATCATTTTTAACCAACTCTATACTTTTTACATGAGATTACATGTTTTGCATATATACTTTTCCAAATTAGATGATATGGTTTAATCTGTAAACTAAATTGAAACAAACCAAATTTTTATAGTTTGGAAAAATTCTCAATCTAAACTGTATGGTTTAGTTTAAAACTATAAAAAGCCAAATCACATTTTTATGGTTTAGAGGGAAAACCGAACCAAATCGATCCATGCCTACCCTTTTATATTATGTTAACACATTAATTTTTGAACATTGCATTTGCATATAGACTATATGACCAGTTTTTATGATTTTCACTTCTAACAGTTTTTTGAGCTAACTGTAAGGCACTCGCTTTCTATACTATCTTTCGATACTTACCCAGCCTTTGAAGGTATGGTCTTGATTGAGTTTCTTTTCAATTTCTTTTAGCAAGCCCATAGGGCGCTTCTGTTCACCAAGTTCTCTTAGTAAGCTCATAGGGCACTCTCCTTCACGAGCCTATCGGGCGTTTCTTCTGAAGTCAATTGAAGGTTGCTAATCCCCAAGAGATGTACCCGCTTAGGTTAATGAGCCTAGAATGGCACAACTAGGTTCTCTAAATCAGTCCCAACTTAGGATAAATAATCCTTAAGAGACACTCCTACTTAGATTAGTGAGCTTAAAAGGGTACAACCAGGTTCTCTAGATTGATCCCAGCTTAAGGTAACTAGTCCTTAAGGGACGTTCCCGCCAAAGTTAGTGAGCCTAGAAGGGCACAACCAGGTTCTCCAAATTGATCCAAAGACACTCGTACCTAGGTTAATGAGACTAAAAGGGCACGAATAGGTTCTTTAAATCGATTTCGACTTAAGGTTGCTGGTCCCCAAGGGGTGCTCCTGCTTAGGTTAGTGAGCCTAGAAAGGCATGACCAAGTTCCCCAAATTGATCATCGCTTAGGGTTGAAAGATGCATCCACTTAAGTTAGTGAGCCTAAAAGGGCATAACTAGTTTCTCCAAATCAATTCCAGGGGATTGTTAGTCCTCGAGAGACACACTCGCCTAGGTTAGTAAGCCTAGAAGGGCATGCCTGGTTTCCCCAAACACCTAATTTTTGCCCTCGTCCCCCTTTATTTTATTTTATTTCATTTCAATAAGATAAGGGGTCCTAAATTAAAAAAAAAAAACACAAAAATATAGAAAATTAAAGAAAACCCAAAAAATAAGAAATTTAGAAAAAAAGTAAGGAGTTTAGATAAATACATACAAAAATAAGAAAAAGCACAAAAAATAAGAAATTTAGAAACAAAGTAAGAAGTTTAGAAAAATACAAAAATAACAAAAAGCACAAAAAAAAAAGAAATTTAGAAAAAAAAATAGAAAAAATGAAACATTTAGGAAAATACGCAAAAAATTGAAAAGGCACAAGAAATAAAAAAATAGAAAAAAAAATATATAAGGGATTTAGGAAATTTAGAAAATAGTAAATCTTTTGGATAGTTTAGAATTTTTTTTTTTAGATAAAATAAAGAGAGGTTCTTTAGGCCTAGACTTAGATTTGACTTTAATTATACATATGAACAAAGTATAGGTCAACGACTTAACGGATAAGCACGTGGACTTGAATTTACATATAGCTTGAAGGTTTGGGGTTCGAGTCTCACCAAAGGCAGAATATGCCTTTTCGTTTTTTCTAAAAGATGCACCTACCATGTGTTACGATATTACTGGGCCACGTATTTAGTCGTATCATGTGGCACTTTGCGAACGCATTACGTCACCACATGGCATGACACATATTAACTACGTGGTATGACACGTCAATCAGCTACTCGTCATTTTAGACATGTAGTACTTTTTCATACGACCTCACAACTGATGTAGCGCTACATTAGCTTTCCCCTTTCCCCCATTCTCCTTCATTTTCCCTAGGTCTTCTACGTTTTCCTTCTCGGTCAGCCGATTTTAGCACAATTTTTTAACCCCTTTTTGTTGCAATTTCACCAAATCAATGGCGAAATTACAAACTAAGCATGGCCTAGTTTCATTTTTGACCAAAATCTCATCTTCATTCATCCATTCACTTACCCAAATCAAGCTTAGAAAATCGTAAAAAGTCAATTTTCAACCCAAGACATTAATGGTTGATTTCAACCATTAATGAGCTTTCAAAGCTCATGCAAGGTCGAGAGGCTATATATAGAGCTTCCTTATCCATACACAGCATGAGATTCACTCCTTCTCACTCGAAATCTCTCTCCACTGTCATTTCCTCTCTCTCTGTAATCAGTAGTCACTATCTCTCTAGCTTGAAGTCATGTACGAAGCGAGTCAAGCAAAGCTAATTGCACGGCTAACATCATGAAGCCCTAAGCTTTCTAACGTAACCCCCTTCAATTGGCGTAGTGACTATTAGCAACCTCTATTGCCAAATCGTAACCACCGTGGCTCCACCATCTATAACACTACCTACTACCATTTTTTACCAAAATTAATGCCACTACTGAGCTCGTAACATCTAAAAACCCAAGACCCAACCTACAATTAAGCCCCAATAGCCACCACACGATGCTAAGTTACACCATCGCCACCCACAATTTCTAAAACACTAAAAGCCACCACCCAACACCAAGGTACTACCACCATTAGCATTTTCCCCAATAAGTTTCATATAAAACTGCCTCTCCTCACTTAATTCAACCCCTAAATCACCTCAGAGCACCCCCTTCACTGTGCCACTATTCTCTCTTCTTCTCCTTAGTGTGCTGCACACATGATATAGAGCAGACTTGACCTAGATCCGATTTCCGACTTGAAGTCTGACTCGAGCTCTTCTCTTTTGGTCTGGCCTTCATCTGTTTGATTATTTTGAATTTTTTTTAATTAATTAATTTATTTAAATGTAAATGGTAACATAAAAAAAAAGGAAAAAAAAAAATAAAAACAAAAAAAGTAAAGAGTAGTCTATTTTTATTTATTTATTTACTTTAATACAAATAGATAAAATAGAATAAGTAATAAATAAATAAGATAATATAATAAAAATAAAAATAAAGAAATATGTTAATGAATAAAAAAGTGTTTTGATACTTAGAAAAATTGAGTTTTCCAAAAATAAGTAAAAATAAATGGACCTTTTCCAAATTAGGATTCTATTTAGAATTTCTAAAAATTAAAATCTTTGAGTTATGACATTTTTTTTTCCTTAAATAAACCAAATTAGGTTAAAAACATAAATCTAGTGTATCTTCAAAATCAAAACAAACCTAATACATTAAAATTTTCAACAAAGAACTACGTACGTTTGATCCCGAATAGCGAGTATATAAGCACCTATGGGCTGATGGTAAAAAATGAAAAAACTTTTTTTTTTCATTTATTATTTAGATTACTTAAATTATTTGTTCACTTAACCAATAAATCGATTTTCGCTTGGTAAAATAGTCTTTTTTGAAAGGTGATTTTAAGATTAAGATTAAATTTGACAAGTTAACGGTACTCGTAAGAGTTTAAAAATCTTAACCCCGGACTCTTCTTCTTTGGTTTCTAAAACTATTTATAAGATTGGTTTTCTCGTTAAACTAGTAGCTAAGTTATAACCAATCCATCTAATTAGTTATAATTTAACTCTTTTTTCTGATTCCAGTCGGGTGGCAACTCTAAACGATTTTCAAAATGAGAATCGATTTTTTTTAAACCTTAGTCGAGGGTCAGTATTAAACGGGTAAGAGTTTAATATGATCAGTTTAAAGAAGCCCAATTTATAAAAGAATCGAGAGGAAAAACCCAAGCTCGACAAGTAGAGATAGGATACATAATATGGATTTTAAAAAATGATTAAAGACACTTGTACAATTGGGAAAAATAGCACCAACAAACAAGTTTATATAAATTCAAATCCATCACTCCTTAATGCATTTTAGATATTACAAAATGTGAGAAAAAATGTTAAGAGCTTACAAAGAGTTAGAGGGAAATTAGGAAAAATCTTAGAAAAATAGTAGATTTAGTGATTGGATTAGAGTTCGGGTACCAAATCAGGATTTAGGAAGACACCGCCACCATCACCCTACAGTAGCCACCCCATCTAGAGTTGCCAGCAAAGGTAAGGCTATAGTTGGTGGTTGGAACAGTAGTTACCAGTGAGTTCTTAAAACTTAAGCAATTTTCCTTAAATTAATAAAAGAGCAAATTTTGTTAGAAAATTATGAAAAAATGTATTTTGGCATATTTTTACACGTAGTTTTTGAGAAAAATATTATTTTGATGAAATTAAGTTTTAAAATATGTCATCCTTAACAAATTACTAAAATTAAGATGATTTTGCTTTTGTTTTAAAAAACTCTATTAATATTGTTTTGGTTCCAAAATTTTTTTGTAAAACATTTATTATATATATAAAATTCCTATGAAATTTCTTAAAAACTATTTTGTAAATTTTTATTTAATTTTCAAGCTCTAAAATTCTATTAAAAAGTTATTTATCAAATATATTTAGTGATTTTTCATGGGAAATTACTTAGATTCTGATTTGGATGATATTCTGGTACATTATGATGTTGAGTGGCGTTTAGGGATTAAATTTATAGTATTGGAAGTATTAGATTTAGGGATTGAGATTTAGTGTTGATATATATGTTATATGTGAAGTGTTAAAGTAATGGAGTAGAAAGTGGTTGAGTTAAACTGAAGTAATGGTAAGCTACATGGTATACTTTGGGTCTGATCATGAATAAAACTATAGGGTAATTATGCTAAAATATAGAGTATGATTGGATTAGAGGCTAATTCAAAAGCTAAATTAGAGATAGGATGATACGATTTGTGTTAAGAACCGAAAGGCCAGCGCATCAAGGTACGTCCAAGCTTATTAAAAGCTTGAAAACAAGGGTGGAAATGGGAAAACAAAAGAACAAATAAGTAAAACCACAATCAGTTATAATGATATGACATTGAGGACTCACAAAGCGAACTCGATATGATCCATAAGCTAACTCAATAAGGTTATTCGCCATTTAGCTTTACTTAAGGGTTATAATAAGAGTGAATTAAGTAAGCAAAGAGAATGCTCATGAAATGAAGTATATTCCGCATTGAAGAGATATGATGATCTTTTTGTGGCTATATGTATAATGAGTATTTACACCTAAAAATTTAGGACAACTGCTGCAAATGGAAAACATAAAAAAGGTTAATGTCTAAAATAAGTATTGTATAAGGAATGTTTGAAGGGCATAAATGAAAAATTAGCAAAAGCAAGTGTTTTGTATGGAAGATTCTGCTACATAGGGTGTTCGGATATGTGATAGATGGATAGTGGTCATGCTATTAGTAAAACAGACAACCTGTACATTTAAAGTGGTTGTTATTAAGTAGTGATGCCTAGCTAAGTTGATTGTTCAGCATTACCAAGTTGAGTCGATAGCTCCTTTGAGGTGAATTTAATTTAGCCGTAATCGAAGCAATTTGGATTCAGGTTAACTAGGCAAATGGTTAGGTGCATCAAGTTGCTGTCTGAGTGTATCTCAGGTTAGCAGTTAGAGCCTATTGATAAGCACAAGAGAGTTCATCCCAAACAGATTAACAAGTTTGCAGACTATGGTAACTTGTATTCTTCAGATGTAGGGTGAAAAGAGAGAACTCGCTTAGCCATGCTTTCTAGTCTTTAAGCTTGGGCTTGAGTTAAGGGATCAGTGGCTCGATTCCTATCATCTCCGTTGGGTTGATTTGGATTTGGGGTCAAATTCGACTGGTCCTCATCTAAGTCTTCATTGAGTCAATAAGGGTTGAGGTTGACAACATTGAATGCATTGAACACTCTAAAGTTTTTTGGTAGTTCTAACTGGTATGCATTGTCATTTATCCTTTAATGTATTTTAAATGGTCTTTCAGCTTTGGCAAACAACTTATTCATCTTGTTAGGAAACCTTTCCTTACTTAAGTATAGCCACACTTGATCATTGGGCTAATAAATCCAAGTTTTGTTTTAATTTTTAGATAAGTTAAACTAGTATTCTAGTGAAATCTTGATATTTTAGGTATATTTTATTAATATTTAGTGATTTTGTTAATACTTGTATATATATCCAATGTACTTAGTACCTATAATAAGTGATCATATTCATTTAATCATGTTTTACCTATGTTATTGATTTCTAAGATATATTTTCTTTTTAACTTTTTTAATTTACCACTTATTTTACACATTTTTAGGTTTTCAGGTTAATTTACGGTTATATTTATTATATATATATATGGTATATTTGTAAGAGTATATATATATTTAATATATTATTTTATGCAATATTATTCACTCTTACGGCTTAAATAATTTTTCTCTAGTGCCTCATTATATTTTGGGGCTTGGTTTTAGGTTTCAATGAGCTTTATAATATATTGAATAATTATACTTTAAGGATAAAATTGGGGTTTTATGAGATTATTTTTAAATTATAACTTTATCGGGTTACTTTTACTAACTTTTCTAACCTCATCATAAAGTTTGGACTTAATTAAATAAATTTTCTTGAAAACCTTAAATTTAAGTACGATTATCCTAAATACGACCTTAGGGGCTCATATATTGTAAATTCTCATTATTTTAATTATATTTTTAATATTTTATTATATTTTTAAATTTCGAGTCTATGAGAACTCCTCGACTAAAGTTATTAAGTTCCTTATAAATTTCTAACTTAGTTGGGTTCATTTGTCAAACACTCTAGATTGACTATCGAACCCAGTCATACAAGAACGAGGCTCACATAGATGTAACTAGAAGTTACTATATTATGAATTTAGGAATTCATGATGGATTATGTGAAGTTAAGTGTAGTTAGTTTTTAGATAATTTTTTGAAAAAAAAAATTAGAATATTTTAAACTTGATGATAACACATGTAATTTGTGTAAGAACCTACAAAATTAGTAATTAGGATATAGCACCAAATTTTAGTATGATTAAGGAGAGTTATCTGCTTGAGCTAAGAGAAAAAGAAAAAAGGTAAGCCTATAATGTAGTTCTTTGAGTTTAGTTTATGAAATTTATGGTAATCATGAAAGTTGCCTAATTAGGCCTGAATTTTGCAATAAGATAAGGAAAAACATTAAAAGTAAACCTGCAAATTTGGATTTAAGAAAATAAAATAAAAACAAAGTTATGCAGTTAAAAAGTTAATCATAAGTTTTTTAACTGTTATTATAAAAAAACACATGAATTGGGTTTTGATGGTTAACAGGTTTCTAGAGATAAATTATATAGATAATAAAATCTATAAAATAACATGAAATAATATTTATAAGTATGTATGCACATTGAATGTGTCATACATTTATAAGCATATACTCATAATTATTCGAAACCCTAAATATAGGCAAAATAAACCCAAATAAATAGGAAAAGTAGTAAAAGAAAAAGAGATAAAGGTATAAAATTAAGTGGTAATCTTGGAATATCTTAGCTAAGGCGTTTCAACATAAAGGAGCAAGTTGTTGGTGTGATACATAATTTGATGACACATAACATGGGGAAATAACCCAAAATGTGGACAAATGTAATAAAATTTCCTTCACTTGTTGGATCTTATATGAATCAAATCTCACCTTCAATTAAGAACTTTAGTCACTTAGGAGTTTGGGAAAATTAATGGAAGTTTGAGCAAACTTAAGAAGACACTAAAAATTTTTTTGCAAAAATGAGTGAAATTAGAGTTTGAAGGTTCTTGCACCACTTGACAAGCAACTACCACCATTCCACTGGTGCCCACCACCAAATCAGTCACTTAGGTTGGTTAACAAGCTTTAGGTTGCTATTAGATACAAGAGACTAGACCACGAGTGAGTCCTTTAGTTTAATTTGATTTTTGATAAATTATTAGAAATACCAAATCTTGTCTAAAAGTTATGAAACTTGGTATTCCTAAGTTATTTTGTATATAGAATTATAGAAATATGTTTCTTTTATAAAATCAAGTCATTTTATTTTATGTCCTTAATAAGAGGTTAAAGATCAAATGAATTTTGCTTCTTTTTTTTTTTTTAAACACTCAAGTGATGTAGTTTTGTTTTCAAAATTTTTTTGCAACTTTTTTAGGATATGTAGAAGGATTTTATGTAAAAAGTTTTGGTAAAAGTACTTGCTATATTTTTGTTAATTTTCTAGCTTGCAACCAATGGCTAAATTAGATTTATTAAGAATAATTACATTTTTCTCAAGGAACTCGCTTAAATTTTGACTTCAGTTGGGTTATGGAGTAATTCAACGAGGACTGGTGAAGCTCAGGTGAATTTTGTAAGTTGAAGTGATTTCACGAATATGCTAGTTTCATGGCTAAATTACTAAATTTTGTATTATGTAACTTTGTGATTCTTTATATAAATGAAGAATTAATGAAGTTTCTTTGAATTAAGGGATGGAATGGGATTGGAAATGGTGTTTGGTTATTGATTCTTAACTAGAGATGAGGAGAAGTCATGGAAATTGGTTCAAAATGTAGCATTTATGTAGTGTTAGAGGATAAATTAGATAATTGTTTGGTAAATATTATATTGAAATTGGTTAACCTCTCAAACCAATCACTCGAGCTCTAGCTAAAGGATTGGATGCATGGCTAGGTAAATTCTCACCCTTCGTTTAAGCCTTAAAGAGTTTGCCTTGTTGCATGGGTTTGAACTGCCTTACCTTCGTAGCTACTTCGAGGCTTAGTCTATGCTGCAAATTGAGGACCCATACTTATATTGACCTAGTGTCAGCTTGGACTATTCCACCAATAGTTTGGTAAGCTGGACCATTAGCTCAGTCATCGTGTCTCCGAGCCTTTAATGTTAGCTTCCAACTTGTCCATTGAACTACTAACCTTTCCTAATGTTGGTATACTTCTGGATTGCCTAAGAATGAAGCTTACATAAGACAACTACTAATTTAACCATAGTCTATTGAGAGATCGACTACTCCAACCTACTGCCTAGCTCTTAATGTCATGAACCAACCTGTCTAGGCACCATACTGAATTATCTTTAGACGTTGCCGATCCTTGTGTGGACTACAGTAAACAAATAACGCTACTTACCTTCTAACAATCGCATTATGTATGGACACTGCAAATTATTCTTTCATGTACTTTATGAATTTTCCCATTCTATGTACATTCTTTTCTAGAATTCTCCTTTTCTAGGATAATTGCCTTTTATAGTAAATTAACCCTTCTTGTAATTGCCTTAAATAATGTGTATAAAGACCCCTATGGTAATCAACCACATCATTCAATCATCAATATACAGATTACTCTTCTTTCTTGTAACCACTTCTTATATGTCACAAGTTAATTTATTAATCTAATCTTATTCATTTCCTTGAGTAAGGATTGGTAGCATGTATTCGAGTTTAGGCTTGGTTGTGTGTCATATTAGCTCGGTTAGTCAATTCACTAATGTTCCTTAGTGTGTAACATCCATTGAATAGCTTATGCTTTGCTTACCTTAACCTTTTTTTTTTCCATCCATGCTTAAGTGATACTTAGTTAAGACCCATCCCAATATCGATCACCTTCTTTTGTTCTTGGAACAGTGTATTGTCTTAGTATTAGAGTAGAGGTTATGAGAAGGGATAGTTGTACTTGTGTAGAGTAGTGTGTCTTTTGTTATGGTAGTGAAATTATATTGCATGTTACAATTATTCTATGCTATGTATGTGTCATAGTAGAAGGTACTCCATTGTGCTCCACTTTCATATCTACAAAGAAATTAGGTATTAGTTAGAGTTTAAGGTTGCTAAGTTGTTTGTGGGTATTGGTTGTTGAGGTTTTGATAAGGATCACGAACTAATTACATGTTCCCGAGCCTGTGGGCTTACTTTAATGGCTCGTTGAGCTGTTCGAAGTGAGTTGAGTGTCGAAGAGTAATGCATTCTCTAATCCAACTTGCCAAGTTTCTTCGCTCTTTACATTATCCAGGAAACTACTGAAGTGACTAGCCAATGTGCCGAGTTGACCCCTCTGCTACACATTAGTTCGAGCATTGAATTAGGATACAATCGGCCTAAACTATGCCGAGATCGAACTAACAGTTGCTATGAGCCGATTACACAAGGCCAACCCTATCGAGCTTGATTTTTCTCAATTTTTAAAATATTTTTCTTAACCTGATTATTATTAAACCCTAACCTGTTTAATGCTAACCCTCAACTAAGAGTTAAGAAAAATTCAGTTTTAAATTGGCACCCAATTGGAGTCAAGAAAAGGAAGGTTAGGTTACATCGATTGGGTAGACTGATTTAACTTAGTCACTAGTCCGCTTAAGAAAGGCAATTTTTAGAAAAAGGTTCAAAAACTAAAGATTTAAGGTCTGAGGGCTAATTTTTTTTAACCCTTAATGGGTACCATTTTTTTAACTTTTCGATTTTAATTTTACTTTTCAGTATTCCCTTATTTACAAACCATTCACATGTAACTAAATTAATTAAATTAAACAATTATTTAAAAAATATGAAGAAAAGAAAATTTTCTATATTTTACGTCGCCTTGTATTTGTGTATGAGTATCTACATACCCGCAATTCAAGATTAGATGTACATAGTTCTTTTAACTAAAAATTTAGTGGGTTGATTAATTTTAATTCTTAAAAAAGATCGAGTTTACGTTTTTATTCGATCCAAATTATTTAAGGAAATTTTTTCTAAAGGTCTAAATTGGGGTTTATTTTTGGAAAGTTCTAAAATAGTCTTAATTTGGAAAGATCAACTTTATTTTTATTTATTTTGGAAAAAATGATTTTCTAATTGTCAAAAATGTTTTTTATTCACTAACCTATTTACTTACTTTATTTTTATATTTTTATTATTATTATTTGTATATTATTTCCTTTATTTTTTATGATTTTTTCTTCTTTTAGTTTCACTTGGAGAAAGTAAACAAACAAACAAACTAAGCTATTCTATCTTCATTTTTCTTTTCTTTTTCTCTTTTCTTTTTAATTACATTTACAAATAAAATGAGTAATAAATAAAAAGAAAATAAAATAATATAAATAATAAAAGAGTAGCAGATCAAGTCGGCTCGGATTGGCTTTAGGTTGATTTGGTTGGCTCGAGTCACTAATTGTTTAAGAAGAAGGTAGTTTTGTGATGGGATGGTTTGGACCTATCCAGGACCCAAAGTAAGTGGGAAAGAATGTCTTTATGAGAATTTTATTGGGAAATGGGGGGGGGGGGGGGTAGACCATATGCCTCGACCTACCGTAGCCGTTTAGTAGTGTTTAAGAACATAACCATTGCTTAGTGGTGGTGGTCCAATCATAGAAGGGTTACTGAGGTTTGATCAAGTGTTGGGTCTTGGGTTTTTGATAGTAGTGAAGCAAATGGAGTTAATAGGT
The DNA here is from genome assembly GCA_024138015.1 of Lumnitzera littorea. Classification (NCBI taxonomy): domain Eukaryota; kingdom Viridiplantae; phylum Streptophyta; class Magnoliopsida; order Myrtales; family Combretaceae; genus Lumnitzera; species Lumnitzera littorea. The sequence continues at coordinate 83,701,971 of JAMXBB010000008.1, read as the reverse complement.
TTGCTCCAAAACCATTGTGGAGTCATAGTTTTAGAGTAAGAGGAAGAAACTCGTAGGTTAGAGAGAGAAAGCTCAAATTCAAGCTTGTATGAAGTGTTTTTGATTGAGTTTCATGTCCTAAACGAATTCCCATCCTTCTATTTATACTTATACATGCTCAATTTCATTTGGAAACGAATTAAATTACCTAAAATCAAAGTTTTGTGTTAATGGGTAATTAAGTTTTTTTTTTTTTCCAATTTTCTTACTGATTTTAACCTCTTCAATATACAAATATAGATAAGTTTTTAGGCTCGATGCAAACTATTCTAATTGTTTTTTGAATTTTTGCAACCAATTTGATAAAATCTCATCAAAAAATTAGCTCAACCAGGTTAAGAAGTAAAGGGATCGAGCTATTTTTTCCTTCCTTTTCTTTTCTAATTGTAGGAATCTAGGCTTAAAGGAGGAGATGGGGGACGTACAGTCATGTGTAGTGTACATGATACGTGCCCTTACATTCACATGCATCGTATGTGCGTGTTGCATATTTAATGGGCGCGTATAGCGTACCCTATCTAAACCCTAATTCTTTTTTTTTCTTTGTTTGTTTTTGTTCTTGTCTCGTCTTTTTTTTTTTGTTTTTTATTTAAAAAAAAAGTGTAAAAAGCACTTTTGTGCTTTGATGGAATCGAACCCATGGCCTTTAGTTCTAATATGATGCTAAACTCAAGTGTTTATCTGTTAGGTTATTAGTCTATACCTTATCCATATATGCAATTACATATATGAACTAGGTCAGCCTGTACTAAGTCCAGGCTCAACAACCTTCTTTTTATTTTTATCTAAATTAAAAAATTCTACTCTATTAAACTATCTAAAAATTTATTATTTTCTAAATTTCCTAAATCCTCTACTTTTCTATTTTTTGTAATTCTTCCCAAAATTTTCATTTTTTTTATTTTCTCTAATTTCTTATTTATTATATTTTTTATTTTTCCTAAATTAGAACCCTTTATCTTACCCTTATTTATTATAATCATAATTTCCCAATTAATTTATTATTATTATTTTTTATAATTTGCGATTTAAATAAAAAAATTTGAAAAGGCTGATGTGGTAACCTATTGGTCCATGATGTAATTTTCTTAATTTATTCATTTTTTATATTTTTACTAATTTTTAATATTAATATTATATATATATATATAATATCATAAAATGATTAAATGATAAAAAAATAATTCTTATCCTTCTTTTGAAGACCATGTCTAGCACACATACATACATATATATATATATTTATACCTATTGACATACTTTTTAGGAAAAATAAGGTACCAATATATACATGTATATGTATTTTTAGAATATACATATAGATTTATACTATTTCATAATATATTTATACATACATATATATATTAAAGTAAGTATATTTAGTATTACATATTTTACATGTAATGTATTTATAAAAGAATCATATATATACATATNTCCTAAGAATGTACCATCATTCTTAGGACAAACTCAGAATATAGAGTGAGTATATAGTAGTTATTTTAATTGTTACATATTTTACATTGAATGTATTTATAAAAGAATCATATATATACATATAAATAAGTATATTTAAGTGTATATGTACATGAATACATAAATAAGAAGAAAAATTGTACATTTAAATTAATATGTATTTCTTGTTTCACTTGGTACATAAAACCAATTACATGTACATATAACTCTTACTAATATATTTCTAATACAAGAAATACTAAGAAGTACATAATAATATCAAAATAATATGCAAAAACTTGCATTACAAGAGAAAAACTAAGACAACATAAAGTAATATTTGATTACTCTTTGTCTTGAAGTTTTTGGAAGATAGTCTCCCTATTCCCTCTTAAAGTTGTTAGAAAAATGGTGGTGGAGATGAAGTAAGTATGCTATGATATAAAAGGCAATGTATGGTTGAATAAAAGGGAAGAAAAATAAAGAAATTAGAAGGCTAGGGATGGAGAGATGTTTTTTAGCAAAAGAGAGAGAGAGAGAGAGAGAGAGAGAGAGATGTGACGAAGTGACTTGAGTTTCAAATTGTGAAGAATACAAAGTTAAAAGTGCTTTTGTGTGGGTAGAAGACTTGGCCGACAGTGGAAAAGGAAAAGGAAGAAAAGGATTTGACTTGATCTTATCTTAATTTATTTAGTCACATGAGATAATGTAAGGGGCATTTGCTAGCCAAAAAATTGGAAGATAGAAAGGAAGAAAGAAAGAAAAAAAATAAAGAATTACGGAGTTGCTTTTTAACTTTTCCTTATAAGGCTTTTCCACTTTTATATTAAGATGGTTTAAGTGTAGATAAATGGGTTAACTTTAAGATAATAATTAGGATAGAATATGATGTAACTATGGAAAAAATATAGGATATAAAATTAATGCTCACTACATAGTACATAAACATAAAGTATGTATTAAAATTAAATCCATATAATCAAATCAATATAATATTTAACACAAATATATATATCTATATGCACATACATGTGACGACACAATAGTCATAGGGTAGTATTTATAATCTTATTAATTTATTTAATTAATTTGTCATTCTTTTTATTTATTAATATTTAGAAATTATCTTTATTTATTCATTAATGATTTTACGCGATCACATGTATCTATCGATAATTTTACCCAATTAAAGCTTTATCATTGTTAGGATAAATTTATATATTTAATAAGTTTAAGGTTTTGGTTTTAAGGTTTTTATCATGTTTGGGTTCCATCTATTGTATTTATGCATACACAGGGTTTAAGGTTTTGTACATAATTAGGGTTTTAATTAGTATATTATGATTTTTTTTCATTCATCTTAAGTTTAGGTTTATAGTTTAGTTAAGTTTTTAATTTATTTGGCTTTATTGACTCATGAAATTATTTAAGGCACTTGAACTCGATTTAAGATCTAGTTTAAAAATTTACAGCATTTATACTAGGAAGGGGGGAAAGTGTGGGAGAATAAAAATTTTACATATTTTAAGTCACCTAATAGTTTCCTATAAGTGCTTATATATTAACTATTTTAGATCAAACTTTCGTAATTTATCTTAAAAAACTTTACATGTGTTAGTTTATTTTAATTTTAGAAAAATAGTTAGATTTACGTTTTTATTCATTTAATTTTACTTAAGAAAAATTCTAAAGGGATTCTAATATTTGATTGTTTATTTGAAAAACCCTATAATAAGTTCTAATTTAAAAATTGTTTATTTATTTATTTTATTTGAAAAATGATTTTTTCTTAATTGCAAAATGGTTTTCTTTATTTCTTTATTTACATTATTATTATTATCATTTATTAAATATATATTTTTATAAATGGATATGACAACATTTGAATCAAGGGAAAAAACAGTTTTTATTCTTTATTTTTTGTGCATTTTCTTCTTCTTCTTCTTCTTCTTCTTCTTTTTTTCATTTTACTTTAATTAAAGTAAATAAGAAAAAAAACTAAAATAAATAAAAAAGAAAGAAAAGGGGTCGAACCTGGTTTGTGGGTTGGATGTAAGTAAGAAGTAAGACGAATCCGAGTCAAACTTGGGTTACGAGTTGGGTTACGCATGGGAGATGGGAGTAGCGATTGAGTAGGGATGATTCAAGATACTATGCTAATTGTTTCATGTCAAGAAGGCCACATTCATGTAGTTTTTAAGGTTTAAAGGGGGATTAGTGGTGATGCTATGGTTCGAGGTGGCATTTTTAATGGTGGTTAGAGCTTAAGCCAAGTTAGCTAAAGAGAGAAAGTAGTGGGCATACTTGATTGGTGGTGGTTTAGCATAAACGAAGGGCGGTTTCTAGTATTTTCGATCACGAGGAAGCTTTTAGTGGTGTTTGTTTCATTCAAAAAAGCACTAAAAGTAAAAGCACTAAAAGTGAAGCTTTGTAAAGAGAGAAAAGGGTTCAGATAAGGTGAGAAAAAGAGTTTACAAGCTTTTTTTTCTTGCCAAAAGTGAGTATACAAGCTTGTAGGTGTGATTTTGAATAAAAACTAATGATGAAATACAACTTAGAGCCTGATAACTCTTATTTTAAATACATTTCACATGATAATTTTATAGTATTTTCCTTACATCTTTGGTTTTCTTTAAAGAAATTGATACTTAATTGAGTAAAATTTTGATTTTAAGATTTAAACGCGTTCTTGGATTGAAAATGAAGAAAATGAATCAAGTTTCACTCAATTTGGAGTTCAAATGAATGAGTTATGAAGTTTTAAAGTTATACAGTCTATGACACAACTGTGTCCCCAGGTTATGTCCATCTAGGAAGATTTGCCAAGGTCAGAAAGTTACACGACCTGGGGATACGATTGTGTCGCAGGCTATGTCTGGTGATGAAAAAAAAAACCTTACAATACATTATAAAAGGATGTACTAGGATTTTGCACATAAGATTGGACATTCAAAAGAGAAGAGACTTGAAGAGAAGGAGGAGAAAAAGGCGAAAGTAATACCCAACTTCAAGATTGAAGAGATTTTTCATCAACAAAAAGGAGTTTTTCATGTTTTATTTCTTGATTTTGTTGGAATTCGTTTTTAGTTTCATTATGATAGCTTAAGATTCTTGTATTTAGGATTGTGGAACCTAGGTTTTCATGTGACTATTAGATTGATTTATAATTTTCAATAAAGTTTCTATCTTTTCTTGATTCAATTATGTTATTTAATTGTTAATTGATATTTCTAGAGTATCAATCTATGATATTATGTATGATGATTGAGAAATCATATATGTAATGAGATCTTAACATAATTGGAGAGAATTACATGTGTACTTAGAGATAAAATACATGTTTCTTCCGGAAAGTTGTTCTTTTGTGTGAGAATTCCTTATACATTAATGCAATTCTAAATTATATTACTAAGTGAAGAGATTCCAGTAAATAATTTAGGATTAGGGTTAATATGCTTGAGAAAAGTGTTAACTTTAATTGTGAATTCCTTCGGTCAAGAATAATAAAGATTGAATTGGATACATTTTAAGCGGTCATATGTTAAACACTAAGAGAAATAATTCCTAAATACGTTATTGCCTTCTTGAAGTCGTTCTTAGTTTTATCGCTTTCTAAATTGTTTAATCAAGTCTCATAATTAGGTTAGTTTGTTAATTTTAGTATTTTTAATTTATTCAACTTATCATAATTTTTTGGTTAGATAATAGAGCTAAGGTTAATATTAGTACTCGAAGTTTCTGATGGATCGACTCGGACTCACATTTGCTATATTAAAACTGATAGGTGCACTTGCCTGATATAAAGCCTTCTATTTATACTTATAGAGCACAAGATAAGCTTGGGAAGGCCATTAATGGCCAAATCACAAAATGTAGGTTTAATGTTTAATGCTTGAATATTTCTTCATTTTAAGGAAATAATTGAGAATTAAGAATTATTGTATATGGGGGAGATATGAAATTTCCTTTATGAACCTTCTAAGCATTAATTTTTACCTAAGGTGGTTGGATTCGCAAATTGTATGGCACATGTTTTGTGATTTATTTCCAAACTTTAAAGCTCGATTAATACTCTAAACATGTGAATTTGGGTAGAAAAATGGTCTTAACTTAAAATAGGTTATGTCGACTTTTTTAATCCACAATTTACATGATGAAAAATGGTGAAAATTTGGGTAGAAATGGACCAAAAAAAATAAATAAATAAGGGGTAGCTCGGTTTTCTCTACCATTTTTGTTTTCAATTTTCTAGCTTCATGGAGGAGACGATAATGGAGTCCCCTTTCGTATTGGCCGATAGCAAGCTAACACGTGGCATGAATAGAGGGAAAAAATGAAGCACTTGCTTCTACATGGGATTGAACTTTAAACCTTCATTTCCCTTAAGTACTAGACCAAACCACAGATAATTGGACCAAGCTTGTTTCTCGATCTAAGTCTGCATCATTTAATATAGATTTCTTTCTAAGCTAACCTTATTAATTTCGGGACTTAAGAATTAGCCTAAGCTTTTTAAGTCTTGAAAAATTGATTTTTCCCTACAAGTAAATATTAAGTCTAATAAGCATATGTGAAAAAAATAATTTTAGAAAACACCCCAATTTGATAAAATTATGAGCTTAGTTCCATTTAATTTTTAGCTTTACTCAGAATTTCAATTATTCATAAAATAATCAATTTAAGTCAAATCGAGGCATCGCTTGAAACCACAATCAACTTAAATTATCTATTTTTAAGGCAAGCCAAACCTAATAAAAAATAAAATGTCCCTTTTTGCCAGAAAAATTGATTTCTATCAAATTACAAATGCCAATTTGACTTCCAATTGAGCCCTTTAAAATTGAAAAACCCCTTAGATGAGACCTACTAACCCTTTTCTGTTTAAAAATCTTGTTTTTTTTTTTTTTATAAATTTTTGTATATTTTCAATTTTTATATTTTATTTTTCTAAATTTATAATTTTTTGAATTTTTCCTTTTTTTTTTAGATTTTTTCTACAATTTATTTTTATTTCATTTTTTTAAATTTAAGATCATTTCTTTATTCTAAATGAAAATTTGAAACTATAGTAGGAGACGTGGGGGGGAGTGGTGGGGTGGTGGTGTTGGTTTAAAAATGGGGCATTTTAAAGTGAAGAAAACTAAAACTAAGATTACTTTCAAACTACTCCTAAACCATTCTATTTGTAAATAAGAACAAATAAAAAAAAAGCAACATAAAATTAGTAAGAATAATATTTTGCTAACTATAGTATATTACAAAAATAAAGAAAACACAAAAGTTAGTAAATATAAAATATCTTGAAAGCTCATCCTAAAAGTTCTCTTTCTATCTCTCATCTCTTAGCATGTTTTTGAAAAACAAGAAAAACACGGACTCATATCTCATGGACATCTCCCCTATACTTGAAGTATAACAATATGCAAGAAACTTTACAAGTGTAAAGAATTAATATGCAAACTTTAATATAACATCTATGAAGTATAACTAGAAACTAATCAATTTTAATGAAGCACAAAATTAAAATATAATCAATTAGTTATTAATTTTTTAGCCTTAATGTGAAAACAACATGAGCTCAGTGAATTAGCAAGTTAGTGAATGGCAAGTTAATAAATTAGTAAGGTCACATTACCAAAAAAAATTAAAAGAACACTGAAAGGGTATGAAAAGTCATCAGGAATTTTTAGACTCTAAAAACAAAAAAAACATAAATGCTATACTAAATTACATGCATCATCTAAGTGAAAAGAGGGCATACACTCATGCAAGGAAGACTAGATATGAGAAAGATAAAAACAAGAGAGAGGAAGTGAGAAAGCATACTTGATTCTTGATGTTTGGACAATTAAAAACCCAAAAATCTAATTCGCGCATGTAGGATCATAGTTCATGCTCATAGGTTTTAGGTGAAGAGTGATGATAGTTGAAGATCACAAAAGTAATGCTTGGTCAGCTAGCATCCAGTGGAGATGACACCTTAGTTTATGAGCGTGATTCTTACCCATGCTTCTCCCAATTTCCATGTTAATCAACTACTCACAAATTCTTTCTTTTACTTCCTATAAAAACTTGTTCTTTACTTTAAACAATGCATGGAAAAATTCAATTCAAGTTGCTAAATTCAAAAGAATAATGGAATGGAGTTTTTTTTTTTTTCCATTTAAAAGAAAACCAAAAGGTATAAACTTTCCTTACTTTCAATTCTATACTCATCCCATACGTTTAGGAGTTGTTTCTATGCTACTTGATACTTCTGGAGGTCTTTCTTTGATATCGACTTAGCTAATCACTGATTTAAATTCCTTATTTTGTTTATCTATCATTTTGAATTTCTTGAAAAGCCATTAGCTGCTCTTGGTCATGACCTATAGAAGAAAATAATGATAGTAGACACAATTGGAATAATAAAAAGTAAGGAAGGAACAAATAACAAAAGTAATGGTTAGAGTAGTAAGGCAAAGAGTTTTCCTAATATTTAACAACTATAGTCTATGGTAATGGCCCCAAAAACTTGATTGTAGGTAAGTGCATCTATCAAGTTATAGTAAAGTAAAATGGATTTGAGTTCGAGTGTTGATCTCTCTAAACTAATTATTGAAATATTGGAACAAGCCCCTTAATATTCCTATTATCTAATAGAACAATCAAGCGTAAATTCACTAAATTATTATATCTAAATCAAAGTAAACTAATCTAATCTAATATAAAATAACTAACAAAATAGAAAATAAAGAAGACAAGTAAAATTAATAGGAAAACAAGAACTTTAGTATTCAAACATTGAATTTCATAGAATTAATGTTATATTGAATCTCATCTTTACTTTTGGACCATAGGAGTTCCTAAAGTAAGTTAATCAGAATTGCTTCTACTAATTGACTTCTAACCTCAATTATATTCTATCCAGATTGCTAATGTAATAGAATATATTAATATTAGATCAAGCCTTCAATTCCTTTTAATTGTACCAGTCCACTCACAATAGGATCTCACAATTCCTTAAGGTGAACTCTAACATTGAATTAACAACCTAGGTAAATATTAATTGAATAAAATAAAGTTCAATGTAATTAGACCTCAATAGCAAAGAATCATAAATTAAATAAACAAGAAATATATTCTACATAGAAATCTAGGGATCAATATTCAAATACTAAGAAGAAATTAAAAAGGGAGCTAAAATAAACATGAGAGAGGTTAAGAGACAACCCCCTTAAAGTCTTGAAACCTTAATCTCTTCTAAGAATTGTCTATGTCTCTCTAATTATGCTTACAAGGTCTTTATATAGTTACATGAGTAAGGCATCTTTTAGGGCTTCAAATCTCTTCAAAATATGGAAACTGACAAGGAATAATTGTTCACGCTCTAAGATCACGATTGTGATTCCTAAGAGTGATCTTTCTTTACTTAAAAATTGTGAATAAGTGAAATAGAAGAATCATGCCCGAGGTTTACACCTGTAATCCTATCAGTGATTCTCTTTGATCATCAAATTTTCCTTATTTTGTTACTCTTTTAGGTACGATTTTAGTTCATGGGCAATATCTTAGGTGTAATCCTTTTCTAGGCTTCAAAACTCATCTAAATCCTCTTGTAAATAATCTAAAACTTGATCAAATTCATGAACTTATCAAACAAATCCAGAAATCAAAATATAAACCAAATTAAGCACTAAATCTATAAGAATACTCGTAAATCATATGAAAACACTATCAAATAATCAATAATAATATGTATAGTTTTATACTTATCACTTACAATGGGTTCAAGAACACTTACACTTTTGAGAAGGAAGGAAGGAAGATCACTTTGAACACCATTACCTCAAGCCATGTCAATAACATGCAAGCCAAGTTAGCTGAGGCTAAAAGAAGGCTTTGGTTGTAGCCGATCTAATTTAATGAAAGCCATGAAGTTAGATGTGCTAACCTACCTACTAGTTAGAAGACTCTTAGAACTTAAAGAGCAAGTTGAGCTACTCGAGAAAGTCAAGAAGTTATTTGATGAGTTTAAGGACCTATTCCTAAAGAACCTATAGAAAAGGTCTATCCCCATTCCAAGGAATAGAACACTTCATTAACTTATAACTCAAAGCTACCTTTTCTAATAAGTCGGCCTATAAGATGAGTCCCGAATAGGTTGTAGAACTCCAAAGTTAAGTCAATAAACTCATTGAGAGGGGCTATGTGTAAGCCCCAAAATTAAGCCAAGTAACCGTAGGATTGAGCTTAGAACCCATGGTTTAGGACGATCGGCTAAAGGATCCGATCACACCTAAATTATAAACTATTGAGAGAAATACTAGTAAAAATGACCCTGTAAACTTAAATTTAAGAAAATAAGTAGTAAAATAGGAGACTATAAAATTTTCAAATTTTAAGCATAATAACTGCTAATTACCGAAAAGGCGAAAAGTGTAATATAATAATTAATAAATTATTAGAAATAGATTATATATATACTAAAAATTTTAGAATGACCAAAATAATATTTAGGAATGTTCACATGTACCCCACATGTATTTACGCGTAGATAAAAATACGCGTAATTACTAAAATTGGCCAAAAACTAAGCAAATAATTAAAGAAAAATACAAAATAATTATAGAAAAATCAGAAAAAATCAGAAGAGGATAAGCTGCAACAAGATCAGGTCGTGGTCAGGAAAAAAAAAATAACCAATAAGAATTGGACAAACAAAAAGCCAAAAATCAAGAAATTGGGGCAAAATCCCATCAAATTAATGCACATTAATTACTACATTTGTCTATAAATAAGGAAAAAATTTTCAAGAGTCATTTGGCCAGTTTGAGATCTAAGAAAAATCGAAACACTAAAAAAATCGAGAGAAAATCCAGAAAAAAAAAAAAGAAAACTGTGCAAATTAGGCAAGTGAACCAAAACCACCACTCACCACCACCTGGGACCGAGCCACCACCACCACCCTACTCTAGACCCACCGTCTGGGCCGGCCGACAAGCTTGGACGGGGCTTGGACGGCCAGAAAGCATCGAACCGGGTGAGTCCTATAATTATCCCGATTTTGTATAATTTAGTAAAATTAGTTATTTTGCCCAGAAAATTATGAAACTTGTTATTCTGAGGTTTTATTGTATTTAGATTTAGGAAAAAATATTGATTTAGTTTAATTATGTCTGAAAATATAGGGTCCTTAATAAATTGTTCAAAACCGTGTATGATTAAACCGGAAAATAAATAGACTTAGGAGTGTAGTTTGGAACTCAAAATTTTTCTGTAAGATGCTCATATGATGTAGAACAGTGCTATGAAGCCATTTTTTTAAAATTAATTTTCGAAATTTTTAAGTTAATTTTTAGCCCTAAAATGATGGAAAAATTGGGTAATTTGGAGTTAATTAGGTGATTAGGATAGTAATTACTGATTTAGATAGTAATTATATGTTTAGGGATATTAATCTCTGATGTGGAAACCTAATCTTAGTTTATGGAGTGTTAAGTGTAAGTAATGAAGGAGTTATGTGGTAAATGTAAAAAAATTAGGAATATATAGAATTGAAAATTAATAAATATGGAAAAAATTAGGGTTAGTTAGATAATATTAGAGTAAAAATCAGAATAATATTAAATCTGAATTAAGATTGAATTTTAGGTAATTATATAAAAAAAAATAAGATTTTTTCACATCGGGGATAAATCCGATACCCTAATTAGGACTAGTGTGTACCGAATAGCTTAGAATACTAAATTAAGACCCAATAGGATATTTGGATACTCGAGCTTAATGTGATTAATTTCACATTAGGATTCGAGCATGTTTAGGATTTAAAAATCGAACAAAAACCTAATTTAGAAATTGATGCGAAAACCGAAACTGAACCCGAACCTAAACCCAAACCTAAGATAATTGTAAAAGACTTAATACCTAGATGATTAGGCATATTAAACCTTAAACAAAACCTAACAATAAGCATTATAGGATAAAATGAACTTATAATATTTATATGAAAAGATGAAACCACGTTCGTGTTATAGGGATGATCGGCGATGGCTTGAGCAAATCGGACCTCGAATGAGTGAGCGAGGAGTCGAGGTAAGTTGGGATTAATACGATGCTGTATTTTGGAGGCTTAAGATTATGCTTGGTTGTGCTTGTTAGATAGTTGAATGTGTGCATGTGCTTGATTATGGGTGATGCTATGATTCTGTTTGTTGTTCTGGCATATACTGTATGATTTGTATGAAAGGATTGATCACCCTAAACTGGACTTAATCAAATATCCGACTAGTAATCATAATCGGACATACATGGCAACCAATTAGGGGAATTTAGGACTCTCCGGCCAAATACCGACCCCTTTGGAAGGGATAGCGCAGGATTGCAAAATGGTCCCTTCTTCATCCTCAGTCGAACTAAGTGACAGGAGAGGAGGTCGCGGCAAGGGTGAAGGTAGTGGTTCGAAGGTAGTCACGGGAGGAGCAAGGTCTCCATTACACAAGCCTGGGTTTGGTCGTGAGCTGTTACATTAACGGCAACTCCTCAACCCGGATTAGAGCGGGCGCAATTTCTCTAATCTCACGACGGGCCGGACAACGTCGTACGATGGCATTTGCTTGCACATGCATTACACCTAATAAGTGATTGAAAACCTTGTTGTGTGTATGGTATAGTTTTAAGTCCTCCGTCCTAACTTACTGAGCTGTGGTTGCTCACATCCCTATAGACATCGTGCAGGTGCTGGCTAAGAAGCGGCAACAACTACTATGAAGCTAGCAACTATTGGATCCTGGAGAGTGAGGAAAAACATGTGAAGAATAAACACATATTTTAAGGTTTAAGTTTCTATTTTAGAATTACTTTTCATTTTGAATAATGTAACAACTAGGAAATATATTACAGAGAAATATTGTAAACCTTAATTATAATAGCTGAATTATAGCATATATATATTTCCTCACTTTCTTAGATTAATGATTTATTTAAATTACAAACTGTTTACTTCAAAGCGGGTTAGTCGTTGACGCCTTATGTAGATCAGGTCTAAGATAGTGGTTGTAAGGCTAACTTCTACCTTAGGATGGTTTACACGGCGGGGGCTGTTACGACTCTACCGCTTCGGGGCATGACACTATGTGTGAGAGAGCCTTAATCTGTATGTAGTGCCAGCATTATTAGTGTAGGAGAAAGAAGGGTTTGGAGAATGTGCATAGACAGTCGGGTTTTCAATAAAATCACCATTAAGTACAAGTACTCTATTGTTCCTTGACTTGATGACATGTATGATGAATTGTAAGTAGCTTAGATATTCTCCAAGATCAGCCTTAAGTCTAATTATCACCAAATTAAGATGATGCCAGGTGACGAATTGAAGACAGCCTTTCAAGAGTGGACATGGCCTGTATGAGTGTAAGTCATGCCGTTTGGCCTATCTAATGTGCTGAGTAGCTTCATAAGATTGATGAATCGTATGTTGAGAAATTAGATCAAGAAGTTTGTGGTTGTATGCTTTGATGACATCTAGATCTATAGTTATGAACTACTAAGTTACCCAGACCACCTGCAAGTTGTTTTTGAAGTTCTCTAAGATGAAAGGTTGTCTAGAAACTTGAGGAAATATTGTTTCTACTAAGAGGAGGTTGTTTTACTAGGTTATGTTGTAAGTAGAGGAAGCCTATGGGTTGATCAAGCTATTTTAGAGTGGTTGACTTTGACCTCTTGTGTTGATGTGAGGAGTTTCTATGACTTGGCATCCTTTTACTAAACGTTTATCTAGAATTTTAGTTCTACTATAGCACCTTCACCAAATTGACAAAGAAGAATGTAGAGTTTAGATGAGAAGAGAAATAAGAGGAAAGTTTAGGTAAGGTAAAGAAGAAGCCAACGATTGCCTCCATTCAGACTTTACCTAACTTTGACAAAGTTTTTGAGTTAAAGTATGATGCCATAGGAGTTGGCATAGTTGGCATCCTACTTGCAAGAGGGCTAACCTATAGCGCTCTACAATGAGAAGTTTAGAGGAGCTACATTGAACTACTTGGTGTGTGGTAAGCAATTGTATACCCTAATTTGAGCTCTCTATGTATGATAACATTATTTATCGCCTAAGAGTTTGTTATCTACACGGATAATGAGTCTTTGAGATAGTTGAGGAGCTAGGTTAGCTCTCCAAGCATCAAGCAAAAATAGGTAGAATTTCTAGAAGGATTTTCCTTCATGATTAAGTACAGGCGTAGCAAAGTTAATGTAGTTGTTGACGCCTTGTCTAAAAGATGTACCTTGGTTTTTGACCTATAAACAGGATTGTTGGGTTTCAATGTCATTAAGGGGAAATATTTACAAGACCCTCATTTTGGTCTGATCTATGATTGGTGTGTAGGAGGAAGGGTCATAGATGATTACTTTATGGAAGATGGATTATTGTTCTAAGGTAGAAGACTCTATGTGCCAACCTGCTCTATGAGAGAATTATTGGTGAAGGAAGCATGTGGTGGTGGATTTTCTAGCCACTTTGGTGAAAAGATAACTTATGAGTTGCTAAGGGCTAAGTTCTTCTAGCCAAAGATGTTAAAGGATGTACACCAAGCTATAAAGAGGGATGTAACTTGCAAGAGAGCAAAGAACTAAGTTGAGCAAGGAAGAAACATGCACTTACCTGTCCTTACTCGACCTTGGGTTAAGCTAAGTTTGGAATTTATCCTTAGCCAACCCAAAATTGCCTAAGGCTAAGACACTATAATGGTCATCATTAATTGATTTAATTGATGACACATTTCATGCCTTGTAACAACCCAAATGACACTTTTGTTATATCTTTTCTTTTCTTGCAGGAGATCATCAAGCTACATAAAGTATTTATGAGCATTGTATCCAATAGAGACCCTAAGTTTTTATGCTACTTTTAGAAGACCTTACGATGTTAGTTGGGAACTAAGTTACTCTTCAAGGCTTTGTGCAATCCATAGACCGATGGATAGACAAAGGTCATCAACTATATTTTAGGATCTCTACTTTAAGCTATAGTAGGACGGAGCTTGACAAATTAGGATGTATGCATGCCTATAGTTGAGTTTTCCTACAACTGATCTATTCATAGCACAACTGGCAAGACACCATTAAAACTCATTTACAATTTTAATCCTAACCTACTTTAGACCCTACAATGTAAGCCCTAAAGTTAAGCTAAGTGATCATAGGATTAAACTTAGAATATAAGGTTTAGGACGATCGATTAAAGGATCCGATCAAACCCAAATTATAAACTATTGATAAAAAAAATTAGTAAAAACGACCCTGTAAACTTGAATTTAAGAAAATAAGTAATAAAATAGGAGACTATAAAATTTTCAAATTTTAAGTATAATAATTGCTAATTATCGAAAAGCCGAAAAGTGTAATCAAATAACTAATAAATCACTAGAGATAGATTATATGTATAATAAAAATTATAGAATGACCTAAATAATAATTAGGAATATTCACATGTACCCTACATGTATTTACGTGTAGATAAAAAATATGTGAAATTACTTAAATTGGCAAAAAACTTAGTAAATAATTAAAGAAAATTTTTAATTAATTGTGGAAAAATCAGAAAAAAATCAAAGGGGTATGGAATGATGCAAATCTAGTCGTGGCAAGTTAGGAGCTAAAGAAGAAAAATTATCCAATTAGAATTAGACAACACAAAAGCCAAAAATCAAGGAAATAGGGCAATGTCATATCTAATTAATGTATATTAATTACCAAAAACGTTTATAAATAGGGAAAAAATTCACAGAACTCCTTTGGACAGTGAGGAAGCAGAGAAAAATAGAGAGCTTCGAAAATTCAAGAGAAAATCCAGAAAAAAAAAGAAAAGGAAACTATGCAGTTAGGGTTAATGAGCCAAACCTACACCTCACCACCACCTGGGACCGAGCCACCACCACTACCCCACTCCAGACCCACCGTCTAGGCCGACCGACATACTTGGACTGGATTTGGACGGCTAAAAAGCATCGAACCGGGTAAGTCCCTTATTTGCCCCGATTTTGTGTAATTTCATAAAATTAGTTATTTTGCCTAGAAAATTATGAAACTTATTATTCTAAGGTTTTATTGTATGTAGATTTAGGGAAAAATAGTGATTTAGTTTAATCGCATTTGAAAATATAGGATTCTTAACAAATTGAGCAAAACTGAGCATAATTAGAACTAGAAATAAATAGGCTTAAGAGTATAGTTTGGAGCTCAATTTTTTTTTTTCTATAGAATGTTTATGTGATATAGAACAGTGTTATGAAGCCATTTTTCTAAAATTAATTTTTGAAAATTTTAAGTTAATTTTTAGCCCTAAAATGATGGAAAAATTGGGTTAATTAGGTGATTAAGATACTAATTACTTATTTAAATAGTAATTAGACATTTAGGGATGTTAATCTCTGATGTGGAAACCTAATCTTAGCCTTTGGAGTATTAAGTATAGTTAATTTAGGAAATTAGGTGGTTATTGTAAGAAATTAGAAATATGTAGAATTGAAAATTAATAAATCTAAAAAAATTAGGGTTATTTAGATAATATTATGATAAAAATCAGAATATACTAAATCTGAAATAAAATTTAATTTTAGCTAATTGTATAAAAATGTAAGATTTTCTCATATCGAGAATAAATCTGATATCCTAATTAGAATTAGCATGTACCGAATAGTTTAAAATACGAAAATAAGACCTAATAGGATATTAGAATACTCGAGTTTAATGTGATTAATTTCACATTAGCATTCGAGCATAGTTAAGACTTTAGAATAAAAACTAGAATCTAATTTAGGATTCGAACCCCAAAATAGAGTACAAAGAATCATTAGTATATAATAGGTATATATGGAAAAAAAAATGAGTTAAATTATAACTTAGAATATGAATCCTTAAAGTATAAGTACTAAAAAGACCTATTTGTATTATAGGACACCCAAAGACAAATCAGCTTGTGACTAAGTGATCGAGCGATTGAGAAATTCCAAGTAAGTTGGGTTATTACTTATTGTAATAGAGTACTATTTGTACGGTACTCGGAGACTTTGGATTATATATGGTTGTGATTGTAAGTAGTTTATGCATGTGTTTAATGTATCTGAATTCGTGCTAAAATTGTGGTATAATGGATTTTGTGTTATGATTGAATTGGTGTGAATTGTTTGGAAACCCTAAATGAAATTCAATTTTATTTGACTTTAATGACCTAAAATGTCATCCATTGCAACCTGTTAAGGGGTCATTAGAATTCTCTAACCAAATACCGACCCCTTCGAACGGGATAGTGCAGGATTGCATAATGATTCCTTCTTCATCCTCATTCGAACTAAGTGACAGGAGAGGAGGTCGCGGCGAGGGTGAAGTCAATGGTTCAAAGGTAGTCGCAGGAGGAGTGAGGTCTTCATTGCACAAGCTTGGGTTTGGTTGTGAGCTACTGCATAACATGGAAACTCCTCAACCCGGATTAGAGCGGGTGAAATTTATCTGATTTCACAACGGACCGGACTACGTTGTGCGATGACACTTGATTGTTACATTGCATGAAATTAATTGCTTGATAATCTTGTTTGTGCTTGTATGTATTCATGAGTCTCCAATTCAACTTATTGAGCTGTAGTTGCTCATACTCTTATAGATCTTTTTGCAGGTCCTGATTTCTAAACTCTTCAAGTAATATGCCGCCTTACAATTACCCAAAGGTTAGTCCTTTTAAAGCCAGGAGTGTGAGGATCAATTTACTTAGTAATGATGAGTAACTAGAGTATCCTTTGCAGTTAAGGATGAAAGACTGATAGTTATTATGTAATTTAGTGAATTGTTGTGTTTATGTAAAACTTCCTTGGAAGTTCTGTAGACTTTACATATAATTATATATGTTTATTCAAAATTTGTAATATTGATCATAATTGTAATTAAACTTTTAAGTGGACTGTTTACTTTTAAGCGAGGAGTCGTCGACGCCTTGTGTAGATCATGTCTATGATAAGCACTGTAAGGCCAGTTACTATCATAGATTGGTTTACACGGCGGGACTGTTGCGACTCTACGACTTCGGGGCTTAACATACACTTATGCATGTACCTAACGATGAAGAGCCTAAGCTAAGGACTAAGCTCAAGCCTTCTAAACAATCTATTAGAAAGTGATCAAGTAGTTGGACTAGGCCACACAAAAGTTAAACCATAAAGGATAGGGGAGAAGGAGAAGGCAATTTAAGCCTAATGACCTAATATGGTTGCACCAAAGAAAAGAATATTCCCAAGCTAAAGGAAAAGCAAGTTGTTTGCTCGCGCTAAAGAATCATTTAGAATATTCTAGAGGACAAATGAAATACCCTAGTCAAGTTAGTAATTTATTTAAGTTGTAAATTTTTTTTTACTCGTATCATTAAAAAACACATTGTAATAGAAATTTTCTCAATTTATTAATCTTCAAGTAAATCTAAACTTAGTTTAAAGTGTAACTCATAGAATAAATATCTAATTTAAGGTTCTAATAATATTTTTCTATAACTCTTATTTTACATAAATATTAAATAGATTAAGTTTTTATTTTACGTATAAGGTATAAATATTTTATTAGTATTACATATATATATGTCTTACAATATTTTTATATGTGATTTATTTTTCTAAATACTATTTATTCTCATCTTAGTTAATTCATTATTTTCTTATCTTAATTATAAACTCACCTTATGTTCTAGAAGGTTTTAAAATAATCTAGACCTTATCCAACACCCTTTCCCAAATCCCCTCTCTCATTTCCCTCACCCTCTCTTCTCTCTCACACTAGACCCTACCTTCGCCCCCTCATTTCTTTCGACCCCATTCTTTTTCCCCCTCCATTTCAATTCTCTCACTCTTGTTTGAATTTCACCTCTACAATTCTCTAACACCAAACCCCACCCCTTTATTTCACCCTTAATTTAATCCTCTCCTTCGCCTGAATCTCTATTACTTGCCTACAATTTCACATCAAACCCACTCCCTAATTCCCAATCCTTTACTCTCGTTGGCATCCAATTCTCTAGCCCCTATTTCCAATTCCCGAGCGTCTTCCTTGTTCCAATTTCACACTCATCGAACCATAACTTCGTCTCTCTGATTCCACAAGTCAGCCAACAATGGAAGTCAACGGACTCATTTCCAAATTATAAGTTGTTCAAGCTTTAATCTTATCGTGTATCTTATGTTCATCTCACATTTTGAGCCACTTTGGTAATTTAGTTTTTGATAAATATCTAAATATATTATTATATGAAATATAATTTTTGTATTTTTGTTTTTAATAGGTTCATATTTGGTATCGATTTGTGTTTCCATCTCGACTTTATTTCCCGAGTTAATTCAATTTCCTTTTTCAGTATCGTGTATGTAGTATATTATTTTTATTTTTCCGTTATTATTGTGAAAAGTAATTATATGTTAGTATTTAATCTTCATTATAAATTGAATTATTTGCCATAATCGTCATTTTAGATTATATAAAATTTTTTATTATTATACTTTATGTCACAATATCAAATTATGTGTATATGTAAATTTATAGCAATGGATTTCAATTTCCTGATATATTTGATGTAAAGACACTATTTTTTGGCTTAGTGTACAGTTATGTTGATAACTGTATCATATACGTACTTCAAGTATCAATTTGGTTTATGACAATGCTATCTTATTATTGTTATACCTTATTATTAATATTAATAACATTACGATCTAAGTATTTCTATTACGGTTGTTATAATGATTATGTAGGATATGACATTAATTGTAAAGTATGTCCGTTTTGGATTCCGATTATTAATATCCTTCCTTATGTATTTCTATGAATTATAATATTATCCAATTAAAGTACGTATTCTTTTATTACTATATTGTAAACACCTAATTTTTTCCCCTCTTTTTATTTTTTAGATTATGTTATAGGGTCCTAAATTAGAAAAAACACACAAAATAGGAAATTAAAGAAAAACCAAAAGATAAAGAAATTTAGAAAAATACAAAAATATTCAAAATTAAGAAAAAACACAAAAAAAATAATAAGAAATTTTAGAAAGAAACCTTAAAAGATAAAAAGTTTAGAAAATAATTTTTAAAAAATTTAGAAAATTGAAAAATTACAAAAAAATTTAGAAAAGTTGAAAAAATAAAAGATTTTAGAAAGTAACATGTTATTAGGATAAATTTTAATTTTGGTTCAAAAGTTGAGCTATTGAACCTAGGCTTAGATTTAAATTTAGCTTAAGCTAATTGAATCCATATGTGTAATTTGATTGCACATATGGACAAGGCATAGGCTAATGGCTTGACGGTTAAGCATATGGACGTGATACTAGTATTGAGCATGAGATCTTAGGTTCAAAGCTTGGCAAATGTAAGGAGGCCTTTTTCTTATTTTTTGTTTTCAATCACATCAGAGACTGTTACGTGATTGGATCTAGTTAAACCACATATCCTACCACATGGCAGGACGGGATTGGACAACATGCTGACATAGTGCCATGTAGTATGCTACGTTAGCCCCCACGTGTCATGTAATGATACGTGGTGCATTGGGGTTAGCCAACACAGCTGACGTGGCACCACGTAAGCCCATTTTTTCCCTCCCCTTCTTTCCTTTTCCCTTCATTTTCCTCCCTTTCTCTCTCTTTCCCTCGTTTTTCTCTAGATTTCCAGTACTTTCCTTTTTGGATAGCCAACTTCAATACAATTTTTTAACATATTCTTGTTTTAATTTCGCCAAATCAATAGTAAAATTGCGAACTAGACATAACCTACTATGAATTGAGCCTTTTAACTAGTCTAAATACAGTCAAAGGAGCATTCAATTTGAACTCCAAAAATCGGAAAAAAATTGTTTTTCTAAGCATTCTTCATTAATTCGATCCGAGCTTTCCATGTTTTCTATGAACAATTCGAGTATAAAAGGAACTTTGGGGAGTTCATGTGAACACAGACAACCAACAAAATCACTTGACACAACCCTTCTCTCTCCCTGCGATCACTTTTCTCTCTCTAACTTGCTCTCTCTCTCTTCAATTCTCTCTCCTCACTCTAACCTGAGCTGAACCACCACTCTAAGGAGACTACTCGCGGCTTAGGCTTCCCAACCTAGCTGCTCTCAACCTCCGTTGTGACCCCTAGCAGTAACTCCAACAACCTCCAATTAAACCCTAGCCACCGCTACCCCTCTCTTTCCTCGAACCACCACCAAACACCACCTTAAGCACCAACCAACCACATGGCCAAACTTAACACGCTCCAAAACCCCTACCCCAATCGGCCAACCATACTTAGCAATTCCCTCCAGCACTACCCAAGCACCACCGTTGACTACCACCATCAACTACCACCTCTGACAATCGCCAAACGACCAACTTAGGCAATGACATCGATCCTACCCAACCCGCCCATTCCCCAATAAAAAAACACACAAAATGCTTCTCACCCACTTATTTTGGTGATTGAAACAAGCTGAATTACGTTGTGGTTGCTACCACTGTAGAAGCTCAACCTGAATCCAATGAGCCGATCCGAACCGAACTCGAATCCGACTCGAGATCTGATCTAATGCCTTGATCCAACTCGACGACCCAATCCGACTTGACCAACTTACCCAAGTTCGACCTGTATGCCTAAAATCCATTTGAAGCTTTTTTTTTTTATTTATTTATTTGTTTTACTCATTTATGTAAATGTAATCACATAAAAAAAAAAAAAGGGAAGAAAAGAAAAAGAAAAAGTAGAAGAAGAAAAAAAGAAAAGAAAAAGAAAAAAGTTATTTTGTTTTATTTTATTTTTACTAGTTTAACTAAATAAGATATAATAAGTAATAAATAAATTAAGTGGTAAAATAGGATAAAATAAGTAAATAAAAAAGGAAAAATAAATAAAACAAGAATAAATAATTTTTTTTATCACTTAGAAAAATTGATTTTTCAGAAAAATAAAGAAAAAATATATCAACCATTTTTCAAAATTAAGGCCCTTCTTTTAGATTTTCCAAAAATGAAAATTTCAATTTAAGACTTTCATTTTTAGAAATTTCCTTAAATAAACTAAATTGAAATAAAGACGTAAATTTGACATGTTTTCAAATAAAAATCAATTTAACCCATTAAAGTTTTCATTAAAAGAACTACGTACGTCTAATCCTGAATAGTGGGTACATAGGCATCTACGGGGTGACGGTAAAAAATGAAAAAACCTAATTTCCCTTTCCCTTTAGTTTTGATTATTTTGTTTATCCAATTAGAGTAATTAAATTGAGTCTTGTCTTGTGAAATTAAAAAGGTGATTTGCAAAGATTAATTTTAGAAAGTCGATGGTATCTGCAAGAGTTTAAAATTCCTAACCCCCGGACCTAAACCTCTAGTTTCCAAAAACTGTTTTTACAAAAAAATTAGTTTTAATCATAAGATTAGTGACTAAGTTATAATCAATCCATTGAATTGGTTATATCTTCACTATTTTTCTCGACTTCAATCGGGTGGCGACTCCAAAGTAACCTCAAATTAAAAAAAAAAAAAAAGATTTTCTTTAAACCCTAGTCAAGGGCTAGTATTAAATAGATAGGGTTTAATACTGATTAGTTTAAAAATGGCCTATTTTATAAAAGGAACTAGGAGGGTGAAAAACTAAACTTAACATATATCGATTAGTAAAATTATATATTTTAGCATCCTCATAATGTGTTCATCTTATATTTTATTCCCTTATATATAAATATATTATACTTTACAATTTAGAGTAATTAAATAATATTATATAAATATGTCAACTTTTTGCTTTATCGTATTATGTATTTATATTATCTTCAATTTCTATTATTGATTTATGATTAGATTTAGTTATTTCCTTTCAAAACCTTTGATTGGATAATTTATAGGTCCTTTGGTAACTTCAAGGTAGAACTTAGTTATCAAGTTCCTAAAAGTTAATGTGTATGCTTGTTTTTCAAATAGATTTGTGGTTATTATCAGATTCCTTACTTATTGAGGTCCGAGCTGTTGATTCGGGATTTGTGAGCTAAAGTTCATTTAGCTATTATGGAGCAATTTTAGGTACGTAGTGCTTGTGTGTATGGTTGTGCTTGTTCGGCTAAAAAGGACCTAATCGGAATAATCTATATTTGGCCTAGTCAACCTTGACTGTTGGTTGTGCATGACCCACTCGCTCTAGGAGCTTGCAATTATAGTTCCTTAGAGGAGTAGCCATTGATTATATGTGAGGTTTCCTTAATGGACTTATATATAGGATAACGTAGCCAGAATTTTAGGTTTCTAGTCTCTAATCTTTGGACTCTAGGCATAAAGGACTTAAATGAAAACTTATACTATATCCATCTATGTGTATGAATAAAGATTAAGGTATAGCGGGGCTATGAGTACCCCTATGTCGTATGTTGGCCTAAATTGAAGATAATTAAACTATTATTTGCTTATATTCTATTATAGTTCCATTATATGCATGTAAATGTTTTGAGCTTGCCTTTTGTGTGTGTTTGTACACTTGTACTAAGCTTTGGCTCAATCTCTATTTTTAACAACTGTAGGTCAATTTGATGAATTTACAACAACAATGAAAATTTCTATCATTAAGTTGGGAAAGAGAGGCAGTTAGTTTAGTATGTTGTAGAAGATCTAGATCTAGTTATTTGGTATGGTTGGGGCTAAAGTGACTAATTGATGTATTTAGAGATTTGTTGTACTTGATAAGCAATTGTAACAAGTGATTATCGAGATTGTAGTTTGTTTTAGAGCCTTAATGTAATGTAAATCTACGAACACATAGCAAGCACAAACCACAAAGGGTATTGAATGTTTGAGTAGGATGATGAATGGGAAGTGGAAGGGGGTTTTGACTACGAATGTAAATGGATATTGCGCACCAAGACATAAATACAATCAGGGGTTGAGGTTGAAAATAGAGTTCAATGTGACTTATGAACACTAAATGTCACTCAGGTTTCGAATGAGAGGTTAGAAGTGACTTACTAACTCGCTCAAATAAAGGGGTTTGCCATAATCTTAAGAATAAGATTGATAAGAACCCAAGAAAGATTAAAGAGTTATTCAACATTCAATAATCCAACATGCTAGCTCAAAAGGGCTCAAGAATGTCCTTACTTCAAGAAGGAATGTTCAAGTGTAAATTCTCTGTATGAATATTCTTTACCATCCACTTTATAATTACAAATGTTGTTATTTATAGTAAGTCTTAAAACCTTAATGGTAAAACTGTAAATAATATATACGGCCTTAAACCTTAAAGAATAACTCATAATTGAAACAAGTAAAATATTTACAAAGTACACTTAACAGAGTAGTCAAAATGCAGTCATCCGAATTATCTGTGGGCCTAAGCAAGGGCCGATTAGCAGTCAGATGTCTAAGTAAGGGTAGGATGTTTGGAAGTCTTATTATGCTTGGCTGAGCTCTTAATAAGGTCAGCCTACAATTATTACACTTATGGATTGCTTAGCACTAGCTTTCCCATGCTGTGACAAGCTATTCTTTAGCCTTGAGGCCCTAGTCGCTTGGTCTCTTGTTATCCTAGTAGATAACAAACCTAATGTCGAATGTTTCCTTTCCCTCCTTTAGTCCTTTGGTTATCAGTCTAGTCTTAGTAAGAGTAGGTCGGTCTCAAGTTAGGGACAAGTCGACTTTAGCTTTTGCAAGTTTGCGTTGGCTCTTGACAAGTCAGCTTTCGCCTAAAGATCATTGTGGATTGATTCTTATCATAACGTGTTCTTGAATAGTAGGGACATATGGCAGGTTGTGGTGCCCTTCGGTTCTAGAGCATTACAACTTAGGTGTTATCAGAGCTATGGCTGGAGAATCATAAAGAATCTTAGATGAATCAAGAGTAGCGAAAGTTGTTGATCATGAGGAATGTAAGTGATTGATCTATAGTGAGCTTAGGTTCATTGATCTCTTTGGAGCTTAAGTTGTTTGATCCTTGAAAAAGCTTATGTTTATAACCTCAGATTAATTTTAGGCTTATAGATAGTAGAGAAGCTTAGGTTTGATTGTCACTATGGAGATTGAGTCAAATGATACTTGAAGAGCTAAGTTGGTGGAACTCAGAAGCACTTAGGCATAAAATCATTAAATGACCTAGGAGGCGAATCATAAGAGAACTTAGGTGGATGATTGCTAGCAACTTAAGACAAGTAGTCATAGATACGTGTAGGTTGGTTGATCTAAGAAAGCTTAGGCAATTGATCAGAGTGATGTGATAAAAGCTTGGTGAGCAAATGAGAAGACTAGGTAGAATTTGAGTTCGATTTGATAGTCAGTGAGAAGCTATCTTACTTCCCATCTCCTTGATTTGATTTTCATCTAGTATCCTTAAAACATTTAAATTAAGATTCATAAGAGTAATAATAGATATAAAAATTATTTAGAGAGAAACTTGATAAGAATCACTTTGAAATTGTATCTTTATGCTTAGGTAACCTGCATAATAGGCGTAGTTAGTAGAATAACATAGCAAGCACTGATGTACGATATATCCAAACTCGAGGCTACTTACCAAACTTTGCATGGTGAGTAGTAACACATAAGAACTAGAATGAGGAATAAAAGGTTAATTTAAGAAACGAGATTTAAAAGATTTGAGGAAGCTTAACATATGGATGCATATAACGAGATGGATGGACGAGTCTTTTTATGCCATGGCACAACATGTTGGTTTTGTATGAGTCAGTCAAGTTTGTGTTATGTTTGTTTGTCTAAGTCTAGTCAAGTGTTAGTTAAGTTCGGCCAGTTGAGTCAATGTTGAGTTAACATTCATTGGCCCCATTATATGTGTACTTATTTTGAGTTGTAAAGAGTATTAACATTTTAATATTAATTGAAAATTACTAATCGATAGTAATTGAAAATTGATAGATAGAAGATGTAAATATATTAAGTGTTTCTTTAGTGGAAATTTCAAGGATGAAATTTCTTTTAAAGAGGAAAGAATGAAACACCCTAGTTAGGCTGGTAAGTTATTTAAGTAGTAAAAATTCTTTTAGCTCATATTATTAGAAACCGTACTCTAGTAGAAAATTTCTCAATTTATTAATCTTCAAGTAGATCTAGACTTAGTTAAAAGTGTATCCTATAGAATAGATGTTTAATTTAAGATTCTGATAATATTTTTCTATAACTCATATTTTACATACAGATTAAATAGAATAGGCTTTTATTTTACGTATAAGGTATAAATATTTTATTAGTATTACATATATATCTCTTACAATATTTTTATACATGATTTATTCTTCTAAATACCATTTATTCTCATCTTAGCTAATTCTTTATTTTCTTATCTTAATTATAAACCCACCCTATGTGCACTATAGATTCACCTAAACAAATAGTGCCACCTATCTGCTAACAACCATATATGATAGGATTCAGGGTATTGACTCAACCAAATGCCAAAGCCCAGCTCATCCACTCCTTCTATGGATATCTCATTTGATCACTTATTTTTACTTATGTTATTTAGACTTTCTATTTCTTGTATTTTTCTTAAATTACCCCTATGTTTATTTTGTATTTATAGGAATGCCATTAGAGCATCCTTTTAGTCCTTTTATTTACAAGTTTGCTATTATGTATAAATAGAACACACGTATAAGGTTTTAAATAAACTTTGGTATATTAATGAAAAACCCTTGAGACTATCCTCTTAAAAAACTCTTCTCTACTTACTCTTATCAATCCCTTTACCAAGGATTGTAGCAAGTAACCTTATCATTTGGACTGGTGAGTCACATTCGATAAGTCTTAGGTTATGTAGGATCTTGTTAGTGCATTATATCCAGTTAGATAACTCATGGATTTGTTAAACCCACCTCTTCCCCTCTTTTTATTTTCTTGTTTTCCTATTCTTATTCATTGTAGTGTCTCTCCATGTGTACGACCTCAAAGACACATCAGCCTTGTTGGTATTAGAGCACAGTTCCGATGAAAGAGCGTGTTAGGTTCCGTGAAGTTTTTGTTCATGTACTATTGGTGGCTACTGTATTCCTTTCGTGGCTACTGTAGTGAGTATGTTGAAGTTATTATTTTGTGTTTCAGAAGGTACTGTTCATTAGTTTATATTATCATATTGAAGGTTTACTTACTAGGTTCATCAAGACTCTAAATTATTTTACTTTTTCTCTTTATTGGCTTACTGGGTTTTTGGGTATTATGTTTAAAGGAGACTATATTATCACTAGAACTGAGGGAAATGTATTTCCACCACAAGAAAGTGAGATAAGACAGTAACTAATTAGGGAAGGTGTTCCTTTCGGTGAAGTTGTAGATTATTATATATATATATATATAAAATGGTTTTGCTTTTCATGTTATTGCATCTAATCCCCACGTATTGGGATTTGAAAATTGGGAATCCTTCGCTTTCAAAGGATAACTAAAGTCCAATTGCTTAGGATTTGAATTACTTATATGTAGCTACAAAAATTACAAGAGATTCGATCTTAGAATCCAAATTAAGTAATAGGTAGTTGATTTTTCTTACAGTAAGCGCTCCAATTCTTGGTTTGGGTAATTCAAATTTAGTTGTGTGGCCATTAAGAATCCTTCATGTTGTTGTGACAGTGGTTGTGTTAGGTTTATGAGTTTGGCTTTGGTATTTGTTGTAGTTGACCTGTGTAATGGACTTTGTTTTTACAACTGTAGTAAATGATGGTAGTGGTGGCCATCGTAGGTATTGCTGGTGAGGTTATGGCATTACAGTATTGTTAGTGTAATAGAACATGGAGTGGTGGCTATAAGTTATTGTGTTTAAATGTAGTAATGTATGGTGTTAGGAGTTGAATCGTAGGTGTACTGCTGTAGTTTTGAGCAGTAGGCATGCTAGTTGAAGTGGTGCATCGTGTGTTCGTAAGGGACTATTTTGTGTGGATAGTTATATTGACCATAATTGTGAGCTTATGTTCAAGTTGCATTGTTAGTGGTCATGACTTGTGTGCTGTCATATATGACTTGAAGTGTGTGTAGACTATAAGAGAAGGGTTTTGTGCTAGTCTATTCTTATTGTCAGAAAACGATTGTTAGTGGTAGTATGGAGTTTAGTAAAGGATTATTAGTCATACAGTTGTAGTTGTTGATAGTCAATTTTTGCTCAACTTTCACTCGTCCTTTCTTTAGCCAAGATGCTAGGTAATCGACTCTCTCAACATTTGCCTTCTGTAGAAGATATACAGCACTTATGCCGTATACAAGAAATATTCCTGGTTTGAATTCAAATCTATGGCGCGACCAGTTATCATAAGTACAGTTATATTTTACAACTCCTTGCTATCCCTACGTATTAAGGGAGATGTTAAGTCAAAAAGTCTCCACGTGTCTTAACAGTTACCTCAACAACTGCCTTAGACATAACAACTGTCTATAAATACCGAAAAGAAACTCTGTAAGAGCTCTCTGACACTTCTTATTCACATATTTATTATAATAAATTACCATTCTAATTTAGCCATCGGAGTGGTTGTACCGGACTGGCCCCTGTACCAATATTTTACTCTCTTTTGCAGGACTATTTCCTCATCCCAAAATTCATCACTAACATTTGGCACCATCTGTTTTTCTCTAAACACAATTACATGGCTAGAATTAGGATGACACAAAGTACAGGTGCTAGTACTTCCTCCCAATACCTTAAAGGAAGGAGTCGGCATGTTGATGAATAACGTTGGCTCAACTCAAGCAACTTTGTCTCGATTTAGCTAAAGAAAATTTCGAGCTAAACAAAAAACACAAACAAATCCTTGATCTTCTCCATAAAAGTTTTCGCCCGAATTAGGAAAAAGAGCATAGCGATGATGATGCCAATAGTACCGACGATTCCATTTATTCACCTGAATTGCCAAAAAAGTAAGCTGAGGTTCCAGCGTAACCTATAGCTCTTACTTTCAAAAAGATTAATAAGGGCAAGCAACCGCAACACGTGCATCATGCGAGACCCTCACTTGTCAGTATACCCATTTCAGTGACCAAACAGTTCCAAATCAAGAAAAGTCTTTTTGTCCTAGAGATTTTGGAAGAAGTAATACCTCGACACATCAAGCTGCCTCAATTATGGGACGAAGGACCCTGAAGACCACTTGGAGTACTACCGAACATTGGCCAAGTTGCATGGTTTAAGTGATGTGGTAACTTGTCAAGCCTTTCTTTTAACCTTAAGGAATGCAGCTAGTACATGGTCCAAACACCTGAAACTAAATGCCATTTCATGTTTTGATGAATTAGCAGAAGTGTTTCTTCAACACTTCCTTGCTAGCAAACTTTTTGTTAAGGATTCTTCAATCTTAAACACCATCAAACAAAGATCTGATGAGTCAATCAAAGACTATTTGGCCAGATTTATGGTCAAAATGGTCCAAATTCCAGAATTGGATATGAGTGTGGCCCTCAACGCCATAATCGATGGTGTCAAGCCTCATGGAGAATTTTTCAAGTCTCTTACAAAGAACAAGCCAAAAACTTTTGTTGAGTTTAAGGCTAAAGCCACCTCATACATTTGACAGGAAGACAACATAAAGGTACGATGAGAGGCTAATCAAAGTAGAGGAGATGGAAAGAAAGACAAACGGAAAAATGCTAAGGATAGATTTGGTACGGATAACAACAACAGTCTAAACACCAAGAGGAAAAGATTGAGGATCCCTAACATTCTCATCCCATACGCCTATTAACCATCCAATCTCAAATATTTTGATGGAGGTTTATAGAGAGAGAGGTGTCCTCCAATGGCTAAAAAGAATGCACGAGAATCCCTCAGGAAGA
The DNA here is from genome assembly GCA_024138015.1 of Lumnitzera littorea. Lineage (NCBI taxonomy): Eukaryota > Viridiplantae > Streptophyta > Magnoliopsida > Myrtales > Combretaceae > Lumnitzera > Lumnitzera littorea. The sequence continues at coordinate 83,672,684 of JAMXBB010000008.1, read as the reverse complement.
AATTCGAACAAGTACTATGACTTCCATCGTGATAAGGGTCACAATACGGATGAGTGCATTCAACTCAAAAATATAATTGAAGATGCAATACAACGCAGGCACTTTTGAAAATGTCTAGCGCATGATGCTGAAAGAATCAAAAGACCATTTTAGAGAAGAGAGGAACATGATGATAACACTCGGCCAACAATTGCCATGAGAGATACAAGGGATATTAATCCTAATAGAGCACCTAACGAAGTAATTAATACAATTGTCAACGGATCTAGTATAAGCCAATCGAGTTCTTCGAACTTGGTTAATGCTAAGAATTACATTTGCAATATTCATGGAAAAAAGGTCGGGATTGACAATACAATATCTTTCAAGGAAGAGGATTTTGAAGGTATACAGAGGCCGCACAATGATGCACTTATCATCAATGTAAGAGTCGCCAACTTTGAGGTCAAGAAGATTCTTGTTGACATGGGAAGTTTAGCCGATATCATTTTTCAGTATGCCTTCGATCAAATGAGACCCAAGATCAAAGTGCAACTACGGTCTTATTTAAATTACCTCTATGCTTTCAATAATCAACCCATCCAAGTAGCCGGAGTTATCTCTTTGCTAATACAAACCGGTAATGACGAGTATGTTGTAGAGGACAAAGTGGATTTTCTCGTCATCAAATGTTGGTCCCCTTACAACATGATAATGGGACAGCCATGCTAACACTTATTCAGCATCATCCCTTCAATGACATATCTAAAAGCCAAGTTTTCCACTCCTGCAGGGGTCATATGTGCAGAGGGGATCAGTAATTGGCACATTCCTTATATATAAGGGTTTTGAGGCGAGAAGAAGTGTTTTAAGTCGAGACTTGCCCAAAAGGCAAGTTGGTTGGCATAGAAAATGCTAAGAATGATATAAAGGAGATTCCTTTAGGAGATAATCTCGATAAGACAACAAGGATAGGAAAACCCATGTCAGTAGATGTTCGGTAAAGTCTAATTGACTTCTTACAAGCTAATGCTGACATGTTCACATGGTTACCATCAGACATATTAGGTATTCCAAGAGACTTTACCGTACACAAGCTCCAGATTGACTCGAATGTAAAGATGGTCAAATAGAAAAGAGACATTTTACACCATAGAGATAAGTGGCAATAGAAGAAGAGGTCTAGAAATTATTGAAAGCAGGATTCCTCTAGGAAAAGCCTTATCCGACTTGGCTAGCAAGTTGCATGCTAGTTAAGAAGTCTAACGGGAAGTGAAGAATGTGCATAGACTTCATGGATCTCAATAAGGCCTGTCCCAAGGATTGTTTCCCGCTACCAAAAATAGATTAGATGGTAGATGCAATCGAAGGACATGTGTTGCTTTCTTTTATGGATGTTTTCTCTAGTTATAATCAAATCAGGATGGATAAGATAGATGAAGTCTACATCTTTTGTTATCAATTTTGGAACATACTGTTATATAGTAATGCCCTTTGGGCTTAAGAACGCTGGTGCCACGTACTAGAGATTAGTAACGAAGATGTTCAAATCTCAAATCCATAAGAATGTTGAAGTATATGTGGATGATATGATTGTGAAGAGCATGAAAGAAGATCAGCGTCTAGCAAATTTGGAGGAGACGTTTGCTACATTCTGAAGATATTGTATGAAACTCAACCCAAAGAAGTACATCTTTGGTGCAACATTAGGGAAATTTCTCGAGTATATGGTCATACGACGTGGCATCAAGGCCAATCCGAGAAAGATTGAAGCTATAAGGAATATGAAATCACCTCGCACGATCAAAGAGGTGCAGGAACTCACTAAGCGAATTATTGCCCTTAACAGATTTGTGTCGAAATGTGTGAATAGGTGCATAGAATTCTTTAAAATTTTGAAGAATCCAAATGAATTCAACTAGATCGAAGATTGCAAAAGAGCTTTCAACGAGCTCAAGGAATTTCTTGCATCACGCCCAATACTCTCAACACCTATTCCAGGAGAAAATTTATACTTATATCTATCAATCAGTTGCCAAGCACTTTCCTCTGTACTAGTCTGAATTGATGACAAAGAGCATTGACCTATTTATTACGTGAGTCATGTTTTGTAAGGGCTAGAGCTTCGGTACACAAAGATAGAAAAATTTGTATTGGCTATAGTTCTCTCGGCAAGAAAGTTGAAGCTGTACTTTGAATCTCACCAGATTATTATCCTCACTGATCAACCATTGCGATAAGCATTGCAGCGGCCCGATTCCTCATGGAGGATGATGAAATACGCCCTAAAGCTCAATGCCAATGGTGTACAATATAAACCTAGAACGGTACTAAAGGCCTAAGTACTAGTGAATTTTGTAGCCAAATTCACTGGAGATGAAGATTGTGTAGAGATTACTAAGAAACCTATCTAGTTTCTCTATGTCGATGGTTCTTTAACACGAGAAGGAAGTGGTGCAGTCCTAGTTCTTCAAAGCCCCCATAATGTCAAAGTTAATTAAGCTCTGAAATTTGGATTCCCAGCTAATAATAATGAAGCAGAGTATGAAGCTCTAATTGCTGGACTAAAACTAGCTAAAGAAATTGGTGCCAAGAAACTCGAAGTGTTCTCTAATTCCCAGTTGGTGGTAAATCAAGTCACTAGAAGTTATGTAGCAAGAGAAGAAGAGATGAGCAAGTACCTATTGGTGGTACAAACACTCGTAGAAGAATTCCTATCTTTTTCTATTCACAAAATTCTGAGAAGTAAGAATATCACTGCCGATAAGTTGTCGAAGTTGGCCAGTATGGCATTCCCTAAGTTGAACGAGAAACTGTTCGTCGAGTTTCTCCTGTATAAAAGCTTGTCCAATCTTTTGCAGAACTATGAATTAGCTCCTTGCCTAAAAGAAGAATTGTGGATAGATTCCCTAGTGAATTATCTAAAAGATGGTACTATCCCTGATGACAAAAAGGAGGTGCGAAGATTGGCTTACCAGGCTACGAACTATATGTTAATTGATGGTCAGCTATATAAGCGTAACATATCCCAACCCTACCTTCGATGCCTTTCCTTGAGGGATGCCTAGAGGGTATTATCTGAACTTCTTGGTGGCATATGTAGCAATCATGTGAAAGTGCAAACACTGTATATTTGAGTACTATGACTCAGCTATTATTGGCTAACTATGAAAGAAGATGCTAAGGGTGTTGTCTAGTAGTGTCCTCAATGCTAGAAGCACGAGTGGCCAAGTAAAGCATCCGCAAGTGAATTATGTAGCCTAACCAGCCCTTAGCCTTTCACCTAGTGGGGGCTAGATATCTTTGGACCCTTTCCTAAGTTTACTGCCCAACAACAATTCGTCATTGTCACTGTAGACTACTTTACCAAATGGGCTGAGGCTGTAGGAAAAATCATGGAACAGAAAGTGGAAGCTTTTGTCTTCAACACCATCATATCGAGATTTGGAGTACCTTACATAATAATTACAGATAACAGCCTACAGTTTGACAACAATAGGTTTCGAACGTTTTGCGAAAGGCACGACATTCGGCTCAACTATACGTTCGTAGTGCACCCTCAGACAAATGGACAAGTCGAAGCTATAAATAAGATCATACTAAACAGTCTGAAACGGAAAGTGAATCAAGTCAGGGGGAAGTGAGCCAATGAATTGCTGAATGTCCTATGAGGATACAGAACCGTAACGGGAGAGACACTATTCAAGTTAGCATACGTCATTAAAGCCGTGTTGTCAATTGAGTTGGACTTGCCTAATTTGCGTACACATAATTTTGACGTAATGCTTAATCAAGTCGGATTGACAGTGAATCTGAACACTATTGAGGAAATTCAAGATGTTGTAAAAGCTAGGGTTACGGTATACCATCATAGAGCAACAAGATACTATAATCAGAAAGTTAAGCACAATGTTTTCCAACCTAGAGATTTGGTTTGTCGTAAAATGGAAGCAATAGGCACACGAGCAAGTTAGGGAAAGCTCAACGTGAATTGGGAAGATCCTATCAAGATCTAGGAAGTTATTAGTGAGGGGGCCTATCGACTAGAAAGGTTGAATGGATCCATCATCCCTTGAGCTTGGAACGCTGATAATTTGAAATTTTATTTCAATTAATGTCTGATGACTTCTGCCGTAATTGTTTTAGCAGTAGCCAACAAGCTTGTAAGATAGTTACGACAATTATATATTTGAAATCTCATTGTATTTTGGTTATAATTGCTAAATAAACAAATTATAGGCTACATGGCAAACGAGCTAATCTAAGTTCTAGCTTAACACAGTAAAAGAACTATACAAATTAACTATACAGCCAAGTAATGCAGCTAGTCCACACCTCAAGCAGTTAACGGACAGTATAAAACAAAAGTGTATGAAATAAAACATGTTGATAAACGACGACCATGTGAAATAAAACATACCGAGAAATAATAGGCATGTGAAATAAAACATGCCAAAAAACACATGGCATATGAAATAAAACATGCCTAAAAACGATATGCTTGTGAAATGAAACATGCTAAGAAATAGATGGCGTGTGAAATAAAAAATGTCGAGGAACACATGGCATGTGAAATAAAACATGCCTAGAAACGATAGGCTTATGAAATGAAACAGGTCGAAAGATAGCAAGGCATGTGAATTAAAACATGCCGAGAAACAAATGAAGTAAATTAAAGCATACCGACGAATGAGAGCACGAAGCAACATGCATAAACCATACAAATCATGAAAGCTCAGTTACACAAAAGTCACATACATTCGACATTGCCTTGATTATATTCCAGTGATTAATTACAGGAGAATCCAATATGCCAATACAACAAGTCTTACGGCTTATTCTCAGATTCAACAGAAGTGATTCTTAAATCTTTGGCAGGGGCTTCCTCTGCAACTAGTTTCTTAGAGTGGGAAACTTCTTCGACTTGAGCTTCATTATCACTTTGATCGATACTCTTGGCACCCGCGTCGTCACCTTCATCTTTATTGGCACTACTAACTTTATCGTTGACGTCAGTAAAGTTAAGACACGAGAGATTATAATCGGGATGAAGCTTCAAGACCTCTTCTCTTGCCACTTGAACTCCTCTTAACAACTTTTAGCGTAAAAGCTTTTCATATTGTCAACTTGGAGTGACTATATAAAGAGCCTCTTCAACAGATGGTCCCCTCCTCATAATCTCCTCCAACTTGGTGACATGACTCTGTAAGTTTGAGTTGTCGATCTCCAAATCCTTTATTTGCACCCTGAGTTTGTCTTCATCGTCACTCATCATGCAAATAGTTTAGCTTAAGCCCCAGCACTCTTCCTTTTTCTTCTATAGTTCCTCCTTTAAGCTTTCGAACTCTTTGTACTGTTGTTTCATTTTGGCCTTCAGGCTAGAGATTTCATCAGCGGCAAGGTCTTATGCTAATTTCTCCACAGCAAGTTCCTCCTTAAACTTTCTCACCTCCATCTCAACCCTAATCCTTGCATTCTCGACCGTAACAGTTTGGACCTTTGATGCATTACACGCATCCTTAACTTTCTGCAGCAAATTTAGTTATTATAATTAAGAACAATAAGATATTACACAGATATAGCAAAGGATATTACCTTCTTTGTCTCTTTGTCGGCTTCGTCTAAAGCTATAACGATGTGGCTACTTATCTGGAAAAAGAAAATGTGTTAATTATCCAAAGGAGCTAGAAAAAGAAAATGTTTATGGATACTCACATCATATAATTTGGTTGTGACATGGGCCTTATTGCAACTGCCGACCCTGTCGACATCCTTCTTAGCGATATCTTTGTCTTTCGAAAGAATGACCCCTTCTATTAAAGCTAAAGATTTCGTCCTATCTCCCAAGGCCAAGTCAGTGTCTAAAATCTGATGGCTCCAGCAAGGGATGAAGTACTTGCTGACCTCTTTGTTTGGTAAAAATTCGATGCTAGTGATGCCAAGAGATTTAGAACACATTGCCTCCTTCACCTTTTTGTCTAGGACTTTAGACTTCTTGATAGGTGGTTGGCTAGCAAGTTTCTTCCCTGGTCTTCTTTCACCACTTAGAGCCACCACAATCACCTGTGATGAGCTTTCTGCAGTAATGGTATTTTCATCCTGCTCGTCGAGGTATATATCTCAATGCTCACTATTCCTCGGTTCAATGGAAGTTTGAATAATCACAACCCAAGGCTCCTCAAAACGAACCTCGATCGGTTGTATATTCTCATTCTCCTTCACTCTCTCGGTAGGATAAGAGATTTGCGCAACTATATGCTTTGCTGCAACCTCCTTTGCTAATCTCTTTACGATAGCAGGCCGTGTGGTACTGATAGAGGTGGTCCCCTTCCTATCAGCCTCGGACTTCTTAGCCCTAGCCTGAGCTAGTAACTTTGTAGGATCCACCTCTCTAACACCTATATCTACAAGACAAGTAAATCAATTAATATAAATAGGGAAAAAATATGAACTTGTATTTTCCGTGCCGAGCAAGGCTCAAAGGTTACTATTCTCCCCCAAAGTCTCGAGAATGGCTTTCTTCATGGCTATACTCGACACGGTGGCAACACATCAGCGTACCTTCTTTTTCAAAAAATATTTGTTTGCCATTTTCATAACGCCATATAATTCTCTTGGCGTCCCAACTTCTCTCTTGAATCTTCTTCGCTACTGCTGCATCATTCAACATTAAATCTACATCCTTTGTATGTATCAACTCAGTCCATTGGGTCTAAAAGTCCAAGTCCTCATCAAACACTATTGACATGAGCTTATCATGCTACTTGTGAATCTTGGATTCTAAATTGTCCATGAACTTATGCCCATGCCTTGTAACAGCAACGAAGTACCACTCGTCAAGTTACCTATGGATAGCGAAGAAAAATCTAAACAACTGAGGCGTAGCCCTAACCTTAACCTCTTCATATACTATCTTAAAAGCCACCAGAAGCCGATATGTGTTGGGTAAGAATATACTTAGTGCAACTCTAAAATAGTTGAAGAAGCCTCGAACAAAAGCCGAGAAAGGGAAGCGTAGCCCAAATTCCAAATACTTTGGGTATTTGTGGACCTCGCGCTCCCATTGAAAGTATACTCTCTCCCTGTCTCTCAACTTCCTCAAGTTCCATGTTCTAGGAAGATCTTACCAGTACTGATTGTACTTTGCGATGAGAACTCTATCGATAGAACTGGCAATTCCATCAAGAGAATCGCAAAAGTAGGCTAGTATGTTGTACAAATATTTTACTGAAGGCCTCCCTTCCTTATCCTCAGGATTATTATCTTGTCCACAGGAAGCTTGTTAATTCAAGTAAGTTTATCTTACCTTGTGCCCATATTATCGGCCAAACCGCCCAAAAAACACACTGCCTCGCTCCTATTTTAGGGGGGAAGAGTGGCCTCAATTTCCGTTGCCGCAGAATCGGATAAAACAAGTTGATGAGCAACTTTGCGAACCATACCTAAACGGTTGTATGAAATGAAATAACAAAAGTTGAAGAGTGAGATTCTGAAGATTGGAAAACGAATGAAAATTTTAGGTGCAACTAGAGAAGTGAAATCTGAGTATGAACAGTACCTTATATATGGACAATCCGTTCTCGTAATTGCAAATCTGCTTTTGACAGTATTGATGTGCCGATATGATAGTCCTGCAGATTGTAGACGCGTGTCTCGTGACAGTAATCTAACAGCTGAAAACTTTCTGACAGTTATTAAGCCTACAACAAAATGATGACCTAGGTGACAGATGTCATGCCTATAACTTTTTAGTTTTCCAAACGGGTGAGAGTTTTGAAATAGCAATGTTTTGGCTGGGATGTGATCCGTTCTACTTCCTACATCACCGGGCATGAATCTAGAGACTCTCCCCACTCAGTTCTGCTACAATATATATATATAACTTCCTTTGTCGACTATTCAAACACAAGAGTTAGGCGGTAAATGTTGATAGTCAGTTTTCGCTCAACTTATACTCATCCTTTTGTTAACCAAGATACCGGGTAATTGACTCTCTTGGCATTCGCTCTCTGTAAAAGACATACAGTACTTATGCCGTGTACAAGAAATGCTCCTAGTTTGAATTCAAATTTATGACACGACCAGTTATCATAAGCACAGTTATATGTTATAACTGCTTACTATCTTTATATATTAAGAGAGATGTCAAGTCAAGAAATCTCCATATATCTTAACAGTTACCTCGACAACTGTCTTAGATATAACAACCGTCTATAAATATCGAAAAGAAACTCTGTAAGAATTCTCTGACACTTCTTATTCACATATTTATTATAATAAATTACCATTCTAACTTATCCATCGGAGTGGCTGCATCGGATTGGCCTTGGTACCAAGTATTTTACTCTCTTTTGTTAGTGGTTGTATAGAATTCAGTAAAGGATTATTAGTCATACAGCAGTAGTTGTTGTGAAGCTGTAGTAGCAAGCTCTTGTGTTTGTCATTGGTGGGTGTGTGTACTGAAGTTGGTGTCGTGATCGTCGTGTATGAGTGCTGAGCGAAGGTCGTAATCATTGTCTAAGCTAAAGTGAATCCAAGCTTCTTGTGAGATTGATTGCCAAACTGCAAAAGCTGGTAGACCTTGGATCATTGGTTTCCGAGCTGATCTGTTGAGTTGTGTGAAGTACCAAGCTGACACGTGTGACTTGAGAAATCATCGAGTTGAACTGTGAGTTGTAGTCTTACATTGCCAAGCTTGCACGTTCGAGTCAAGGTGAATTGTTACTGAGCAAAATTGAGGAGTTGTCCGAGCTCCGAGCTGTTTCAATCCAAAGCGTCGAGCTAAGTAAACTTAATAGCCAAGCTAATTTAAGGGTTGTTGAACTTGAGCCGAGCTATCCTCTGTCTAAATTGCCTAACTGTTGTGAAGTGTGCATGTTTGAGCTATTGGTTGAAGTGCCGGAGTGAAGTGGAAGATTCGAGCTGTGCAAGCATCCGAGCTGCTGTATCCTAGACACCCGAGCTGTTGTTTCTATCTTACTCAGCTACTAATGTTTTGAGGCCAAGCTATCTAAGCTGTAGTGAAAGTACATGTCACATTGTTGAGTCCGAGTAGGAGAAGAAAAGTGAGACCGAGTTGACTTATTATACATTGAACAGACTGTGTCTAGTTGAAATTGAGTCTGAGCTGATTTAAGTGTTTGACTCGAGCTCCTACAGTACATCTCCGAGCTGAACTCTAGACTTCGAGTTGCTACGATCTGACGTACCGAGATGCTTCTTGACTAGAGACAGATCTGCACCAAACTGTACAATTTCTGAGTTGATTAAATTCCTATTTGCCAAGCTTATTTTGTGTGTGTGTCAATGATCGGAGTGTTGATTGTACAACAACAATGTGGATTAGAGTGTTAGTGTGCGAGGTCAGTTTCTTTGGGAGTTTATAGCAGCCGTCTTCTATTTAAACTGTATTGCCGAGTTCGCCTTTCAAGTCATCGTGCCAACAAGTGTTGTTCGAGCTGTTGTAAATTAAGTACGGAATTGCTGTGAGGAAATCAATTACTGAGCTTACAGGTGTTGTTTTATTGTCCAAACCGAGCTTGACGATCCGAGCTACCGTGCCCTTAAAGAATTTGCTGAACTATAGAAATTCCAAATTCGAACTTCTTAGAGAAGTTTATCCAAGCTCGTTGTGAGTGTGTCTAATTGCCGAGCTGAATCTGATCGTAGTAGTGTGTGAGTTGTTATGAATTGTAGTTACAGAACTACCAAGCTGGGATTGATGCCAATGTCGAGGTGATTTATTCAAACTGTCTGATCCAAAGTGTTGTAACAGCTGGAGTTGAAGTGTTGTAGAAGGAAAATTTGTCGTGCTGTCCTATTGTAGACAACTACTGAGATGCTCGAATACAAAGGAGTTGTGTTGTCCACTCTACAATAATTGTCAAGCAGATTGTGCGCGTCTGTTAGTGTGTACGTGGCAAGTGCTTTTGCCTTGCTGTCCACTCAAGCGAATTGCTAAGCTTTCTTGCCGAACCAGTGCTCTTATTCATATGAGGGCTGGCTATTGCCTGCTATATTGAAGTTTAACTATGCCAAGCCGTTGTGAAACGTACGCTTTAAAGCTACTGTAAAGTGTTATCAAGCTATTGAGTTGACTAACTAAAGAACAGGTTTAAGTTGACACCATAGTGTAAACTGTCCCCGCAAGAAATTTTCGAGCCATCCTTATTTACACGTGTGTACTAGTCCAAGAGAGTGACGAGCTGAGGCAACTGAACTATTGTTAAAATCGTTAAGCTGCTATTCTAACACAAAGTGCTGCTATTGCCATTTTAATTGTTGAGCCGAAACTGAAGTGCAAGTGAACTGTCACATGCAACCTGAAGACAAGTCCTAGACGTAGTGCTGAATTGTGGACTAGTTGGTGAAGTGACCAATATGACTTGTGTGAGTGAGTGTTGTACTGTGGGCATGTGCATGCTGAAGTGTTGACAGCAGCATTTGACCAAGAAAACTATAGGGACCAAGCTGAAAACTAGAACTAAAGGCGGCAAGTGCAGCAATTCTAGTGCTCATCAGAGATTGTGGATTGTTAATGCCATTAACTTAATTCAAGCTCAATTTTTGTCTCATGGCAATGGAGAAATTTTACATAAAGGGGAGGCTTGAATAGAGTATTATACTAATCTGGGTTAATAACTATCCTGTGAATTTTACCTTTGAAATTGTTGTTGGAAGATTAGGCTATAGAACTATAGACCACACAAATCCATATGACTTTGTTTATAATGATCAAGTAATTCGAGTGACAAAGCAAGCAAGAATAGCCTTCTCCATTAGCAAATTTTGAGATGAAGTTTTATTTGATATTGCCGACATTGAAGATTATTACATGTGTTTAGGTTCTTTGTGAAAGACAAGTCATAACATTAGCTATGTGCCTTTGAAGAATACTTATTCTTTCTATGACAAAGAATGAGTTGTGCTTTATCCTATCTCCTCAGCTAGTTTTGAAAACGATTTAAAGATTGTTAGGACCTCAATAGAGAGATGGAGGACAGAAAGAAAAACTTGTGAAGAGGAAGAGGAAGTTGATGAAGGAGTTGTTACATCCTCCATGGTGACCAAAGATGAAACAAGTTACAAGGAAGTGGATGAGGTAATAATTGTTGAAAATGAAGTACTTGAGGTTGAGCAAAAATTTGAAGTCTTACAAGTTTAGATCCTTGAGCTTATGTCATGTTTGAGCCTGAAGTTGTGTTATTCCCCATGATTAATAGTTGTTGGAACTACTCAGGAGTAATTAACAAGATACATGATGAGTGGAAGAAAGGGTGTTTGATTAAGAGCTTAGTTAATCATGCCCATGATGAGTGGAAAGAGCGTCATATTATATTTGTTTGATCATTGAGCTAAGCTATTGTAGTTTATTTCTGTTCTGCTCTTGCAGATTTGTTTTTTATCTAGGTAGAAGTTGGGGTAGTCACTTATCAAGTTTCAAGTTGTAACTTTTTCAAGAGGGGGATGATGATGGGATTCGGCGTATCGACCTAACCAAATGCTAAAGCTCAGTTCATCTACTCCTCATACGGATATCTCATTTGATCACTTATTTTTGCTTATGTTATTTAGACTTCGTATTTCTTGTATTTTTCCTAAATTGCCCTCATGTTTATTTTGTATTTACAAGAATACCACTAAGACATCTTTTTAGTTCTTTTATTTACAAGTTTGCTACTATATATAAATAAAACACATGTATAAGATTTTAAATAGACTTTGACATATTAATGAAAAATCCTTGAAACTTTCCTCTTAGAAAACCCTTCTCTACTCACTCTTGTCAATCTATTGAGTAAGGATTGTGGTAAGCAACCTTATCACTTAAATTGGTGAATCACATCCGACGAGTCTTTAGCCGTGTAAGATCTTGTTGGTGCATCATATCTAACTAGATAGCTCATGAATTTGGTAAATGCACCCCTTCCCCCCTCCTTCTTTTATTTTCTTGTTTTCTTATTCTTGTTTGTTGTGGTGCCTCTCCATGTATATGACCCCAGAGACGCATTGGTATTAGATATGGATGCTGCAAAATATTCTTTCATATACTTTACAAATTTCCCTTTCTATTTACATTCTCTTATAGTATTTTCCTTTCTTAAGATGATTGCTCTTTATAAGAAACCAACCCTTATTATAAGTTAACTTAAACGATGGGTATAAAGACCCCCCATGTTGTAATGAGCCGCATCATTCAATCAATAATATATAGATTACTCTTGTTTCTTATAACTTGTTCTTGTGTGTTATAAGTTCATTTTACTAATCTACTCTTATCCATTCCCTTAAGCAAGGGTTGGTGGCGAGCATCCTAATATAGCCTTAGTTGTGCATCATATCATCTAGGTTAGTCAGTTCATGAATATTCCTTAGTACATAATATCCATTGAATAGCTTGTAGTTTGCTTACCTTTACCTTCTTTTCCATCTATGTTTAAGCCATACCTAGTTTCAACCCATTCCTAATATCGACTACCCTTGTTTATTCTTAGCGCAACGTACTAAGAATCCTTCTCAAAGGTTGAGTTAGAGGATATTTGTATGCGATTTTTGACTAGGTTAGATTCTGAGGATAGGTCAATAGATGTCTTAAGAACTTTTAAATTTAAAGGATGTTTTAGAGGGTACTTCAAAGGATAGATTAAATAAGAATTAATTTAAATGACTTTGAGATCCGAGCAGTTAAGTATAACAACTTTCCAAACTAATGCTGATGAAGTTAACACTAGGAGTAATAAGTAGAATACTAATATTTTATACTTTGTATTAAATTGATAGGAGTTAGCCTTAAGGACCCCTTAGTTGCTCCTAAGCTAAAGGTCTAGCTAACATAGTCTATCAAATTCTCAACCATCTCCTGAGTTCAAAAGAAGCTAACTTGATATACTGTGCTGATCTGATCATGTACCTAAGTTGTGGCAAGTGGAGTGTCACCTTAATACAAGGGCAAGGTTAGTCCAAAATGTTTGGGAACTCTTACTACTAACTTGTTTGAGAGACCACTTTACCATATGAGCTTACAATTACTAAGGTACAAATGTTGAGCTGTTCAAAGCGCTTGTTGTTGCCGACCTTCCTTAGATGGATTAGAAACTGTTATGCAGTGAATCTTCAAGCCTCTCTCTAAGTGACATGTATCCCATTACCTAATTCGTACACTTTGGCACTAGAATGTTCTTTTTGTAGATTCATACACTTTGGTGCCAAAATGTTTTTTTTTTTTAGAGAATGATTATGGGTTTGCCCTTTCTTTTATAACGAAGTCGTATATATTAGTTTACCCTTTTTTTTTTAATACTATTAGCCTCATGTAACCTTAGCTATGAGGTGATAAATAGCCTATTTATAGGTACCATAATTAGAATCATCTTCTTCAAATATTAATGAAATATTGATTTTTTACTTCTCATTTGTAAGAAACTTTCCTTTATGAGAAACCCAACCCTTTAGCTCTTATCATTCCCTTTAGCAAGAATTGTAGCCAGTGACCCTTTAACTTGTTGGTTGTATAGTGTTTGAGTGGTGCATCACATCCATTTCAACAGCTGACTGATTGCTTAACTTCTACCTAAAAATCCACCTAAACCCATTATATTTTCTTCGATAGCTTCAAAAGACCCATCTACGCTATAGTAAGATCTAGTCATAGCCACTCTTACCCATATTACCCTTGTCCCTCCCATCTGGTGCTACATGATCTTGGTATCAAAGCTTAAGTCTCTAAATAAGGCAATGTGTTCTTGAGTAGTGCGTGTATGAAGTTTGAGCAATGGTTGTCAATTTGAAAACAATTGACAGTTGTGTAGTGATGTGTTTGTGCTCTTTTTCACCATTGTGGTGTTGAGGAGAAAGGGAAAACTATAGTGAAAGTGTTGTATATGTATGCATTTGTTTTACCATTGTAGTAATAGCTGTGATTGTTAGAATTATTGGATTGAAAGAGAACTATGTATTGTGTTGCTGATTAAAAACATGACAAACCTTAGAATGAATGTAGTGGTTAGTGATAATGAAAGTGATGCGGTAGGAAGGGGACTAATATGCTTAACCTCACTCTACTTTTTATAACAAATACAAAAGCATATTTTTACTAGCAAGTAAACTAAATTGTGTATGTAGTATTACTGGTGAGAATCAAGTCAAACCCATAGGGAATTATGTCTAATTATTAATAGTATTAGTCCCATCTGAATTTAGGTAGATAAAATAAAAGGGTTTATGAAAATAATTAAATTTTAAAACCTAAATTAACAAAATAAATAATTTGGAATATTCAACATTTTCAAAGATTCAGTTGCAACTTTATAATTAAAAATATCAGTTAATGTTAACACATCTTTAACAGGTTTAGTTTTAAAGCAACTAAGCACTACAAATTCCTTCTTGCGAAGCCAATACACAAGATTAACCAATTTATCCTTTTTATTGCTAGATAAGAGATAAACTAAATTAGCTCTTTCTTGTTTCTAAACCTTAATTGCATTAAAGGAATACGTTCTATCTTCTTTAATCCAAATCATCTAGTTCATAACAAAAATTAGAAGAGGTCTTGTGACTTAATCCTAATTAACACATATTCCAACAAAGTGAAAATACATGTTGTCATGATTTGAGAATGAAGGACTTTAAACAATAAGCACAATTCACTAATTGATAATCTAAAATATCTAATAAATAATGTCAATTAAAGCATAATAGAGAAATAATAAAGATAATAATATCTAAATCCAGAACTTATTGAAAAGAATGATACAACCTGTTTAGGAGTTCCAATCTCCTATTCGAGATAAAAAATTGTTCCTGTTATTTCTTGATGTTGAGATCCCCAAAAGAAAATAAAACCCTTCTAAAAGCCTAGACTAATTGAATGAAAGAGAAAAATAATATACTGTTTATTCTACACAATTATCTTGTCACATTTATTCACAAGGCCTTCTCTTTATATATAATATGAGGATTCTTATGTATATGTAAGCTCTTAGGGTGTAATTGTATCTTTTTTGAATGGCTTCAATTCCTTCCAAAAATATTTTGGAATGACCACACCTTAAAGCTATAGCCATTGTCTTTGCATGTGGTCTTTTTATGCTTCAATTATCGTATAGAATAAGAGATACACATAATGGCCAGAATTAGGGACTTAACTTCATTCAATAAGCGACATATGTCTTCCATCCATGGAATGATCATGACCTAGGATCACGAACGTGGTCCTTATTCATGAAGCTCTTGGCCTAATTTCTTTTCCTTGGAATTTCGTATGCCTTTATCATCATGGATATATTTTTCAGTATTGTGCTTTTTTCCTATCAAAAATACAAAAATGTACAAATTAATGTAATAAAGTGTTACAATAAAATTTTAGCAAATAAAGTATTAAATTACACTAAAGTTACACCAAAGGGCATACAAAAGCAATATAAAATATGCCCATAAAATAGGTACAAATAAGCTTTATTAGGGACGTCATGTAAAGAAAACCCCAAGGTTAACAAATGAACAGATAGATGGCCTTGCTAAGCTCCTGGAGAATAAGTTGGTCATTATGCAAGGAGAAGCTGACTCTCGAACTAACAAAGCTCATCGAATTGAAGAATGAGCCAATGAAGTAGTCCGTGAAGAACCTTGATGAGTGTAGATTTTCACTTATCTGTTGTGTTATTTTCTTACATATTTTGAGCTATTTTGATATAATTCCATTGGATCGCTATTGATTTGGGTTATTTTTTATATCAAGACTCAAATGTAGCAATGAGAAAGAAATATGAGAATTCAGGCAATTTTCGAGAAGAATTGTATCTATTTGAAGGATAATCCAAATATAGCATGCGTCGAAGAGAATTTGTTCAAGAATGAAGCATGGAAGATGACTACAGTTGATCTTAACGGAAGTGAAGCCTAACTCTATAATTTTAAATTGAAGTTTGAAAGATTTTTTACAAGAACCTAACCATGGTCACCCATTACGACCATGTTCCCTAACAATGATCTCCTCTTCATTACTTTTAAGAAAATTTCTCTAGAATTATTGCAAGGAGTAGTTCATGCCAACTACCGTGCCTGTGTACTTGCCTATGGACCTTCAATTTAAGTTGATTCACTTACCATTTAGAGACTATTCAGTCCAGACATTATAAATAGATGATAGAAATTTGTAGAGAGAGAGATAGTAGGAAATAAAAACACTGTTTTCTTAAGGTTTAGTTTACTTTTACCATTTAAGTTTTCATCTTTTTCATGATTGTAGTGTAGAAGCTTTGATATCTAGACCTATAAACCATTGAGATAATAATGTAGCATGTAATGATTGTTCTATTTTAATGCAATTCTCTTGTTCTTATTAATTCAATTACGTATTTTGTTTAGATTATGTTGTTATTTCTAGAGTCTTAACTTAATTATTTGATTTTATATATTGAAATTGTAAGGCCAATACATAAATATATATGCTGTAATTGAAGAGATTTGCTATAAGCTTATAGATAAATTATAGGCTTCTTTCAAAATTGAAAATTATTTCTTCTCTTTGTGCGAAATTGTTGTTCTTAATACTGTGTTCTAAGGAGTTCTATCTAAAAGCGATTAAGGTATGATGCAATTAGGATTAAAATTTAATAGAGAAGTGATTCCTATTATATTAATACTTGAATTCCTTCAGTTAATAAGAATAAGAAATTTATTAAAAATCCTAAGTTGCTACATGTTACGCTCATTGGCAATCAGAGTCTAAATAACCTAATTTATGTTTATTTAGTTTTATTTCATTGTTGCATTTTTAGTAGATTTTTTATTAGTTTTCCTTTCTCTATTTTCATCCAATTTATTATCAATATTGTAATTCATCACTAATTAGAGTAACTAGAATGGGTGAGTAAGTGTTCAGTCTTCATAAGATCGACAGACCTGGACTCTCATGGCCCTCTATACTATTACTTAACCAATGTACTTACCTATTATCATGGTATATGCTTATCAAACCTTTAGCTGAATATGATGCTAGTCGAGCTATAAATAAAGTTTGGCATTAGGGGTGTAAATAAACCAAGTTAGTTCACAAACTACTCGAGCTTAGCTCGAGTTTTATTTGAATTTGATTCATTAATAGTTGAGTCAAGTTAAAGCTCAATCTTGAGCTACTAGAGTAATAAATCAAGCTGAGCTTAAGCTTTAAAATACTAAGCTACTCAGGCTTGCAAGCCTAATCGAGCTTATAGTTTTTAATTTATTTAAATATAAGTGAATCTAATATTGGTTAGAGAAAATTTATAAAATGTTTGAGTTTTATTGAGCTAATAGAGTTGAGTTATAACTTGCCATATATATTTTCGAGTCAAGCTGAAGCTTAAAAATTAAAGCTTGATCAACTTTAAACTTCGAGCTTTCAAGTCAAACTTAAGCTCAAGCCTAGTACTATATTGGATCGACTTGATTTGATTACACCCCTAGTCCGGCATAGGAGGAAAGTCTAACCAACTCTACATGTAAAAGTTGGAGGAGTTGACTAAAGAGTTAATAGAAAGGGTGTAAATCACAGAAGAGGAAAAGAGTGATGAGAAAGAGTTCTTTGAGGTCAATGAAAGACAAAGATGAACCCCTTAAGGTGAAAGGCATGATGTTTAACCTAAGAGGGTTGAGTACCTTGTTTGGTATACCTGTAGAGGTGAAGTAGAGCAACTAACTCATTGTAGAAATATTCTTAATGATGTTAGAGAAGTAATTGAGGATGAGGAGGACTATTATAAGGAAGAAGAGTGTAGAGTCCGAGCTCTTAGGAGTATAAACAATGTTAAGGTCTAAATTTGAGCCTCTTTAGAAGTGGAAGTGTTAATGAGTATTTAGAGTGGGAAGAAAGGGTAGAAAAGTTGTTCGAATGTTATTGATATGTCAAGGAAGATAAAGTCCAACTTGCCACCTAAGAATTTACTAGGTATGCTAGTATGTAGTGGAAGAAGTTATACATTGTGTGAAGAAGAGATGGAGGATAAGATGTTAGCACCTAGGAAGTGTTGACCCCTATGTCGGTTTTCCTTAATTTAACCTATATTAGATTTAGGTCACTTAAAATAAATTACTCGACATTAAGTTAAAGAAAAACATTTTTCTTTAGAAAATGTTTAAAGAAAAAGTATTTTGACAAAAAAAAAAAATTTAGAGTCGTCAACCAGTTAAATTGGTAAAAATCAAATTAAGATTTTCGGGTGGAAAAACCTTAATTTAGCCATTAGCCCATAGATTTTCTAAAAAATTAATTTTTTAGAAAATTTAGCCAAAGAAATTGGCTCGAAGCCTAACCTATTAAGACAAAAGTTACCATGTAAAAATTTAAGAAACTCATTAATTGGCTTTTATTTTTTGGAATTTTTCAAAAAAACGAGAAAGTATGCAAAGGATGTGAAAATGTATAAAAATGAATTGTTTTATTATTTTTTATTATGAATTTTTCCTAAAAAAGAAAATAAAATAAAATATTTTATAAATTTTATAGTTTCTCTAAAGATGCCTACGTACCTGCTGATTAAGATCAAACTAATCGTAGTTCTCTTTTTTCAAAAAGCTTTAGTGGGTTGACATTTTTTATCTTTGAAAATGAGCAAGATTTACGTTTTTTAAACAATTTATTTTTATTAAGAAAAATCCTAAAAAAGAAACCCTAATTTTTTATTGTCCAATTTTGAAAATCCCTAACTAAAATAAAAAAAAGAAATTCATTTTTTTTTATGTAAAGAAAAACATTTTCTACACGATAAAAATTTTTAGAAAAATCCTAAAGTTCTTAAATGTAATTTTTCATGAAATATGCAATTGATGTGGAAAATATGCCTAAGATGCCTAAACCATAAAAAACATACTTAACTATGAAAAAGATGTCTAAATTATAAAAAAAATGTCTGATTATAGAAAATGTGTATAAAACATGGAAAAGATGTCTAACAATAGAAAATGTGCTTAAATCATGGAAAATATGTGTAAATCAAGGAAAAGGTTTCTAATGATGAACAAGATGTCCAAATCATAAAAAAAATATCTAAATCATAGAAATATGCCTGACGATGGAAAAGATGTCTAAATTATTAAAAAAGATACCTAACTATGAAAAATATACCTAAATTCAAAATTTATCTTAAAGATATGAATCTTGATAAAAATATGGTATTGTACCTAAAATACACAATTTGTCTAAAAAGACGAAAAAGATGTAATTTTTTATGAAAACTAGCATGCAATATGCCAGATGCAAAAATATTTATGTAAAAATTTTATTATATTATAGGCTAAAGAAAACCTATTACTAAAACTTAACTATCCTAATCATATTAACAAACACAAAAAAAAAAAAATAATAAGAATAATAATAAAGTAATAAAGAAAAACTAAAAAAGACTAAAATGAAATAAAGAAATAAAAAATTGACAAAGTAAAATAAGAAACAATAATAAAAAATTGCAACTAATATTAACTAATAACCTAGCCTAATGGATACATACAGGTCGAACTGGCCTCTAGTAGATTAGGTTTGAGTTGCTCCAACGGATCACTTATGGATTTGGGTCATAGTCAATCCCTTCAATGGTAACAGCAAACAACATCACAGGGAAGCATCTAAGCACCAGTGCGAGTAGGACGTTCCACTTTGGTGAGGAAGTGATTTATGAAAATGGGTTTAACATCAGTGCCTTGATCGTATGATGGTGGTTATATAAGGAGTGGTGGCGATGGATGTGAATGTGCAATGCTGAGTGGTTTTGAGTTAGACAAAGATGTGTTCAAGGGTTTTGATATGTGGAGAATGCAGTGGTGATGGTGACTTGATGTTTAGAAGTAGTGGTGGTGGTTTCTAAAGAGGGGTCAATGGTAGATGTAGGCTTGTTATAGGTTACGTTTTCAAGGTTATAGGTCACGATAGTTGACTCGCATTGTTAGTGTTGGATTATGTAGATAGAGAATGACAAGGTAGAGGTTGTTGCATGGTATTTGGGGTGTCGTTGGGGCCCTATTATGTAATATGAGGGAGAGAAGGACAGGGGAAGGTCTGCTGTTGGTGTTGGGATTGTTGTTGTGTGCTTATTCTATCATGTTTGCTATGTAGCTAAGGTTAAGCGAATGGTATGTAAGTGTATCTGTATAGATGTTGGGTTGGGTCACTATTGTATGTTGCTATTATTAGCGGTTGATTAGGTGCTCGTATGCGTGTGTCGAATAAAATGGGTATCTCGCGGAGTGGGAGATGCTATGAGCATGGGTTGCTGTATTGGGCGAGCAAGGATGAAATAGGGTATTAGTTACTGTTGTTGTTGAGATAGGGGTTAAGGGTTAAGTGTTTTAGTCGGTTTGTGTAGAGTGGAGTAAAGATGAAGGAAAATAAGAGTCGAGTGAGATTGAACAAAGATGGCCTGATGTTTTCAGCATACTTTTGAATTCAATTTGTCCCACCTTTATGTTATCCTAAGCCTTATAAACCCACAACTTAAATCTTACTCGAATTAGTATAGATCTACCATGGAAGAGCTTAAATATACCAAATCTTTTATTGATACAAATCCATATTTTATTTAAATACTTTGATAAAGATTTTATAGATTTGTATGAAAAAAAAACTAACAAAGATTTAGCGTTAGATTGGTTCCTAAAAGCTAATCCAATTTCCATCTCTTTTTCTGTTTGTTTCTTTGAAAATTCTTGAGGAAGGAAAATAGCCCATGATGTGACTTGGAGACCAAAAAGAGGGGAAAAAATGCGTATCGGTACATTGCATAAGATTCGAACCATAAACTCCAAACTATCTAAGCTACTCATTAGATGTAAGTGACCAGCTCAACTGAGCCTTTTTTCTTAACAAATGATGCACACAAGTTAAACTTAACTTAGTCCTTTCAAACCTAATTTTCATTTTCATTTTCAAGCCCAAATCTAACTTAACCCAAATTGTTTTAAAATGACCCTAAACTATTTATAAAGTCCTAAAATATATATGCTAAATGTCATGTCCCAAACTTGAAGAGTCATAACAGTCCTACCGTATAAACCAATCTAATCTAGAAGCTATCTTCTTAGCCGCTAACATAGGTATAGTGCACACAAGGCAAATGATGACTCAACCAGCTTTGAAGTAGTTAGATGAGTACCTGAAGTCTATAAACCTATGGAGTAACATTTTACAAAATACATTTTCTTATACTTATAGATAGATTCGTTCATTACATAATTTTAGGTACATTAAGAGTCTAAAGTTTTCAAAAGAAACTTTACATCTCCATAATAGATCTACATTACATAAGAATATAACAACTAGCCAACAAAAACTGTAAGGCCTCCCGAGAAGACTTTATAATCCTCCCATAAAAGAAAACAAAAGAGAATTGAGCTTTATTCCATTCATTAGACTTTTTCACTTCATTTCCTAACCCATTGAAACTAACTTGTAGACAAGTGTAACGAAGCATCTTCCCGTATTACTCTACACCTACAAAACAATCTATGGGGATATAAGCTCAACTAGCTTAGTAAGAAGGGATAGAGTCGTAAGATATATTACAAACATGGTTATTCAATCATTAATTAAACGCAAATATAACAGACAAACGATATAGCATCGCATAATGTTTAACCGGTTTATTGTGAAATTAGAGTAATTTCGTCTACTCTAACTTGGATTCTGAGGAGTTTCAATGTGATAATATCAAACTAAATTCGAGCTTATGCAATAAAGAGCACCATCTACCCTAAACAACATTTGAACCATGGATCCTAATCTTTCCGCAACCCGCTCTCCTGTCACTTAGTTAGACCAAGGGTGGAAAAATGACCATTTCTGCTATCCTTAACAAATGTATCAATATTTAGTATGACAATCGAATTGTTACCCCTATTGGGTTATCGTGAATGCCAAGTTAGATGTTTAGTTAATTTAAAATTGGTCCAAATTATTAGGTGACCAACCAAGTTGATACACGCAATATATGATATATGTTCAAGCAAAAAATAGCCCCTAGAGTTCAACTCTTAATCAACAATCGATATCTCAAGCACACACATAGCACAGACACAAATAATCTAACTACAACCACAAACAAACACTACTCCTCTAAGTATCTTGATTTGATACTTTCATATGCTATTAAGCATCGATCTCTACTTACTTAGACGTAATGTCGCATGCCCCTATATGTTGCGTTTGCGATCTTCATTAATAATCGCTAGCAAGTAATACACAACTTTAGTTTTAAATTCACATATGAAGTAACAACTTATTTTCATTATTAAGTAGGTTTACATTCTAATATAAGTAAGTTCTTTAGTTATTTATCTAACTTTTAATTAACTTGAGATAGATTCTAACTAAGTTTCTGACTAAGGTTCTAACCCATCACCGTAAGTTAGGTTTTTATATAAGAAGTTCCCAACTTACGTTCTGACTCCAATATAGTTATAAAGTTCCAATATCAATTAATTTATGACCCAAAGCCCATTTTTAGCATAATCAAGTTATTTACTCCTAAAGATCTTCTTTCTAACATAGCTTCTAAATTTTGACCATTACCTTAACTTACTATTTAACTTATACATAAACTACCTTGCATTCCTAAAATTTTCACACTCTATAATATCAGTAAATATCCACTAAGAACTTCTATTATATATACACCAACTCCCAATATACTAAATACTTGTTTATACTTACATAGTAACTTAGAGATTTAATTTTTAAATTCACCAAATACCAACTTTTTACTTAAAAATCATCATTTCTTAAATAATAATAATAATCTACTTCAAGCTACTATAGGGTAATAATCATGAGTCCTATTATTATTTCACAAAGAATAATAAGGCTCTTTCAGAAATACCTGTCCAACGCCTTGTTTCAATAAAAACAAATTTTTCTTTAAAATCCAACAACATGATTTTTACAATCCAACCACATCACATCAAAATTAAACATCTTAAAAATATAACCACAAAATTTTAAGTTAAAACTACATTAATTGGTCTTTTAATTATTTGCTTAAAATTCGATATGTATGACTCTTTTCTTAAGGATCTTATATTTACACTCAAAATTTTAAAAATCTAATTAAATATTTGAATTCATCATACAAAAATACATAAGGAAACCAAATTTCATAATTTCGAGTGATCATTTGTTATTTTTTTCCTAATTTTTAACCAAATCGAAAAAATTTAGTGACTTACTGAAAACCCAAGCTTTGGCCACCGTAGGAAGGGGAAGGTGTCTCAACCTAAATCACCACCTACTTGGTTTCACTTCTACCTACTCATCTTCCTCGAGTACTCGCGAAATGTTAGATTTACCCAAAATTCCTAATTTTTGTTCTTTACTCTCTCTCTTTATATTTTCCACTTCCAAATTTTTCTTAGACTAGCAAATGACCAAACTTATTCCAAATTGTAGGAGATGATTTTTATATCTCCATTTGAGTTGCTTTATATTTTTCCTAACCTAATTACAAGTGTAAATTAACATGCTTAGGTGTTAAGAGAGCTAAAATCCTATCCCATGCATTTCCTAATCTCATTCCACTTAACAAACATGTTTTCCAGCTGTCTAAGAAAATTTTTTATCATTTTTCCCAGTTTTATTAATTTATTTAGTGAATTATACTTAATTTCGAGTATTTATAATAATTGCAAGTACGTATATTTATATAATAATTATACTTGATGTACATATGTCTTTTATATAATATTTGATGTCCAATATTAATTATATTACTCGTATGATATATCTCTAAGTGTTTGTTAATTTTTAGAACCTACGCTGCGTATATCCAATAATATAATAACGATATAGTAAATTCTTACAATTTTAGCTATATTTTTAATATTTTAATATATTCTTAAATTATGAGCTTATGGGATTTCCTCAACTAGTGTCTTGAGCCTATACGTAAGTTTTTACGTTAATTAAGTTAGTTTTACCAACACTCTAAATCTATCCACTCGATTTCTATTCGTTGAGTACGAGGCTCATACTAAATATTTTTAACATTATTTTTAACTTTAATAAATTACGAGTCTATTTTAATAATCTAGTTAAAATATTTTTCAAATTAGAGAAAAATTCACTTTATACTTTATTAGACTATTTTAAAAATATATATATTTTTTTAATGAAGCTCAATTATTTAGAGATTTGGAATTTACTAAATTGCATGTATATTTTCAACTATTGTTTGCTCCAACCCTAAATGATTAACTAGCTTGACTTGGACTCTTTCGACACTTTGTATTTTTTAATTTTTTTTATTTCTTTTGTATTTTTCTATTTTATTTTTTGTATTTTTTATTTTTTTTAGTTTTACTAAACCTAATCGAAAATTAAAAAAAAAAAAAACCAAAAATTGCAAAAATGAGGTGTCTACATAAAGAAATAAAGAGGATAATGCATGGAAGGTTTATTCTTGACTCTTATTTTTAAGATACATTTGCCAAATTACAAAATCTTAAACAAGGGAACTAAACTGTTGATAAGTATGCACGAGAATTTCAAATCCTCATGATCCTATGTAATGTAGATGAGCTTAAAGCCTGAACTTTCTTTAGGTTTGTCACTGGCTTAAGGTATGAGCTTAGTGACAAAGTTAAAGTGTAGACTATTGAGACTCTCGAAGGCGCTGCTAAGGTCGCTCAGCGCATTAAGAGGAAAAGAAAGAGCTAACCTTATCAAGCTCAACCAATCCAACTTATTCAACTAATCCAACCTATTTAAGGAAATGTTTGGAAGCCTAGTGTCTCTACACTAAGCAAGAAGGAAGGATGGATAATACAAGTTAAAGAAGTTAGGATGAAGTAAGGAGGGAAAGAGAGAAAGTTTGAAAAGGATAAACCCTTAAGGAGGAAGACTAGTGAAATCAAGTGCTTCAAATGCAAGGGATTTGGGTACATGGCTGCTTAATGTCTAAACTAACGAACTATGAAGATGAGGGTGATGTTCCAACCTTTGAGGCCCACCTCTGAAGTATGATGAAGAAGTTTGTGAAGTCTTAGAAGAATTAGAAGATGGAGTAAAGATGAAAGTTACGGGAGGTAATATTTCTCTAGAGGAAGGAGATATGTTAGGATTAGTTGTTCACTAAGCTATGAGCTTAGAACCTAATAGGGAGAATAAGTGATGCGAGAATTTGTTCCACTCTATATGTAAGGTAACGGATCAATTGTATGCATTTGATAGTGGGAGGTACACAAATGTTGCCTCCATTAGTTTGGTTAAGCAAGTATAGTTGTTGACGCCCCACCCCACCCACCCCCCCCCCCCC
>JAMXBB010000008.1:83370020-83647070 GCA_024138015.1 Lumnitzera littorea | reverse complement strand
CCCCCCCCTTATACCCTAAGCTGTATAAGTTGCACTTATTGAATGAGAAGGTCTCATTACATGTCTTGCACCAAATATTACTACCCATCTCGATTGAGAGTTACAAGGATGAGATCTTATTTAATATATTGCTAATGTATGCTTCACACATCCTATTAGGCTGACCTTGGCTCTTTGATTGAAAGGTCATGCATTTTATGAATACTTATACATTTGAGTGGCCGAAGGATTACTCTCAATTTGATGACACCTAACTAGGTTAGTAATATACAATCTAATTCAAGTCAATAAACTAAGAAGACCTTAATGATGAGCTAATCTAAATTAAGGGGAATCATAAAGTCTGATGAGCCAACCTTTTCATTGGTTCAAAGGTTGTTGGAATTAAAGGAAATGAGTGACTTGCCAGAAGAGGTTGAGAAGTTGATAGACGAATTCATCGACTTGTTTCTCAAAGAGTTACCATAAGGCTTACCCCCATTACGTAGGATAGAGCATTATATTGATTTATAGCCTAGAGTCGCCCTGTTAAATTAAACACCCTATAGGATGAATCCTAAACAAGCTACTAAGTTGTAGAGGTAGTTGAACGAGCTCATTGAATGAGGTTATGTTAAAGAAAGTTTAAGCCCATGTATTGTGCCTATAATGTTAGCACCAAAGATAAATGAAACTTGGAGAATGTACATAAACAGCCGAGCTATCAACAAAATCACCATCAAGTACAGATACCCGATCTTGAGACTGGATGACATGTTTGATGAAGTATATGGAGCTAAGCTATTCTCAAAAATTGATCTTAAATCGGGGTATCATCAAATCCACATAAGGCTAGGCAATGAATGGAAGAATGCCTTTAAGACAAGGCATGGGTTATACGAATGGTTAGTTATGCCCTTCGGATTGTCAAATGCTCTTAGTATATTTATGAGATTGATTAATCATATGCTAAGGAACCAATTTGGAAATTGTTATGGTATATTTTGACGATATTTTAGAATGCAATCCTAATCTATTAAGCCGTATAGGTCATCTCTAAGATGTTTTCAAGGTTTTATGAGTTGAGAGGTTGTTTGGCAACCTGAAGAAATGTTGCTTTTGCTAAGGAGAGGTAGTATTTCTAGGCTATTCTATCAATAACGGAGGCCTAAGGGTAGATGAAGTGAAGATTCAAGCAATTGTAGAATGGCCTACTCATATATCTTGTACCGATATAAGGAGTTTCCATAGATTAGCATTCTTTTACTAAAGGTTTATCCAAAACTTCAATATTGTTGCAGCACCTCTAACGAAGCTAACCAAAAAGAACATTGAATTCTAATGCAGAGATAGGGAAGGGGAGAGTTTTATTGAGCTAAAGAGAAGGTTGACTTCAACTCTAGTTCTAGTTTTACCGATTTAGATAAGGTCTTTGAGTTAAAGTGTGACACTTTAAGTATTGGCATCAGAGTTGTTCTCATGGAAGATTGCCGACTTATTGCTTACTTTAGTGAGAAGCTTAAGGGAGCTACCTTAAATTACTTCTTGTATGAGAAGGAATCGTATGCACTAATATGAGCTCTATAAACATGCTAACATTACCTACTACCTAAAGAGTTCATTGTGTATACTGATCACCAAACATTGAGATATTTGAGGAACCAACCAAAATTATCCAAGCGATAGGTTAAATGGACTGAGTTCAAAGAATGATTTTCATTTGTGATCAAGTACAAGTGAAGGAAAGCAAATGTAGTAGTTAACGCCTTGTCCAAGCAAACATGTGATGCTTTTCAACCAGTAAATAAGGCCAATGGGATTTGCCAGCATCAAAGACAAATGCCCTTAGGACCCACATTTTGGCCCGATCTATGCTTAATGCATTGAAAGAAGAGTAGTGGATGAATGCTTCACTGAAGAAGGTTATTTGTTCTAAGCTAGAAAACTATGTGTGTCAACTTGTTCTACTCGAAAGTTACTTGTGAAGTAGGTACATAGTAGGTGGATTATCTGGTCATTTTAGAAAAAGTAGAACATACAAGATATTGAAATCTAGATTTTATTGGCTTAAGATGTAAAGGATGTCCATGGAATTGTGGAAAGATGTGTAACTTGTATGGAGGCTAAGAGCTGAGCTGTATAAGACCTATTCTAACCAAACCCTAGGTAAAGTTAAGTATGAATTTTGTTCTTAGCCAACTTAGAGTGGCTCGTAGGAAAGATGATATTATGGTAATGATCAATCAATTCAACAAAATGATACACTTTGTGCCTTGTAATAAATCTAGCAATGCTTTGATTATTTCTTTTATTTTCCTACAAGAGATTGTGAAGCTGTATGGAGTACCCTAGAGTATTGTTTCTAGCAGAGAACCCAAAATTCTTGAGCCCCGTCTAGAAGACCTTGTGGCGATGACTAAGAACTAAGCTGCTGTTTAGTACATCATGCCATCCACAAACCGATGGTCAAATAAAGGTCATCAATAGGACATCGAGTTCATTACTCTAAGCTGTTGTTGGAAGGAATTTAGCCGATTGGGATACCGGCCTCCATGGTTAACAAAATCGCAATTCTATTACATTCATTTGAATGCAGAATCATATAAAATCATGCAAAATTAATAAAATCATAAGCTTGTAGAATCATACATGAAAGCTAATAATTTTACTAAAGGTCTACAACAAACGATTTTATATTTATTTGAACTTAGAAAAATATTATAAAATCATAAAATCATAGAATCATATTTTTGACTCGCAATTTTAAAAACTATGATGCCCACTTATAGTAAAGTTTTCTTACAACCGATGTGTTCATGGTACCATAAATAAGACCCGTTTGAGGTTGTTCATGGCTTTAAACCAAAGCAACCTCTTAACTAAACATTAGTAATAAGAGCCAAGTAAGGAGACCCCAAAGTTGAAGATCAAGCTAAAGCTCTATGATAGATCTACCAAAGGGTGACTGAACCACTGACATAAGCTACTGAGAGATTATAATAGGGAAGTCAAGGACAAAGGAAGAAGAAACTATTTCAACTTGGAGATCTCATGTGATTACACCTTAGTAAGGAAAGATTTCTAAGCAAGAGAAAGAGAAAGAACAGTCTATCACCTTGAGTTGAGGGACCATTTAAAGTGCTTTAGAGGATCAATGACAATGCCTACAAACTCAAGTTGCTCGAAGGGAATGGTGTCATTGAAGTCTTCAATATTGCTTATCCAAGTCTGTACCTATACAGAGAAGATGTACCAGTAGAGAACTACAAGGATTTGATCCTAAATCTAAAACAACCTAAAGGGAATGATAGGATTCAACCCTAAAGACCCCTCACTTACTCTCAAACTAGAGGCCTAGCTAACATGGTCTATAACATTCTTAGCCATCACCTAATTTTGGAAGAAGCCAACTTGATATACCGAGCTAATCTAATCAAGTACTCAAGATGTGGCTAGTGGAGTGTCATCTTAACACAAGGATAAGTTCATTTCGAACTGTTCGAGAACTCCTAACTCTTGCCATCGACCTATTCAATAGACCACTTTACCTTGTAAGCCCATAATTGCTGAGGTATAAATACCAAGCTATTCAGAGTTCTTATTGCTATGGCCTTATTCAAATGGATTAGAAACCATTATGTAGCGAATCTTCAAGCCTCCCTCCAAGCGACATGTATCATACTACCTGATTCGTACACTATAGCACTAGAATGTTCTTTTTGCATAATGATTATGAATTTTCCCTTTCTTCCTATTAACATCATGTAACCCTAACGGTAAGGGTACAAATACCCCATTTACAAGCCCTGTAATTACAATCATCTTGTTCTAATATTAGTGAAATACTAATTTTAACTTCTCATTCTCGAGAACCTTTCCTCTGTGGGAAACCTAACTCTTTAACTCTTATCAATCTCTTAAGCAAGGATTATAGTGAGTGACCCTTTAGCTCTTATCAATCACTTTGGCACCAAAATGTTCTTTTTGTATAATGTTTATAGATTTGCCCTTTCTTTAACAAAGTTATATATATTAGCTTACCCCTTCTAGTAGTACTATTAGCTTTACATAACCCCAGCTATGAGGGTATAAGTAACCCATTTATAGGTTCAATAATCAAATTCATCTTCTTCTAATATTAATGAAATACTAATTTTTTACTTATCATTTTTGAGATACTCTCCTTTATGAGAAACCCAAGCCTTTAGCTCTTATCAATCCCTCAAGGATTGTGGTGAGCGACCCTTTGACTTAGACTCGTGCTCACCTCTGGCGAGTTGTTGGTCATTTAGTGTTTGAGTGGTATATCACATCCATTTCAATAGCTTACAGATTGCTTACCTTATGCTAAGAATACACCCGAACCTACTACATTTTCTTCAATAACTTTAAAGGACCATCCACGCTATGGTAAGACCTAGTCATAGGTACTCTTACCCACATCACTCTCCTTCTTTTATCTTACTCTATGTACCATTTACAATATAAGGACTTTCAGCAAGGGAAAACCCTATGACTACATCTATGGAGTAGCGAATAACTTAGGTAAGTCGGGATCAATGCTTCATGGCATTTCAAAGTACCATTTCACAGTATTCGGAGACTTAAGTATATCTTACTTCTAGTTATAAGTAGTTGAATGTGTACATGCGATGAGTGTGATTGGTATTGATATATCGTTACTAGATTTGAGCTCCATGTTGTGATTGTTGTTGTGTACATTACTTTGTCTGGTTGCACCAAACTTGTTCAATCACCTTGAAATGGACTAATATAAACTTGACATATTCCTTAACTTGATATAGATCACAACCCAGTAGGAGATAATCAAGATTGTCCAGCCATAAACTGACTTCTTCGAAAGAGATAGCTAAAATGGTCTCTTCCTCACCCTTAGTCGAACTAAATGATAAGAGACAAGGTCGTAGTAAGGTTGAAGATGCTAGTTCGAAGTTAGTTATGAGAGGAAGGATGTTGCGATATATGACCAAGATCAAATAATGGCGGTTGCTGGATGAGTCTAAGCTTACAGAAAGCTCGAAAAAAGGATTAACGGGGAAAGTGCAAAAGGGAAAAATGAAGAATGAATTAGTATGCAAAACCTACAAACAACTCTAGAAGATATGATGCACCAATGACACTTCCGAAGACTCATAGTACAATTCAATATAACATACGAATCGGTCTGGTAAGGTTATTCGTTCTCTAGCCTTGCTCAAGAGTTAGGATAAGAGTGATGCCAAGAGTAAATAGAGTATTTATGCAAGGAAGGAAGTACTCAAAAGTGTATTCAGAATTATCTATCTTCTCATAGTTATAAATACAAGGGTATTTATACCCATAAGTTAGGATAATTTGCCTAAAAAGAAAAAGACAAAAGGGCATTTCCTAAGGAAGTAAAGATCAAGATACAAAAGGGTAAAAAGAAATATTCAAGAAAAATAATCATTGCTGCAACAGATTCTACACATGATACTATACACATAGTGATGCTACATTGGCGAGGTTATTAGAAGATGCGGACAAAAAGTACGGATAGCTGGCTTATTCGAGCAGGGATGGTTTTGTTAGTCTGGAGTCTCTCTTTCTCGGCTTCTCGGCAAGGAAGATGCTGAGTAATTGCTTAGCTTGGGCGCGAGAGAGTAATCTTCAAATCGGCACACTTCAAAAAAATAGGCGATCATACGGCTCGGTATGGAAGTGCTTGCCCTCAGCAAGGGTCAGATGGAACAAAAAGATTCATCGTACCAGTCCCTCTAATCCTCGAGTTTGGCTACGGGTCAGGGGTTTAGCAACCTAATTTCCATCAAAGGATGTCTCTATTGCACAAGCTTAAGTTTGAGCGTAAGTTGTTGCATCGTGCTAATAATCCTCAAACCTAGGTTAGAAGAGGTGGAATTTCTTTAAACTCACGACAAAACAAACAACATCATGCAATGACATTTACTTGTTTATGCATTGCATTTAACTAACCTGATTGACAACCATGCTTTGTAAGTCAAGAGTAGTTACATTGCTTTACATCAAATCTCAACTTAAAAGCTAACAAACTAAGGAATGAGGAATAATGAAAATGCAACTAGATTTTTGTTTCTTTCTAGAGTTTTATTTGTCTAAAGAAACTAATTGGATCACCATGAGTATCCAAGCAGTTCTTGTTTGTTAGTCGGTATGATGTTAAGGAAAGTGCCACCTTCGAACTTGTAATCTTTTCTTATTTATATAGAACTCTATATAGAGGATATATATAGAAAAGCTATTTTATAGATCTTTTCTATGAGAAGTTGGTGAACTATTATACAAACTTTACATAAAAGCAAGTACTAAATAGGATGCTTCGAAGTAATTTAATTGATTTATGAACCAGGTTTACAATAGTGGTTGTAAGGTTATCTTTTATCTTAAAATGGTTTGCATAGCGAAAATGTTGTGACTCTATTGCTTGGGTGTGACAATGTATGCTTGAACACATTAATTGTTGATTTTAGTCTAACTAGTTAAGGTGATATGTAATAAAGTATGTTAAAGTTGATGATTTATGATATTAAATGTGTCTAAAATTAAAGTTTTAAGTTAAATTAGATTAGTTGGAGATTTGATAAACTTTCCTAGGAAGTTTTTTTTTAGAGAAATGTTAGAGTATGATGAATTTGATGGTGAATGTGTTAATGTACTCTTGGCATGCTTTTTGAAATGCTCTTCATATGAAATAGTTTTTTATCTTACTAAATTTGCTTAATTCATTTTATATTTTCTAGAAATTTTATTGTAATTTTGATGATAAATTGAATGTACTTAATGTTCTTGAAGTGTTCTTACTATTCTTAAAGTGTTCTTATTGTAGTATGTATTTGATTTTTTATGTTTAATTAAATTTGATGAAAACCTGTTATTGTACTTTATTTTTGTAGAAAATTTTAAGGTGTTCTTGAAAGTTTGGATGTACATGATCAGCATTCAAAGTATTTATCCACATATTAAAAGTGTTCTTGCTTAGGAACATTATTTGATTTGGTTTAAGAGCTAAAATGCACTAAAAAATGTGTTTTTTCCACAAGTTTTGAGATATGGATAAATTTGAATAAATTGAATTTTGGATAATTCTTTGTGATCGTCAAATCCTCATGATCATGAATAAGTAACAAAATAATTGGAATCAAAATTTTGAATTAAGTTGTTGGATAAAGTTTGATGGATTTTTCATGCAGTGACTAGACTTGTTAAAGTGTGTTTGTAACTAAAAATTAAAAAAGAATAATATTTTATTAAATAATAACAAATCTAAAATTATAATAAATAACATGAAAAAAGACAATAGAAAATAATGAAAATAAGAGGAAGTGAACTGTATTATTCTAGAGAGTTGAACCAGTTCATGACCAATTATAATTGAATGAAGTATTTTTTTTTTCTTTAAAATAATTTAATTAATCTAAGTCGGATCAATTTAGTTTTCAAATTAAATTCGGCCTACTTACTCATTGGATCTAACTTTAAGTATAACTACTATTTTAATGAGGTACAACTCTTATGTTATTTAAGTATAACTCCTATTTTATCTTAAGTAAAATTGCTTAAATTAAGTATTCTCCTAAAATGAAAAAAGAATGCCATCAATACTAAGTGTCGAAATTACTATAGAAATCGAGCAAGTGATTGTATAAATCTTAAATTAAATTAATTATTAATAACTTCTTAGTACATATAATGTGATCTTCAAGTTTGGGAGTCGGATTTTCATCTTAGTTTGTGATCGCAAGGATTTTTAAGTACATGGTAGCCATTAGTTGTTTTTTTGCATGCTTGCTGGTTAATGAACCAGAATTAATGTAAAATCAACTTAATAATTAAACGCATTTTTGGTTTGTATGTGGTCATTCCGGATCAGTGGATAATGCTTTAGACTAGGTTACAACTATAGTTATAATATTGGGATAATACGGAGGATAAGCATTTAGGCCACCAGGGGCAGCTCAGTGATAAATGTCTCCACTTAAAACATACCTTCATGCATGTTTCTGTACTTGTATTGTGAAAAATCGAACAAAATGTACATTTTTGGATAAATTGTGTAAAGACTTTGAAAAATGATGAAGAATTGAGCTTTTAATGATTAATGTGTTATATGTACTTCTGGCAATCGTGTTGTTTTATCTTCATGTTGTCATTTTGTGGACAAAGTAATCTGAAAGCTTGAACCATCAATTCCTATGGTCTCTATGCTCTTTTAAGGTTGGAGAATGCTGTCATCTTGAAAGCCATAAGGTGTGGTTCTATTTCTCCATATTCATGTTACTTGGACATACAAGCAGCTCCTAAGTGCATGTATGTTGCATATTGCAGATCTAACTGGTTGGGATCCAGTGAAAAAGGATGGAGAATAGAAGCCAAAAGCAGATCTAATAAAGCTTAAGGAAAATTTCAAGCCATGACTCTTTTACTTGAGCAGAGCACACCTACTGATCCAAGCAAAAAGCAGGAACTAACCGTCAAAGCCAACAGATTAGCCACTTCATCCTTTTTGCACGAGGCCAACATGGTCAGCAGCTCCTGAGCTCCAATATCAGCTGTATTTGCAGACTTGCTAAGCCAAGCAGCCCCTTCTTGACTTGAGCACACCATAGACAGCAGCTAGCAAGAACAGAGCTCCAGACTCAATTCACTTGTGGAGTCCATTTTGATTGGTTTTATCGCAGGTCGTGAACTCCAATGCCGTGCAGTGGCTTCATTCAGGAGCAGCAACTCTCCCTTCTCCATGCAAGACCAACTGGAGTTTCCCTTGACAGCCGAGCACTTCGGTAGTGTACACCAGCGAACAGCAACTCCTTCTGATGATTACAGCAGCCACCATCAATTCTTGCACATGCCGAGCCAACCTGATGACACTATCCAACTATGTTCAGCAGATTTCACGCAGGGCACCTAAGGACAGCAGCTATTTGCCACTAAAATCAGCAGTCAAGCAGCTCCAAACCCTAACTTGAACCCCTCACAGCAGCCACTTGATGACAGAGGCAGACTCAACAACAGCTGCTCCGAGCTCTTCTTATATTAGCACACCACGCCGAGCAAATGGCACTCCAAACAGCTGAACAACACAGCCACCTGAGCGCCAGCATTAGCAAGCCGTACTCTTACCAAACAGAGCAAACAGACCAAGAGCAATAACAACAGCAGCTTGGGAGCACCAGCATGTGACAGCAACTAACAGACGAGCAGCAGTTGCAACATTCCAAAGCCGAACAGAGCAACTTGAACTTCCCTTGACAACCTAGAAATCCAATCCGAGCTGCAACATGACAAGTAGCCAATTAGTCCACACCGAGCTCCAACTTACAGACCAAGATAACCATCAGCCCAGCTGCATTCTTCACACTTGAGCACGCAAGGGACAGCCACAACAGCTTCTTGAATGGCAATAAAACAGCAGCTGCCCGCACAGTCCATGCAACACTCCATGCCGAGACCAACTTGAATTTTCCTTATCAGCCGTGTTCCTGCTCCAGTCCAATCGAGTAGCAACCAGCTCGCCGACCAGCAGCTAAAACTCCACTCCAAAGCAGCAGCCTCTAGCAGACTGCAATCCGAGCAACCCCACACGACCAACCTGATCCAGCAACGCAGCATCTCCTTCATCAAGCAAGGGTCGAGAAGATCCTCATGCCAAGCACGCAGCACCAGCTTGCACTTTCAACAGCCACCGAATAGCAGTAAGCTCAAGAAACTTCAGCAGCAACTCCGAAAAATTCTGCAGCGACAGCAAGTGCCCAACTTGTCTCCATGGCACACTAGAGCCAACCACTTAAACAAACCGAGAACAGCAGCAGATCAGAGCAGCCGCAACCAAACAGCAGCTTCTTGAGTTGAGCCGAGAGTATCAAGCATGCCGCAGGCCATGGGCTTTGAATCCAAGCAGGCCAAGCAACTCCTGTTTGCGTGATTGCAGCTTGAGCGCCAGCAATGAACCAAATAGCAGAGCTTTGATGTTATTTATAACGTGGAGAAACCGTTTTGGGCAAAGGAAAAATATTCACGTGCAGCAATTTGGATCAAAATACAAGTGCCAGCTTAATTCGTTTGGAGCCTATAAGTTTGGAAGCCCATATGAGATGACAATTAGTCTTATTCAGTATCGGTGGAAAAGGACAAGCACGAAAATGACACTGAATGGAGAATAGCTGACATCAAATATTGGACAAACACACATGGGCTTCACTTCCCTTTGTACAGTTGAAGAAAGACGGCAGCCTATGACCATTCCCACTTTCCATACCCATATGGGAGATATTGAATTTCTTGTCCATTTCTTTTTGAAGTAACATTGAGAGTAAGATTAAGGAAGCTTTTGATTATGCAGTCTTTATAGCAATAGATTGGAAAAAATTTTATCTCAAGTTTGATTTGTAATTTTATTTGATGATTAAATAAAATATTGGATTGATGAACTAAATAAAAAATCTAAATTTTATCCTATTTACACTATAGTATAAAGATGAAATTTATTAGATAAAAATAAAAATATTTTATATTCTCAAAAATATCTCTCCATATTATAATATTGAGTTAAATAATATTATTTTTATTAAATATTATAAAAAATTATTAATTTTATAATATAAATAATTAATTTTTTAATACAAATTTTATATCAAATATTATATAAACTAAATATAGTATAATAAACTTATATCGTCCAATCTTCCTTATATTAATCATATTCAATCTTTACAACCAAACATTACCAAAAAGAGAACACAAAAGTAGCTAGAGCATATTCTTTTAAAAAAGTAGTGGCCTAATAAAAAAGAAGTCGAAGGCTTATACTTAGTAATGAGCTCAGCTCAATACAAAAAGAGGACAAAATAGGTAGCAGAAAGGAAGCTTAGTCATAGATAGAGAATACAAGAGCTTAAGTTTCAAGTATGTTCTTTTTAGCTTTAGGGCACTAAAGCACTATGTTTTAGCTATAAAAGGGGGTCGTCTCGAGTTTCAAATATATTAAGACATGCCGATTTTATTTCGAGAGTCAAATTTGAAGATACCTATTAAGGTGTTTTCTCTTCCTGATTATTTCAACTGCATTATGTCTTGATTCATTTAAGTATTAATTGAGATTATGTTTATTACATGTTGGGTTTTGCAATAAAGAATTTGATGAGTTAATATTTTTTTATGAATTATTTTAATATCAATTTTGAGTACTCATAAATTTAGCTATTGTGTTCATCATTTATTTAATTAGCGCTTAGCCATCATTCTTTAAGTAGATAATGTTAAATGATACTTAGTAGAGATTTGATAACTCATGATAAGTATGACTTGAATTTTTTGAAAGAGTTAGTCATAAGGATATGCAAGTTTTAATTAAATTCATGAACTTACTTACTTAATACAATTGGAAATATAGTTTGGGTCATGATAACATGTTTAAATTATATTTCTAATTAAAATAGTGATTCAGGTGTGAGCAAATTATTATTTACTTGATATTTATAGATAAGTCGCCTTGATGATACAATTTATGCTATAATTAAAACTCCGTCACTCTGAGAGATGAGCAAGTTTTTGTAAGTTTAGTTAAATCTCATTTAATCAATTTCGAATATCGGATCAAGGCATTGCATTAATTCAAATGAGAATAGATTTGCAAAACCTAAATTGACTTTTATTACATCTCTTAGACCTAAGACCCTTAAAATGAAGTTAGGACATTCGATTTGGTGTTCATTTTGTTAATCGGTTTTTAGTCTATTTTAATTTAATTATGATAGCTTAGCTTACAAATCGACTCAATTAGTCTAGTAATTAGTACTTAGTATTTAGCTCCCCATGGAGTACGATCTTCATTCATTGTCTATTCTATATGCATGACATAGTACACTTATCGGTTTTCACTCGATTTAATTTGATTTTATAAGACCCTATAATCGCAATTTAATTTCCAAGGGCGAATTAAAGTTCAAGTCACTTGGCAAGTAACCAATAAAAAGGAACCATGTTAGATAAGGCAGATGAGAATGGAAAGAAGATATAGTAAGCATTATATAGTGATATGGAACACATTAGATAACATAGTATATGTGAATTGCGATTATCGTAGCTAAAGTGATTGTAAACTCTACAAAAGACTACTTATGGTTTTAGTTTTAAATGTGGTGACTTGGTCATCCACTTAAACCCTAATTGCCTGCTATGGTGAAACTTGCCCCCCTTTGTTTCTTGTTATGTGATCAAAGTCATGAGTTACTCTAAATCCCGAATTGTGCTACTTGTTTACACTTAAATAATTATCTTAATGAACCTCATTGCTATACTAGAAATAAGCATGCATATAAGTAGCATAGAATGTGTTCAAATGGTTGTTATGTATTGGGTTTTGCAACTTACTCTTTTGAGATTTAATATTTCAGTTTCAAATGTTGATATGTTGTTGATGTTTTGTACATTGAGCTTAGTTGTGACTTTTATGTTAGAGAAAGGGTTAATGCTAGCTAAAGTGCTTTGACATCTAGATGCTTTTGCTAATACATGTTTTAAATATTAGACATTCTTAGTAAAGTAGTTGGACGTTGTAGGTTCTATAGACTATGGACATTATGAATTATTAATATTATTTTTTTTTTGTTGTCTCGTTTTAGTAAAATGTTTTCAAAAAAAAAAAATTAACGATTACTAAAACTAAAATTGTTCAAAGATAATTAAATAAGGTTTTGTGGATTTGGTAATCTTAACATGTCATACTTAAAGCGAGATATTTAATGAGTTGTCATTTTCTTTTAGGAATTAAGGCTTGACACTATTTGCTTAGGATTCATCCTAATGGTTAATTTGTGTACATACTTGTTATTTAGTATTGAAGTAACCTACCCCTTTGAAACCTTAACTTAGCACAATGCATAAGAGCTGATGTATAAGTATCCTTGATACCCTTAAAAGTAAATACCCCTATTGGGAGTAAAGTTATGACTAATAAGCCAATAAAGGAATGCCTAGCAAAGGATGCTGAAAAGGTCATGCCAGCAAATTTGATAATATTGGAGATGAAAAGGTATGACCTAACCTGAGGTATGAAGTGGTTGTTAAGGCATTATACAAAGGTAAACTATAAGAGAAAGGAAGTTCAGTTTCCAGAAACCTAGAGAAAAGGAGCTAGTGCCTATAGTTAAACTAAGCAAGTGCAATTAGAAAGGGTTAAGGGCAATGGAATTAGGTTAGATAAGAGATCTTAGTTGGAACTATTATTTGATCTATAGAGTAAATACTAAAAAGAGATGCCTAAAGATACCGAGTTCAGAGAAGTTTGTAGATGTCTTTCCAAATGAGTTAGCTAGATTGGGACAATCTCAAGGTTGCCATATCAAATGGCCTCAACAAAGTTAAAGGAATTAAAGAACAACTATAGAACTTCTAGACAACTAGTTTATCCATTCATGTGTATCACCTCAAGCGTATGGGTTCTTTCTTGTGGAAAATAAAGATGGATTATGAGATTATGTATCAAATAAAAGGAATTAAATAATGTAACTATTAAAAACAATTATCACCCACTTAGGATAGATAATTTATTTGATTAGTTGAAAGGGGCAAGCATATTCTCTCATGAAGTCCTCAAACCAAGTTGTCACTGGTTAAGAATTACACTAGAAAATGGTCTAAAGATGGTCTTCCTTGATTGATATGAAAATTATGAGTTTTTGACAATATCTTTAAACTAACAAATGCATCTTTATAGCTTTCATGACATTGATCAATAGGATCTTTAAGCCATGCATGGAAAAGTTTGCTATTGGTATTGGTAATATCTTGATCTATTTAAAGAACTTAGAAAACCAAGTAGCCACATGAAAATAGATGGGCCTCAAACAAGAATAAACTCTACACAAAGTTATTTAAGTGTAAAAATTTTTGTATAGAAAGTCATTTTTTTTAAACATATCATCTTTATAAATTAGTATTTGTAGATTCATATAGAATTAAGGCAATTTTCAACTGAAAATAGCTTATGGTAGTGATTGAAGTACTATGTTTTCTTAGGTTAACATGTCATAGAATAGGGTTGCTGATAGAAATCAAGTCCTCACATCAATCACTAGGAGCCGAGTTAAGAGATCACAAAGTTTGAACCGATGTATCCTAGCTCAAGAGTTAGCATGGTATGAAGTTTTCTATTCAATCCAAGGCCTCCTATACCTTTTTCAAGCTAAATACCAAACTATAATCCAAGCAAAGATTACTCCTAGCCTAACTAAAGGTACATCAAATGACTTGACTCCTATGCAATCTTCCCTATTCATTAGTCTACTAAAGCTAGCACCGAGCTATTCGTCTTCCCAACCTGACTAAGTTCAAGTTAGGTAATTTGACCTCCTTATAGCCCCTCCATTTCTGAGCTGTCCATCTAGGCCACTAAGCTACTTAAAGGTCCACCTATCAACTTTACTCAATGATAGATCAGATGTCTACTGTCGAGCCTGGTTTTTTCCTCCTGGTTTTTATAAATATATCTTCTTTAAACCGATCAATATTAAACTCTACTCATTTAATACTAACCTTTAATTGGGGTTTAAAAAAAAAACCAGTTCTTTTAACTTTGAAAACATTTTGGGGTCATCACCCGATCGGAGCCCGGAAAAAGAGTTAAGTTATAACTAATTGAATTAATTGATTATAACTTAGGTACTGATCTTTCGATAAAACCAATTTTTATTGAACCAATTTTTTGGAAACCAAAGATTTAGATCTAAGGGGTAAACTTTTAAACCTTAAACAAGAACCACTTTTAATTTTTCCGAATTCAAATTTACCTGTCATTATACCTTTATAATGACATTTATTTGCAAGCTATAATTAAAATAATGCCTATTTACAAGAAATAAGGATTTAAAGAATTAACTACTAAAGGGGGGAAATAATTTTTTTCATTTTTTAAGTCACCCTGTATGTACGGGTGTCTACGTACCCACTATTCAAGATTGGACTTTCATAGTTCGTTTTTTTTTTTTCCTTGTAAAATTTTTAGTAGGTTAGGTTTATTTTAATTTGAATATACGTTAGATTTACGTTTTTAACCCAATTTGATTTATTTAAAGAAATTTCTAAAAAAGAAGGGGTCCTAAATTAGAACTTTTATTTTCTAAAAAATTCTAAAGTGCCCTAATTTTGAACATAGGTTGATTTATTTTGCTTATTTGTTTTTTTTTTTTTAAAAAAAAAAAAGCTTTTCTAAATGATAAGATAATTGATTTATTCACTAACCTATTTATTTATTTTTATTTTTTTTATTTTATGTATTTCTACTAAACTTAAAAAAAAAAACTATTCTTTTTTTTTTTCCTTTTTTCTTACTTCTTTTCTTTCTTTCTTTTTTTTTTTTTTTTGTTCTTTCTCTTTTTCTTTTCTTTTTTTGGAATAAGCACAATACTTAAGAAATGAATAAATAATTAAAATGCCATAACTAATTGTCGTGCTTTTGTGCTGACCTATGATCAATGCCAGCATTCAAGAAACATCTCAAGGAGGCATGAGATGCTACAGCATGGGATTTTAGTGATTAAGATCTTTGATGTTTGGGGGACTTTATGAGACCATTCCTATCATCCCTCAACAATTAAGTACATCCTTGTTGTTGTTGATTATGTATCTAAGTAGGTTAAAGCAACAGCTCTCTCAACTAATGATGCAAGAGGAGTACTTTACTTCGTAAAGAGAAACATCTTCACTAGGTATGGGATACCACAAGCAATCATTAGTGATGGGGGCTCTCACTTTTGTAATAAGCAGTTTGACAATTTGCTTGCAAAATATGGAGTGAGACATAAGGTAACCATACCTTACCACCCTCAAACAAGCGATTAAGTGGAGTTGTCAAATCAAAAGCTAAAGCGAATCTTAGAGAAAACTGTCAATGCCTCAAGGAAAGATTGGTCGCTTAAGCTTAGTGATGCACTTTGAGCTTATCGAATCACTTACAAGAACCCAATTGGTATGTCCCCATATTGCATGCTCTTTGGCAAGGCATGTCATTTCCCAGTGGAGTTGGAGCACAAGCATATTAGATAATAAAATTCCTCAATTTTAATAAGTAAGCTGTTAGGAACCACAGGTTACTCCAATTGAACGAGCTAGATGAGTTTAGGAATAAGGCTTTTGAGGATGCTCGTATCTACAAGGAGAAAACCAAGATGTGGCATGACAAGAAAATCCTCAATCGAGAATTCTAGGAAGGACAAAAAGTGTTGTTGTATAGCTCCTGTATGAGGTTATTTCCTAGCAAGCTGCGGTCTAAGTGGACAGGATCCTTTGTGGTCACCAAAGTCTTTCCCTATGGAGCTATGGAGATCAAAAAGGATGGTGAGGAAACTTTTCGGGTTAATGGTCACCAACTTAAGCACTTATAGGAAGGGGAAACTGTGGACAAGAGTGAGATAGGGTTAGATCTTCATGATCCAAGATAGGCATAAAACAAAAAAAAAAAAGAAAAAGAAAACCAAAAGTCTGGTTGAAGACTTTAAACCAAGCGCTGAATGGGAGGCAACCCACTATTACGTCTCTTTTGTTTTGTGTCTATGTTTCCTTTCCTTTTAGTTTCCCATGTTTGTGTTGTTTTAGTTTTGCTTTTGTTCTTTTTGAATGTTTTCTCATGTTCATGTTTTTCTTTTTCCCTCCTTAGCTTACTTCCTCTTAGGTTAGTCTACTGTAACTTCTCTTGTTCCCTCTTATGTAAGATTGCTTTATTGGAGTTGTGGTGCATATA
The DNA here is from genome assembly GCA_024138015.1 of Lumnitzera littorea. Classification (NCBI taxonomy): domain Eukaryota; kingdom Viridiplantae; phylum Streptophyta; class Magnoliopsida; order Myrtales; family Combretaceae; genus Lumnitzera; species Lumnitzera littorea. The sequence goes on along the minus strand of JAMXBB010000008.1, from coordinate 83,630,338 downwards.
AGAGATGACTAAGTTGTTGGTTTGGAGCAATTGTAGAATGATTTTGGTGATATTCAGCACTTATGAGCATGGACCTAGCTAGAAAATTGTATAAATGGGGTCATCTCATTAGCTAATATCCCAGGGGAGTCCCATTCTCTCGCTTCCTCTTGTTTCATCCATATATGTTGTGCTCAACAACGAGGACCTTGCTTGCCATAGGAGTTGGGGGTGAATTTGGTGTTGAATTGCAATTTGGTATTGTGTTAGCTAATGTCTGATGGAGTAGTTGGTGGATTTGTGTTGATCTATAGTGTGTTGAGTTGATTTTCCATGATTTCTTATGTGCTAGGTACATATTGTGTTGGTGTTGGCTGCATATGACTTAATTGCATTTTTATCCTTATGCTTATTGTGTGGAAATGACAATTAGTCCATGTTATCGTTGACATTTGCTTCATAAGTACCAAAATTTTTCAAAAGTTTAGAACTTTGGTTGCATTTTTCATAAAAGAGCAATTTTTGACCCAATTCTTTCCATTCTTTGCCCTTTTCAACTTGATCTTGAGTTGGACACTCTTCACTTTTCTAGAGTTAAGACATGAAATCGTTGCTTTGTTTAGTTACACCTTGTTTAGATTGAGATTTGACAACTTAGGATTAAGGCAATGTCGTTGAGTAGGGATTAGGTCTTTGCTTTTTTAAGTTGACTAGTATGTATGCATATCCTTTGAAGTTCCAAGAGCCTGATATGATCATGTAAATCATGGAAGACTTGAGCTTGCCTTGAATGTTTCTTCCCGAATACAAAAAGAACCTAAGTTGGGGGTAAAATAAACCCCAACCAAATCAAAAATCGAAGAAAAAAAGAGAAAAAACAAAAGAGAGTACAAGTGGACATTTGGAGCCATAATAATCGCATGGTGCATCTCCTTGAATGAATAATTCTTGGAAGAGTTCATGAGCCCCTAATGTTCAACTTGTGATAAAGGTGAGGAATGAAAAGCTCACTAATGTAAAACTATTAAATAGGGGATGCATGTGTGCTTAAAGGTAAAAAGAAAGCAAAATAGAAAAACCAGGAATAGCAAAGTAAAGGAAGAGCTTATAGTTTGCATCATTTACTTGGTGGTATTGTGCTTGTGATATGAATTAGGAGTATACACATGCATGTTTAGCGTACAAAATGTGAGGATCCCCTCTTTAGTTGATGGATGTTATATTTGATCTTTAGGAAGAGAATCTTGGTTTAAACATGGTGATTCAACTCTACTGGGTAAGTGATTAGTGCCTTAAGTATATTTCTAGTGATTTGTGTGCATGTTGATTGATTGAGTAGCTAAGGGGCAAGAAAAATTGCTTGAACTTGATTTAGAGTAGGGAGAATGCAACTAGTTCAAGAGCCTTATGGTTTTGGTGCCATTATGAAGTATGTATTGATGATGGTGAGTATGCTTGCTTTACTTATAAGAATTTGGTTTTGAAAGTGATATATAGATTTGCTTGAGAACAAGCAATGGACTAAGTTGGGAGTATTTGATAAATGTGTAAAATTGCACATTTATCTCCACTTAATTACTGCACATTTATGAATTTCATGATGCGTTTATTGTAAGTTATGCTTAAAAATCATGAAAAATACAATTTTCTTGATCAGTTGCATAAATAGTGAGAAAAAAGATCAAAATATTGCTTAAATAGCTGTTATAAACTCACATAATATGCTTTATTGATTCTGATTTCAAATATAACCAACTTTTGTTGTTGCTTATGAATTCTCCTTTTTGTTGCTAAGTTGAGATATGTATAGATTTGGGAGGCAATGAGCAAAGAGAAACGAGCACACCAACCATGTGTTTTTGGATAGAATGAGAAGTAATAGCTGCTAAATTTTTAATGGACAGTAGCTTGTGTGTTCGAGAATCCACCAAGTGATAGCAGTTATTGCAAATGGAACCAGGAAATTGAGAACTTCAATCAAGCTAAACTGATACTTGATGCTGAGCAACTTCCTTACAACCAGCAATTGAACTCCATATTTAATAGTAGCTAAATTCGAGTTTCTAATGTGCTGACCAAGAGGAACCAAGTTGAGTGGAAATAAGGAGCACAAATTTGAGCATACAAACTAGCATAAAATATAGACAAAGCGAGCACAGAGGTTACAAATGTAGTGGCCACTTGAATAAAGATAGAACAATAGCTTTGTAATTGAACCTCTCTTCAATTAACGAGAAGTCAAAGAGAGTTACTTGACAGCAGCTATGTACGCAACTTCACTTAGTTGAGAGCTCCTCAAATTCAACAATTTCAACCAAGAGCTCTAATAGTAGCTGTGTCCCCAAAACCTATAACAAATCGAGCATTCAAAGTAGCAAAGGAGCAGTTGAATTCCATCAATCCATTGCAGTAGAGAATCCCATCTAACTATGCAATAGTTCCATTAGATAAGAGAATCCAATTTAAGCTCCATTTGACAGCCACTTTGTACTCTTTTGTCGAGACCAAGGATTGGAAAACAATTACTAGAGCAGCTGTGAATACTTGAACTTGGTGTTCTCCAAACTTTACTAAGCAACCAAGAACAGCTACAATCAAACACTTCACAATCAAGCCAAATTACAATAGCTTATGCTCTTTTATTTTGAGCTAAACTTGTGTAATCTTATTATCCTCAATTTTATTGCAGATCGAGAGCAGCAGTAGCTCATTTGAAATGTTACACTCTAGCCGAAACAACCAGCAAGTTGTGTACCTTGATACTTTAGCAGCTGAACTCAATTACATAAGTAGAGCAGCCAATTTCTGAGTTTGAAAGCCAAATACCAACCGGATGGCAAAATGTATGGACTTTAAGCCAGCTGAAACCAAAATCAGCAGCTGTTAGTTTGCAAGTTCTATACTTCGATCAAGCTGAGCTCATTCTCCAAGACAAGAACCAAGTGCTCCAAGCAACCAAGTCACTCACTGAGCTTCACACAGACAGCAATCAATCCATCCAAGGTGCAACTGACCAACAAATTATTCATTCATGAGAAGCTGTTTATTTATTTAATTTTTCTTGGTTTTATCTTATTCCTTAAGGAAAACAAGTGGTTCCTATTTCAAATTTCATATCAGCTTATTACTCTCTTTTGTTTTGTTTAACAGTTGATATATACAGCAACCAAATCAAACAAGGCCTAGAAGAACAGCTACACTTTATATCTACAGCACACGAATTTAGACAACAGCTGAGATGATTTTGGACTTCAATTGTAACAGCCCCTAACCCATGACAACAACTGCAACAACTCCAATGCCAAGACAAGACCAACGCAGCAGCTTTCCACTTCAAACAGCAGCAGCCGAGAAGCTCACAATTTGCGAACATCTGTAGCTTCAATCCGTATAGCTGCAGCAACTCAACTCAACCAAGGCAACAGCTACTCCTCCAAATTGGTCCAAGCTTCGGCGCAACTCCAAGTGACAGCTGCAACTGGCTTCATATGTAGCATCACATGACAGCTGAGTGGCTGTCCGCGTAGCAATAGCAACAAACCACAACAGTAGCTCGTAACCAAGCCCCTAACCGATCAGCAGCCGATCAATAAGATAAGATGCAACTCTCCGAACAGTAGCAGCGAGCAATGCAATCTGTCATTGTCGAACATTTCTTTTCATTAAGACCACCTGCACAAAATACCATGAGTTGAGAAATTAAGCACCAAGCCGATTTGCTCTCTCGAGTAGACACGAGCTGCCCATTTTCTGTCCTATTGCAATAAGAAGTTGACAAGAGCCTTACCATTTCTATTTGGAGAACACACGTGGGCTCTTTTGGTTTTTGTATCAGATAGCAGCTACTATTATAGTTTAGGAAAAGGGTGGGGCTGAGAAACACAAGTCTAAGGGGCCCATTTGAATTAAAATTGAGGCTCTTTTTCAACAAAGAACTAAATGACGTGGGGGCCTTTTTGTTTGCACATGAGAAGCCTGGTCTGGAAAGTAAACACAACAAAAAGAAATATAGGGCAGCAGTCGAAGAGAAGAGACATAAAACAGTAACAGAGAAGAGAAGAATATACAGGAGCTGAAAACAAAAACAGAAGACAGAGGGACGAGAAGAGAATTTTCAGCAGCTTAGGGAATTTGATTTTTTTTGTCTTATTTTAGTAAAGACCAGAAATTTTATTTTGCATTTTTATTAATTTAATTATGTTATGTTTAATTTCAGTAATTTAAATTATTTTATTCTAGTATATTAGAGGATTACTCTAGATTCCAAATGAATCCGAATATGCTGATTTTTATATCGAGTTTCGAGATTAAATATATCAATCGAAGTGATTTCTTTTCCTTGTTATTTCAATTTATATATATATTGATTCATTTGGGTTTTACAATATAATTTATTACTTAACTTAATTAAGTTTTATACTAATGAATTTGATTAATTGAAGTGTTCCTATATTATTTCAATGTTAATATTGAGTATTTAGGTATTTTTCTATTATGTTCATCATCTAGTTATTTAATACATGATCGCTAGTTTTTAGCTAAATAGAGTTATAGGATATCCAGAAAGGTTTCGATTACTCGTATTGAACATAACTAGATTTTTTTTTAAAAAGCTCATTATAGAGATACGTGAATTTTAATTAAATTCATAAACTCACGCACTTAATGCAATTAGAAATATAGTTCAGATCATAAGAACATGTTTAAACCATATTTCTAACTACAATAATAAATTCGGTGTAAGTGGATTATTATTTATCAAATAATTATAGATAAATGACCTTAATGGATGAATTTATGTTATAATTAGAATTCCACTACTCTGAGAGGTGGGCGAGTTCTAGTGAGTTTAGTTAAATTCCTTACAGTCCATTTCAAATATCGATTTAAGACATCACATCGATTCAAATGAGAATAAATTTACAAATCCTAATTTAATCTTTTTTATCTCTTAAACCTGGGACCCTCATAGTACAACTAGAACATTTGATTTAGTATACATCTTGTTATTTAGTTTTCACCTACTTTTAATTCAATTATTGATAACTTAGCTTAGCTTAAGAAAAAACTCAAATAATTTAGTACTTTTACAATCCAATACACTTGTCGGCTCACATACTCACATTTTCTGCAACTCAAGTTTTTAAATGATAGGAATCAAAGACCGATTATACGCTCCTGAACCTGAAGGCTCTCTCAAGTGGTTCGCCAAGCTATCTGAGGTGAGTTAAGCGCCGAAGAGCAATACTTACCCCAGTCCAATCTATCGAGCAACTTTGCTCTTCATACTATCCAAGATGTTGCCGAGGTGATTAACCAGCATGCTAAGCCGAACCCTCCATTAAATCATAGTCTAAGCTCTAAATCTGAGTATAGCAATCTCCACTGTCAAGAGCTAACCCTCCAAGGCCAACCCAAGATGAGCTGTCCTTGAACCAACCACAGTCCAACCCCTTTGACACCGAACAAACCTGAATAGGGGCCTACCCTTGCCCGAACCACAATACTATTAGAATCACAATAAAAACGTGCGCGCACTGTCCTTGTTGACAACCGTACTATCCTCTCTAACAAACGACATTCGCTGTATACGATTTCTTGTCTCTCTGTATGGTAATTTTCCTTTTATTTAGCAAACAAGAATTCATTTTTGTAATTATCAATAACATAGAACTTGAACTAACAAAGTACTATAAATAGTCACACAATATAATAGCTGCAAATAGATATACAAAAGAATATACTAATCCTTTTCACCTTCTCTTAAGCTAAGTGTCCTCTTACTTACTCTTGAGATACTCTTATCTAACCCATTCGAGTGTAGACCCAAGATGTTGTGAACTATTACCAAGAACAGACGAGATCGGTCGCTAGATGAGTCCAAGCTTGCATAAAGCTCAAAAAGGATTAATAGGGAAAGATACGAAATGGTGAAAGTGAAGAATGAAAATAGTAAGCAAAACCCACAAATAACTCCAGAGGATATGATACACTAATGGAACTTTCGAGGACTTATGGCACAATTCAATATAACACACGAATTGGTCCAATGAGGTTATTCGTCATCTAACCTTACTTAAGGGAAAGGATAAGAGTGATGCTAAGAGTAAACAAACAATGTTTATGCAAGGAAGAAAGCACCAAAGTATATTGAAGGTAATATGATTTGTTACAACTACAAGTACAAGAGTATTTATACTCGTTAGTTAAGATAACTTGCCTAAAAGGGAAAAGATAAAAAGGATATTTCCTAAAGAAACAATGTACACGATACAAAACAGTAAAAATGAATATATAAGAAAAATAATCATTGGTGCTATAGATTCTACATATGATACTGTACATGTGGCGATGCTACATTGGCAAGGTTATTAGGAGATGCAGACAAAAAGTACAAACAGATGGGTTTGTCTAAGCAGGAAGATGCCAAGTAATTGATTGGCTCAACGCTGGAGAGTAATCATCGACCCGGCATACCAAAGAACAATGGGCGGTCATACGGCATGACATTAAAGATGACTCGACAAGAAAGTACTCGGCTTCGATAGGGGTTAGTTAGAATAGAAAGATTCATCATACCAGCCCCTCTAATCCTCGGACTTAGCTATGGGTAAGAGGTCCGGTAGCCTGATTCCCATCATTCCCTTTAGGTTATTTTGGATTTGGGATCAAATTCGATTGGTGTTTGCTCAATTCTCCATTAAGGTGATATGGACTAAGGTCGACAGTGTTGAAGGCATAAAAAATCCCATAATCCTCAAGCAATTCCAACTTATAGGCATTGTCACTGATTTTCTAGAGGATTTTATAAGGTCCTTCCGCTCTTGCAGATAATTTATTCTTCCTTTTGTTCAGGAACCATTCTTTACAGTGGTATAGCCATACCAAGTCTCATGGCTGAAGTTGTTTGACTAACTTACCCTTGGTCTTTTCCCGCATTCTTCTAGCAACTTGGTCAATGTTCCGAATAACCTTATCATAGATGTGCTGAAGAGATTATGCTCTGGCCAAGGCATTAGGGTCCTCTTACACATGTACTGGTACAAAGGCGTGGTTGAAGGGTAACTCGAGATTGAATCCATAGATCACTTTGAAGGGAGTCTACTTAATGGTATCATACACGGTTTGGTTATAGGCGAACTCGACCATTGGCAAGCGGACGTACCAATCAACCAAGTTCTTACCTACTGCAGCTCAGAGCAGTAAACCCAAAGTACGATTAACTACCTCTGTTTAGCTATCAATTTAGGGGTGACATGAGATATTGAAGAGTAATTCGGTTCCCAGCCGACGCTATAGGATTCTCTAGAAATGGATTAAGAACTTCAAGTCTCTATCGAAGACTACACTTCTTGGCATGCTGCGTATTCATACAACCTCCTATAAGAAAAGAGAAACAATAGCCGAAGCGTCGTTAGTTTTGGTGCAGGGCACGAAATGTGCCATCTTACTAAACCAATCCACAACGATCATTATAGAATATTTGCCTCGAGCAGTTGGCGGCAGTCTAAGAACAAAGTCCATACTCAATTCAGTCTATGGCCTTGTTAGAATAGGTAAGGGTATTGCTTTCCCTTATTCGGCTCAACACTTGGCCTTTTTGCATAAGGCACAACTTTTGATAACTCGATGCACATCTCTCCATATTCTCGACCAAAAGAATCGGCCAGTCAATAGTTTATAAGTCCTCCTCTCTCCAAAGTGTCTAGAGAGTCCTCTACTGTGGGCTTCCCTGATTAATAATCCCCATAGAGAACAAGTCAGCAAATACAGTTTCTCCCCTCGAAACAAGTAATCATCCTCCACATGATACTCGTCTACTTTCCTCCCGTCCACACATCGCGAAATTATTAGCCCAAAGTGTAGATCTTCGGAGTACTATTCTTTGATACTCACAAACCCAGACAGTCTAATCTGCAGCTCTAATAAGAGTGCATGTCTCCTCGAAAGAGCATCTGCAACTACGTTGCTCTTTCCCTACTTGTATTTAATTACAAAATTGAATCCTTCATGGAATTCAGCCCATCTCGCTTGCCACTTTGACAACTTGGTCTAACTTCAAAGGTACCTCAATGATTCATGGTCAATATAAATGATGAATTCTCTCAACAGTAAGTAATGTTACCATACTTGCATTGCTCGAAACAATGCCAAAAGTTCCTTATCATACACGGAGTATTTCAACTATAATCCTCGGAGCTTCTCACTGTAGAAGGTAATTGGTCGACCTTCTTGCATCAGTACAGTGTCTATTCCAATACCTGATGCATCACATTCTAGCTCAAAAATTTTGTCGAAGTCAAGTAGTACTAACACTAAGACAGAGGTTAATCTTTGTTTTATGTCGACAAAATTGCTCTCCTCCCTTTCTCCTTATCGGAAGTCTGTGTTCTTCTTTGTTAGCTCGGTAAGTAGCGCGGTGATGGTGTTGAAACCCCTAATAAACCTTCTATAAAACAAAGTCAGTCCGTGGAAACTTCTTACGTCGGCATAAGTAATAGGTGTTGGCCACTCAACAATTGCTTTGATCTTCTCATTATCGACTCGCAAGCCTCTTCCACTAACTACGTACCCCAAGAATACCACTTCCTCCTAGCAGAAGCCACATTTCTTTAAATTGCCAAATAGTCTCTCAACACGAAGGATATCTAAGATTGCTCTAAGATGTTTACAGTGACTCAGCATGTCAACACTATAAACCAGGATATCATCAAAGTATACCACGACATACTTTCTGATGAGATGTCTCAATACATGGTTCATTAGTCTCATGAAAGTGCTCAAGGCATTTGACAAGCCGAAGGGCATGACCATCCACTCGTAAAGTCCATCTCAAGTCTTGAACACAGTCTTCTACTCGTCTCCTAACCTTATGCGAATTTGATGGTATCTAGACTTAAGATCAATCTTACTGAAAATCTTGGCTCCACTCAATTCATCCAACATGTCTTCTAGCCTCAAGATCGAATACCTATATTTGATCGTGATTTTGTTCATAACTCGGTCGTCAACACATATCCACCAAGTTCCATCCTTCTTCGACATTAGAAGTGTAAGCATAGCATAAGGGATGAGACTCTTTCTCACATAACCTCTTTCCAATAACTCATTAACTTAATGTTGGAGTTCAGAAGCTTGCTCGAGATATATTCAATAAGCTAGCTTATTCGACAGTGTAGCGCCGGGTACTAAGTCAATGCAGTGCTCAATGCCTTAAGTTGGGGCAATCCCTTAGGTAACTGTTCTAGGAATAGGTCAGCATAGTCATTTAGCAACTCCTTGATTTCCTAGGGAAGCTTACCCCGCTCCTTCATTTCTAATAGTCACCTAACCAATAATAGGGTCGACTCGTCAGCATTGATGGCCTATCGAAGCTCAGCTCTACTCATCACTAGAGCCTTCTTTGATCTACAAATAAGCTTTGTCTAGAACTTGTTAACTTCTCTTGACGGCATCAGATTCAGCATAATCTTCCGATCATCCTTCTCGAACATATACGTGTTCCTATAGCCATTATGTATAACTCTCCTATTAAACAACTATGGCCTACCCAGCAACACGTAGGAAGCATACATAGGCAGTACGTCATAGAGGATCTGGTTAGAGTAATTCCCTATAGTGATTGACAGTAGTATTTGTCGAGTGACATGTAATGCTCCTTTCTCACTCAATTAGTATAACTTATACGACCTAGGATGTGCAACAATCGACAGCTTTGGTTTTGAAACAAGATCGGTCGATGCCACATTGGTGCAACTTCCACTACCCACAATGAGAGCACACATCTAATCATTCACCTTATAAGTAATATGAAACAAATTCTCTCTCTACTCCTCCTCTTGTGAGGTACGCTCATAGTACGCCGAACAACCATGAGTAACTGGTCTAAGTCCTCAGGAAACACATCTTCTTCAATCATTTCTTTCTGGGCATTTTCTTTCTTGGCAGGAACCTCCTCTTCTCGAGTTCCTCATCCGTACTCTCTACTTCTAACTTCGGAATATCTCCTTTAAGGACCATCGTCCTTCGATTCGGGCATTAAGCAGCCATATGTCTGAACCCTTAACACTTGAAGCACTTGATCTGACTAGTCTTCTTTCCAGACCCTTGTACCTTCTCATACGTTCAGGTCAACACTACATCTTCAGGTCGGCCTTTCAATTCAGCTCTAACATCAACCCTTCTGCTCAGGTCGATACTTGATTAAGCTCAATGACTTGCTTGACCAAGTCGACTAGTCGACATTTTAGTCTTTACTCGGCTCCTTCTTTACCTCTCTACTTACTAAGCAATCCTAACGGTTTCATCCATTATCTCTAGTCGTTGGAGCTCCGCAATGTCTCGAATGTCTCATCTCAATCCAGTAATAAATCTTAAGACTGTTCAGGCTAGTGGTTCCTCTACTTCACATCGTATCATAAGCATTTAGAATTCTTGAACATACTCATCAACAGTTCAGCCTCCATGTCTCAGCTCCTGAAACTAAGTGAAAGTATCTTAGAGATATGTTTCCGGCACAAATCTATTTCTAAGCACTCTCTGCATCTCAAGCCAAGTATTAATCTCTCGATACCCTTCTCTTCTTCTCATGGCCTAAAATTATTCCACCATATGGCGACATATCTGGAGAATTCAATAGCAGCAGTCTTCATTTTCTCATAATCCTCATATTGATAGTAATCAAACATACACTCCACCTTCTCTTCCCAATCCAGATACTCGTCGGCATTCCTAAATCAATTGAAACTCGGAATTCGAAGCTTCACATAGTCGGATGCTCTAGGGACTTGTACATGCTCCTCTTCAAAATATTCTTCTTCCTCCTCATCAAGCTCCTCAAGTCTATCCTTCGCCTTACTCATCCGCCAACTCCTCCATCTCGAATTGGTTGAACTGGGTTTTTACCTCTAACAGATTGAGCAGCTTATGGGGTCTTTTACGCGGCCTTAGTGAGTCAGCAAGATAGCACATGAACAGTTCAGGTCAAATCCACTAAGAGGTTAGCTACCTCATCAAGTCTCTTGTCAATGCTTCTAGGAGTTTCTTGAGATTGTTGTCCATGGTGGACAACTCCACTGTCATCACCAACACTAACATTCATACTTAGGTCTTTCATTTTTCCTCACAAATTCAAAATTCAAACAAACACTTTAGAAAGTGAACAGCTAATAACACAGCAGTCAAATGAACACAGTAACTAACTCTGTTTCTCACATACAAAACAGAGTATAATATAACTCAAGAAAAATGAACTATAGCTCATTCAAAACCTCCGCTCTGATACCAAGATGTTATGAACCATTACCAAGAACCAATAAAGCCGGTCGCTAAATGGGTTTGAGCTTGCAAAAAGCTCGAAAAGGGTTAATGGGGAAAGGTACGAAAGGGTGAAAATGAAGGATGAAAACAGTAAGCAAATCCCATGAACAACTCTGAAGGATATGACACACCAATAGAACTTTTGAGGACTCACAGCACAATTCGATATAATACACAAATTGCTCCAATGAAGTTACTCACCATCTAACCTTGCTTAAGGGAAAGGATAAGAGTGATGCGAAGAGTAAACAAATAATGTTTACACAAGGAAGAAAGTACTCAATTGTATTGATGGTAATCTAATTTATTACAGCTATAAGTACAAGGATATTTATACTTGTAAGTTAAGGCAACTTACCTAAAAGGGAAAAGACAAAAAGGACATTTCCTAAAGAAGCAATATACACGATACAAAAGGGTAAAAATGAATATACAAAGAAAACAATCGTTGGTGCTACAGATTCTACATATGATACTGTACATATGGTGATGTTGCATTGATAAGGTTGTTAGGAGATATGGACAAAAAGTACAGACAGATGAGTTTGTTCGATAAGGGATGGCTTAGTCAATCTGCTCTCTCTCCCTTAACTTCTCGGTAAGGAAGATACAGAGTAATTGGTCGGCTCGGCGCTAGAAAGTAATCATCAACTCGACATACCATAGAACAATAAGTAGTCATACGAAACGGCATTAAAGGTGACTTGATAAGGAAGTACTTGGCCTCGATAGGGGTTGGTTAAAACAGAAGGATTCATCATGCCAGCCCCTCTAGTCCTTAGGCTCGGCTACAGGTAAGAGGTCTAGTAGCCTAATTCCCATCACTGGCCTATTGATCATTTCTAAACTTACTCGTTAGCACAAGCTCCCTCTTTAGCTACTTCACTTAACAAGAGTAAGTATTGCTAAGATTAACCACAAACCATGCATGTGTATATAGTTAAGCTTGATATTAACTTATTGGTTTCAAGTTTATCCTATCAAGACAATATTTGTTCCGAACTGTTTTTTACTTAGTCTCAAATTTAGCCTCTGCCTTAGCCTCTAAATTATCCTTTAATTTAGACTAACTTTTAAAATTACTATCTAACTTAAATCTTTGGCTTTACCAATTAAGAATCTTTAGTACTTGGCTTGACTTAGTTCAAAGCCTAACTTACACAATAACCCTAAAGTGTAACCTCTAATTTTATCACTGTTTTAACTTCTGATTCAACCCAATCACTACGTTTACTAGTAATATTCCCACATTTTAGTCAAGCTAAGTTAAGACCAGTAACAAACATATCTCTTATAACATTAACTAAGACCCCCTTGCTAAGGTGTATAGAGGGTCATTTCGGTAATTGGACTTTCGACTCAATTTAATGCCATAAACCGATTTAATAAGTGGTAACAAGGTCCAAGAAACTAAACTAAGCCAAGGATGTTTTAAGGAGATATGACTTAGAAGGCTCAAAATAAGAAGAGCTTGATCGATTATTTCACTCTTAGCCTTACTTGATTGGCTTGTGCACAATAAGTGGGCTCAAAAGAGATCTCTCTAAGTCTATTAGACTATGTTCGACCTTAAAAAATGTTATTTGGATTTAAATAAGGTTTATAAGCTTATATGATATTATATGGGTTTCCCTCCTTATAATATAAGTTGTTTGACCCATTTAAGCCCAAGGCCTAAGCTTATGAGAAAGGAGTGAATCTAAGCCTTTAGATCACCTAAGGTAATCCAACCATTGCCAACAATGTCAAATCTCAACTATTCATCTCTAAGTAATCCAACAAATGAGATTAACGTCTAAGATCTATAAATAAGAGGCTTCTCCTCTTATTTGGGATCGTTCTAAGAATTGGCTAAGTTAAGACAAGTGTGTACACTCTACTGAAATTACTCCATGAAAGATCAAAGAAGCTACTTAGTAAAGAATGAATCAAGAACATCCAAAAAACGTAAAGCTTTATCTTCTATCACATACACACGAGTAATCGAGTCTACCTATTTCTCCTCCCATGAATCTCTCCATAATATCGATATACATATCATTAGATTAAGTGATCTCTAAGATCGACCATCATACACATAGCACATGATTGATCATCAGCAAGAACCCTACCCATAAGGTGTTAATTGTACAAAATACTTTATTATTCCTATTTATCAATATATATGAATAATAGGAAAATATTTAACATTAGTATCCATAGTCTATTAAATTCATGAAAAATATACTTTTACTTAGACCATCATAGTTGTTATATTTTGGTTATGAAAAGTACTAAAACAATATAGTATACGATGTGTTCCAAAATAATTGTTTTGGCTTGATTTTATCAATAATTAACTAAAAATAGCTAGATAATTATACTTAACTTTAAAATCAGAATATAATATATGTTTTATCATTACTAATCACTAGAAATTATGTCATGTTGATTTTATACATAAATTACTTCAAAATCTCATTATTCTAAGCAAACACTAATTAAATTATAATAAATAGTAGATGTAGAAATTTTCAAAAGTTCTTGTTACTGCAATTTAGTACATAATATGAGTGTATTATACAAAATTTTTCAACTTGAAACTATGTCATTTAATCTTTTGAAAAATTACAACAAAATTCATTTAAACATGGCACTTTATTAAGCGGGTACCATAAATCGTTATTATTTTAACATAATAAAATTATTACATGAATGTACATGTAAAATAACCTAAAGAAACAAATTTTTATAATTTTCTTAGTTAATTTTCTGTTTTTAGAAATTATATAAAAATCAAATGAAAATTTGAACCTTACTAATGCACAATCGTCTACCCACCAAGGGTTGTTGGCCTAAATCCTCTAACCACTACTTGCTCAAGTTCTAAGCCACACCTTGTCAAGTTTTAGTTTAATATAGGAATCCATAATCCCTATTTTTACTCTATTTTTATTTAATTTGCTAAATCATTTTTCAAAGAGTGTTTCTTAGCTCTAGATTTGTTAAAAATGATGAAGAATAAGGTCTAATCTTCCTTTTATAATGCTAAAGTCAATTTTGGTAGAATTTAGGTGTCCAAATGTCCTTTGTTAGCTCAATTAGGTGTTTGTTTGCATTTAGTTTTATTAATTTCCTATATGACAACTCACGTTACAGCATTAAAATGTTAAGAGGGACTTCCACACCTATTTCCAAATAATTCAATTGTATTTTTTTATATTTTTCTATAATTTTTTATTGATTTATTACATTTTTTTATCAATTAATTAACATATTAGTAATATACATATCAGGTATATAACGTATATATAACATGACTATAAAATCCCATTATATGCTATTTTACTCCTAAATATTATTTTTATAAATTAAATAATTTATCTTTAAAGGCTCGTTACATTTTGTGGCTTAAATTTTAAGTTCTTGATAATTATTGAACGATCTTGGTAGAAATATGTGTAAGCCCTTAAAATCATATTTAAAGTAACCGTACCTAGATTTAGAGGCATTCGAGAAAAATTTAGTCGATTGAGCCCAAACTTTATAACTATAACAGAAAAGTTAGTTAAAGTAACCTAGTAAAATTAAACCGTGAAAATAGTGACCTAAAATTCCAATTTCGACCTTAGAAGTATAGCTATATAATATAGTGAAAAACTCTTCCAAACCCTTAAAACTAAGCTCAAAATATGATGAGTACTTAAAAATAAATTAATTAAACTACAAGAGAAAATAATATAGCATAATATACTATATGAATATACGTATATTTTTATGAATATACTAGGTATATATAATAATTAGATTCATAAATTAACCTGAAATTATATAAATATATATAATAAGCAATAAAATTATAAAAATAAATAGGAAATATATCATTAAAATAAAGAACATACTAGAAACATGTTTATATGCACATAATTACTTATTAAATGTAATATATATACAGGATATATACCTATATATTAATAAAATTACTAAATATCATATAAAATACATAAAAATAATCCTATTTTATCTAAAATTTCACAAGATCCTATCCAAATGCTTAGAAAATTATGGAAACAAGCCATAGCATCCTCCAAACAACCAAAATGATGAATCAAAAGTAGACTAAAGATAAATTAGCCAATCAAGCTTAGACAATTGGGAAAAAAATGAAAGAAAAATTCAACTATCCTAATCCAGTATAAGGACCCTAGGACATCAAATGCAACATTTAGCACTTAGGAATCAAGAGAAAAATCTTAGAAAAAAAAAAAGGAAAAACAAAATAAAACATGACCTAACTTAGCTTTCTAACCTCCTAGTGTTCTACTATTGAACCCCATCAGCCATTAGAAGTCCACCCCATGTCTAGCCTTTTTTACCACCCCTTGATAGCCAATGACCACTAGAGCTCCAACGAACGATTAATTCCTAAATTTACCTTGTTTTCCTTATATTTTCTAAAAATACTAAACTAGTCTAAAAAATTATGAAAAAAAAATATATATTCCTAGGTTATTTTTAGGATGCTATCATGTCATAATTTTATTTTGATAAAATATTAAGTATTTTATATACTTCCTTAATAAACTACCTTAGTAGGCCGATTGAAATTAGAAATAAATTAATTAAATGATATTTTTTCACACCCAAAAATTTATTGTATAATCCTTATTAGGTATAGTTTAATTATATGTAGCCCATTTTTTATTATATACATGTGTAATATTTATTATATTTTTCAACCCTAAGATTGTAAAACTGGAATTTATTGAAATAAATGGGTTTTTATAAAAATAATTGATGAAATTGGTAATTACTAACCTCTGAAAACTGGTAATAATATTAGGGCTTATTATAAATTATTTCGTATAAAAATGATATTATTTCCTTAGGTAACCACAAATTTGGGGTAAAAATGTAATTATGCATATATAGGCGATAAACTCAATAACATAAAACCACTTGCCAATTGAATTTCCTATATTTTTAGGAGTCTATAGAAATTTTTATAAAATTATTTGATGATCCGAACTATTTATTGAGAATTTTAGTAGTAAAATAGCTTAATTTACTAATCGATGTATGTTACTTAACAATAGTAGGCTAGATTATGGGAAATATTTCACGGGAACCTATACCTATCTATGCTGGTCAGATCTGATTAGGATAGGTTTTTATCATATTTTTTGATGTTATATAACTTAGACTTTAGTATACATATGTTAGGGTTAAATATTATACATACTAATAAGCTATTTTAGGAAATTATATAAAATATAGCTTACTTATATAACATGAATATAATATGATAAGGCTTGTTATCGAGGCATATAACTATATTAAAAACTAAAAACACCCCTTAGAAGTTATCTCTCAAAATAGAACCTATAGTACGTATCATTAAATTCATACAAATCTGATTATATTATTTTTACTAAAATTGAATAATCCTAGGTAATGTAACATATATTTCTATAATGTTATGAGAATTTATGTACTATAATAACCCTATTGTAATTGAAACATAACTTGATTGATTAAAAATATACTTCAATACGATCAAAATAATATATTATAAGTAATAATATAAGTACATATATTACTAACACTCACTAACTTAATATAACTTAAATAATGAACTATAATTGATCTTATAAGAATACCAATTTATCCCTAATATATATAAATAATATTTATTCATATAATTTAACACAAAGAATAAATAGAACCCTAATGTTTTTATAACTCTTACGAAAACTAAATTTGAGTTTTAGTATACATATAAGATCTCCTAACGAGCAAAGCGTCGATAATACAAAACTTCTGCTTGTGGTTGTAAATTAACTGTCTACATATGTGTAAACCCTACAAATTTAGTCATTTAAGTATAGAGTCGAACTTCAGTACTGTAGATAATTTTCTTAAGTCAACAAAACTGATAAATTTAAAATTGATTAAGAATTTTAAATTTGAAACCTAAAACAAATAAAAAAAACCCTAATATATTAATCGAAACCCTAATCGCATATAAAAATCCTAACCCTATGTACGCGTAAATACAAGAGATTAAACCTAAACCCAGTAAAAACCTTAAAACCAACACCCTAAGCTTATAAAATATATAAAATTTACTCTAATAGTGAAAAAGCCCTAATTAGGTACAATTATTAACGAATGAATACAAATAACTCCTAAGTACTAACAAACATAAAGAGTAACAAATTGGTTAAAAAAATTAATAAGATTAAGAATACTATCTTATGATTATTTGTGACTTCATATATGTATATATAAGTGCTAGTTTAATATTGATTTAAATATTTTGATTTTTTTTCTACATATTTTATATTTATGTATTAAATAGTACACATTAATTTTACATTCCATGTTTCCTTCCATAATTATATTATATATGATTTTAAATACTGCTTAAAAGTTGAAACACTTTTAGAAAGGTCAAAAGTAATTTTCTTTCCTTCTTTTTTCTTTTCCTTCTGTCTTTTCCTTTTTCCTTCCTTTTCTTCTTTTCTTCTTTTTCCTTTTCATTTGTTCGACTACCATTTATCCTTATAAATTACTACATGGGCACAAAAATTTAGAAGATAAAAAGCAAAGTAAGTATGTCATTTTCATCCTTTTTATGCTTCTTTTCTTTTCCTTATCTTTTTCTTCTTCTTTTTTTTTCCTTTTCTTCTTCTTGCTGTAAGCCATGTATCCATTCTAGAATTTACTTTTTCTTTCTCTTTTCTTTTAACTTTCAAGCTTAACAAACTTTCCCTTCTTTTTTTTTTTTCTTAACCAACACATTATCTCTCCCTTGCTAACTCATTTTCTTTTGTTTTTCCTCTTCTCTTCTATCATCCTTAAATTCAACTTCTACAAATTTACCTCATTATCATCCTTAATTTCTATCCATATCAAGAGAAGAATAAAGAGGATTTCTTCCCCAAATTTCTCAAGAGCAAAGTAATCACATAACACTTTATATTACACTAGTTTTATTTTTCTTATGTAATCTAAGTTTTGTTAATTTCCTTCATGTTAATATGTATTTATTAGTATTGTATGTGTTAGACAATACATAGTAAGAGTTATGTGTATTTTTAATGTCTTTTGTATTAAAAATTACATGTACATGAATTTGATCATATGTATACAATTCTTATTCTTTATAGTCATGTATTTACATATATATATATACTTAAATATATATATTTAATTATATGTACACGTGTTATATTTACTTAGTTATGTATATATATAGTACATGTACATATACATATACATAATATTAAGTATACTTACTTTATCTTACATATGTGTGAAATAATAGAAAATAGTATAAATACATGTATACTTATGTAATGAATTATAGGAATAGATATAAGTGCCTATATGTATACATTTACTATATCATTCTAAAATTTAAATAAGTATACATAAAGTATAATATAAGTATTATATGTATATATATATGTATACTTAAGATTACATGCGTTTACATATGAATATTACTATTTAATTCTCTTAATAATAGGTTAATAAGTATAAATATATATATATATATATGTGCATAGGTGGAACGTGACCTTTAAAGAAGGATTTGAAACCAATTTTCAATATTTAATAAATTGTAGTAATGTATATATGTATATATATATTAATATTACAAATGGAAAAATTTATAAAAGAATTAGAAAAATTAAGAAAATTACCATGTAGACCAATAGGAAGCTACCACATTAGCTCTCCTAATTTTCTAATTGAAACCAAAAATTACAAAAATAATAAGAAAATAATATTAATTAATTAATTAGAAAATTACAATCATAAAAAAAGTAATATAATTTGTAATTTAAGCTTAAAATAGTGAATTAAAGAAATTATTATAAAATGGACCCAAAAATAAGAATATTTCAAAAATGTAAAATTTATAAATTAAATAAGTCATAAATCAATAAAGAAAAACTTAAAATGACAAATAAAAATATTTGGGCCAAAATAACTAAATTCGCAACATTTTAGGCCCATTAACAAGTGATTCTCGTTTCAGTATACGAACACCTACAACACGAGAAAACAGCTACGGGAGAGCACCAAAGGGTGGTCCAGCATGGCCGCTCTGATACCTAAGTTAATTCTCTCATCATATACAGAGAGAGAGATCGAATAGTTATGGTGTTGAGAGAATAGAAGAGAATCCCTTACTTACGATCTTGGCTAGTATTTATAGCAAGTCTATGAAGATTATCCTTGAACCGAGTTATTGAACCAGACTTAGATACTAAACCAAGTAATATAGGCCCACATAACAATTATCCAAAAATACCTATCAACACTTGCTACCCCCTACTTTCTTTAGTGATCAAGTCAGAAAAGAAAGTATTCAGGGAGGTTGATTTTATGGAGTTTCTAGACAAGTTTGCAATCCTAACATGATGAGGCTAGAGTGTTTGAAGAGGCAAAAGGCTAAAGTGGCCAGAGCACTTATAAATATTGGTATACCTTGAAGACTCGAAGAGATGAGAGCGCCTGAAGAGATGAGAGCACCTGAAGAGGTGAAGACACCTGAAAAGGCAAGGAGCTCCTGAAGAGGGGAGTATGCTTGAAGAGGCAAGGAGTGCCTGAAGAGGCTAATGTGCCTAAAAAGGCTGGGGCGCTTGAAGAGGCAAAGAGCGCCTGAAGAGGCAAGGCGAGCCTAAAGAGGCTAATGTGCCTGAAAAGGTTAGGGCGCCTAAAGAAGTGAGTATGCTTAAAGAGGTAAGGAGCGCCTGAAGAGGCGAAAGCCTAAAGAGGCTAATATGCTTGAAAAGATGAGAGCGCTTGAGGAGGCAGAAGTGCCTGTAGAGGTGAGAGCGCTTAAAAAGGCTGAAGTGCTTGAAGAGGTAGAGGTGCTTGAAGAGGTAGAGATGCTTGAAGAGGCAAAGGTGCCTAAAGAGGCAAAAGAGCCTAAAAAAGCGAGAGAACCTGAAGAGGAGAAGGCTTAAAGAGGTTAATACATTTGAAGAGGTAAGAGCCTAAAGAGGCAAAGGTGTCGAGAGCCTAAAGAGGCCAATACACCTAAAGAAGCAAGAGCTTGAAGAGGCAAAGGCGCCCGAAGAGGTAAGAGGTTGAAGAGGCAAAGGCGCCCAAAGAGACGAGAGCCTAAAGAGACTAATACGCTTGAAAAGGCGAAAGCTTGAGGAGAGGAGAGCACCTAAATAGGTGAGAGTACTTGAAGAGGTAAAGGCCTAATGAAGCTGAAGTGCGTGAAGAGGCAACAGCTTGAAGAGGCAAAGGTAATTGAAGAGGCAAGAGCCTAAAGAGGAGACAACGCCTGGATAGGCCTAAGTGAAGGCTTAAAAAGGCCAATATGATTCAAAAGGTTATGGAAGCATGCAGGTTGTCCGAGTTTTGACATGATGAGTGCTAAGTTGAGCCGTAAGATAAGCTCATTAGCTTCTAGTTTGTTAATGTATAGGACTTTAGTGCTAAATGTTGGATTTGAGTGTTAACATACCACCATTTGATAGCTGAAGGTTTTCAAGTGGCTCGTTGTCTATTTATTAGACAAAGCATGTGAGTTTATACGAGCTCATTGTCCATAGTATGTAGGACTTAGAGCTATTAAGAGTTACCCATTAGCGGATGATGTTAGCACGGGCTTAAAGTAGAGGGACTTCCTTATGCCCAATCTATTTTTGAGTTCTTGCATTCATCCCAAAGGGAGGTTGAAGTAAGCTTGCTAAGAGTTAATAAAGGGTCATGAATTTAAATAGATATAACTTGGTGTAGAAACCAAAAATTAAATGTGAATATTGTCGATATCACAATATGAAGCGCGACATAAGATATACACCTACATGATGGACACATGGACTATGAATGATTCATCTTTCAAATAGGTATATTTACCTGTCCTCAATATCGGCTTCTTCAAATGCAATTCTTCCAGAATTGTTCAAACCCAAATCGTTGGCTTTAAATTAGTGATCAATGGCTATGTACATGTTGAACCTGGCCATTCAGAAGCTTGGATAAGTAGAAATAAGCTACAAAATGGCTCAGGTCAGCATGCGTAGTTGAACAGCTTGGGTTCAACTTATAGCTTAGAGTTTAACCATAACAACTAATAGCTTAGAACAAGTTGCTGTAAGCACGATGGGTACACTATGAGCCCAATGTTGGAATTCAATTTTCCACTAAATTCCGACAAATTTCAAATTTGTCGATTAAGTGCCATAACCTTGATTGGCATTGGTCGTAGTTGAGTTACCTAAAGCAACTTATGTGTAATAGATGAATGACTCGACAAACATAGGAGAAGATATCTGATAACTCTGATTTTAAACATATTTCACATGATGATTTTATAGTATTTTCCTTACATTTTTTTGTTTTCTTTAAAGAAATTGATACTTAATTGAGTAAAATTTTGATTTCAAGATTTGAACGCGTTCTAGGATCGAAAACGAAGAAAAGGAATCAAGTTTCACTCAAATCGGAGTTCAAACGAAGGAGTTATGAAGTTTTGAAGTTATGCAGAAAAATTTGCCTAAGTGTAGAAAGTTACACGACCTGGGGACACGGCCATGTCCCAGGCCGTGTCTGGTGACGAAAACAGAATCCTTATAATACATATATAAAAGGATATCTTAGGGTTTCAAAAGAGGGAGACATTAGAGAAATAGACGAGACACGAGAGAAGAGAATAGACTTGAGGAGAAAGAGAAGAAAAAGGCGAGAGCAACATCGACTTCAAGATTAGAGAGATTGTTCATCAACCAAAGGGGTTTTCCATGTTTTATTTTACGTTTTTGATGGAACTCGTTTTTAGATTCATTATGATAGCTTAGAATTCGAGTATTTAGGATTATGGAACCTAGGGTTTCATGTAACCCTTGGATTGAATTATAATTTCAATAAAGTTTCTATCTTTTCTTGATTCAATTATGTTGTTTAATTGTTGATTGATAATTCTAAAGTATCAATTTATGATATTATGCATGATGATTGAGAAATTGCATGTGTAATTAGATCTTAGCATAATTGGAAAGAATTACATGTACACTTAGAGATAAGATACATGTTTCTTTCGGAAAGTTAATTATTTGTGTGAGAATTCATTATACATTAATGCAATTCTAAGTTATATTACTAAGTGAAGAGATTCCGGTAAATAATTTAGGATTAGGGTTAATATGCTTAAGAAAGATATTAGCTTTAATTGTGAATCCCTCCGGTCAAGAATAATAGAAACTGAATTGAATATATTTTAAGTGGTCACATGTTAAACACTAGGGGAAATAATTCATAAATACGTTATTAATTTCTTGAAGTCGTTCGTAGTTTTATTGCTTTCTAATTTGTTTAATCAAGTTTCATAATTAGTTTAGATGGTTAATTTCAGTATTTTTAATTCATTCAATTTATCACAATTTTCCGATTAAATAATAAAGCTAAGGTTAATATTAGTACTCAAAATCTTTAAGAGATCGACTCGGACTCACATCCACTATATTAAAATTGATAGGTGCACTTGCCTCATATGAAGTTTTTGGCACCGTTGCCAGGGATTTTCGATATTAAGAACGCTAGTTGCTTTATTACTTTGACCATTTTTCTTTATTTTCTTTTGTTTGCATTGTTTATTTTTATTACCTAGAACTGCAATTGATTTTATGTTTCTCACCCTTGTAGTGCATGACCCGAAGCAACTCGGAAGATTTGGTAGAACTTGATGCTAAAATTAAGAGAACTGCCCTTTAAAATTTAAGATTACGACCTAGACAAATTGTGGCGACCATAGACGACGAGTCAATCGTTGAAATCAAGGAAGAAGGTGAAGAAGCCAACACTCAATTCATCGAGCAAGAAGATCCACCACACATGGCTAACAACAGGAATGAAGCAAATCGGACCATGTTTGACTATTCAAGGCCTACACTTATTGGAGCTGACTCTAGTATCGCAAGGCCAACTGTTGCGGCTAATAACTTCCAAATTGCACCTAACATCATACAAATGGTGCAACAATATATTCAGTTTGATGGTCTCCAAGATGAAGATCCTAATGCCCACATCTCTAGTTTTCTAGAGATTTGTAATACATTTAAAATCAACAGAGCCACGGATGATGCCATTCGACTGCAGCTATTTCCTTTCTCCTTGAGGGGTAAAGCAAAACAGTGGTTGAACTCCCTACCAAGGAATTCAATCACAACTTGGAATGAATTGGTAGAGAAATTTTTGGAGAAGTATTTCCTACCTGCAAAGACCGCTAAACTTCGGAATGATATTTCTTGTTTTGCTCAATTGGAAGCGGAGACGCTATATGATACTTGGGAGCGGTTTAAGGACTTGCTCAGGAGATGCCCACATCATGGCCTCCCACTATGGATGCAGATTCAGACCTTCTACAATGGTCTCAATTTATCTACTAGACAGATGATTGATGCATCCGCAGGAGGTACTTTGAACACAAAGACACCTGAGCAAGCACAAAACCTGATTGAAGGAATAACGATGAACAATTATCAGTGGGAAACCACTAGAGCCAAGCAAAAGGCCATAGGAATTTATGAGGTGTACTTGACCACTACTCTGGTAGCTAAGGTGGAGCTATTGAGTAAGAAGATTGATGCACTCTCAGTTGGCCCTCAACAAGTGCAATCGGATGTAAGTGATTTTGGTATGCAAGGGTATGGAGCACAAGAACAACTAGAACAAGTAGATTATCTAGGAAATCCACCTAAGCAACAAAATAACCCCTACAACAACACTTACAATTCAAGATGGAGGAATCACCCCAATTTCTCATGGGGAAACCAAAACCAAGGCCAGTAGAAGACCAACTTTGGCCCACCTGGATTTCAGAGACCATTCCCACCTCCTCTCCCTCAAGAAAAGAAGTCCAGTGTGGAAGAACTTCTCACAAAATACATTCAAGGCAATGAGGCTCGTTTATCCAGCATTGAATCCTCACTGAGGAATCAAGAGGCTTCAAATCGCAACCTTGAGAACCAAATTGGTCAACTTGCGAAGCTAATCTCTAAAAGACCGCAGGGAACGCTATCAGGAAATACAGAACCCAATCCTAGGGAACATGTTAATGCTGTGACCTTGAGAAGTAAGAAAGTTGCAAGTGGAGAAGAAGGATGGTGGGGAAGTAACTGAGAAAAAAGTGGAAGTCAACCGCAAGGAAGATGCAAAGCCACTAAAATCAAAAGAAAGTACGGAACCACCGAAAGTGAAGGAGTACAAGCCTCCCATCCCTTACCCACATCGCCTTAAGCAAAGTTACACTGATCCGAATAAGGAATTTGGTAAATTTCTTGATATTTTCAAACAATTACACATTAACTTACCGCTTGTTGATGTCATCTTACAGATGCCAAAGTATGCGAAATTTTTAAAGGATCTTCTATTGAATAAGAGGAAGTTGGAGGAGCTTACAACTGTCACATTGAACAAGGAATGCTCGACACTTCTCCAGAAAAAGCTGCCACAAAAATTAAACAATCCAGAGAGTTTCACTATTCCTTGTATGCTTAGCAATTTGTTAGTAGATAATGCTTTGGCAGACTTAGGAGTCAGTATAAATTTGATGCCGTATAAATTGTTCAAAAAGCTAGGGTTAGGAGAACCTAAACCAACGCGCATGAGTCTTCAATTAGCTGATAGGTCTATCACATACCCTAGAGGCATCATAGGGGATGTTTTAGTGCAAGTAGACAAATTCATCTTTCCCATGGATTTCATTATACTTGATATAGATGAAGATATTGAGGTGCCAATCATTTTAGGTCGACCCTTCCTAGCCACTGCTAGAGCTGTTTTTGATGTTAGTGAGCATAAGTTGATATTACGGGTCGGGGATGATGAAATAGTTTTTAAAACTCCAGAGGCAACGAACAAATTTCTTGATCCAGAGGACATATGTCACAATGTCAATGCCACTAATGTTGTTATATCTACATGTGTGCAGGAAATGCTAGCCAAGGATTCCTCAAGTTATTGCTTGTAAAAGGGAGATGAAGATTTGGTGACCAACCCCAACTGTGTAGAAATGATAGCTCAAATAAAAGTTCATGAATCTATTGTGGACAAGAAGGGGGTTGATCAACTCCATAAGTCAAAGGATCCTAGGTTAAAATCCTTCAAAGAGAAGCCACCAATTTTGGAACCAAAACTATCAAGAAATCATTTGGAACATGCCTTTGTGGTGAAAAGTTCAAAACTTCCAATGACAACCGCATCTAAGCTAAAAGTGAACAAAATGAAGAAGTTTAGGCTACATGAATTTGATAAGTAGCATGATAAGGAGAGAAACTATGGAAGTTATGCACTAATGAAATGGAATTGGCAAGGTCGATGGCCTAAGGGCAAATTTACGCTCGTATGGAGAGTTCGAAAGCGAGATACAGGAGGAGTCCTATCTCCACCTGGATGAAGAATCATGAGAAGATGTATCCCGTCGAGCTATTGACGTTAACTATAGCGCTTCTTGGGAGGCAACCCATGTCTAACTTTGCTTACACTTTAGTTCTTTCAATTTATTTCAGTTTATTTTCCTTTTATCTAACTCTGCTTTGCTTCTTTTCTTTTTCTTTCAATTTTTCGTCATAATCTTTTCCCTTTTAGTTTTATTATTGCTTTTTCTCTTTAGTTTTATTATTTTTATTTCTTTAAGTTTCCTTTATCTTTAAATTAAATTAAAAAAAAAAAGAGAAAAAAAGGTTACACGGGCAAGGGACACGGCCGTGTCCCAGCCCGTGTCCATCCAAACCTTTAAAACTACCCACCTACAGAAAGTTACACAGGCAAGGGACACGATCGTGTCCCAACCCGTGTCCGCCCAGATTTCGATTTCACTACATGGGCACAGAAAGTTACACAGGCGAGGGATACGATCGTGTCCCAGCCCGTATGCGCCCAGAATCCTCACTTACGAACAAGAAGTTACAAGGGCGTGGGATACGGTCGTGTCCCAGCCCGTATCTGTCTAAGTTTTCATACACGAGAACAGAAAGTTACACGGGCATGGGACATGGTCGTATCCCAGCCCGTGTTCATCCAAACTCCACACGACATACACAGAATGTTACACAGGCAAAGGGCACAATCGTATCCCAGCCCTTGTCGACCCAAACTTACACGATTTTGCACACGCCCGGTTTATTTAAACTAAACACACCCTCTCATACACTCACAATCAAACATATCTCTCTCATATTCTCTCTTATTCTCCCTCTTCTCTCCATAATTCTTGCATTCCGCATTTTGATCCAAGTAAGTTTCCTCATTGATTTTACTCTCTCTTCCTCATGATTAAGTAGTTTGGTTATTTGCATTTTTACTCTTATGCATATTGGTTTTTCCATTTGGCCTGCAGATTTCTTTTGATTATTCATAAATGTCATGCATCATTGCTTTGAGTTTCTTGATCTTATATGCAATAATGCTGCCTCATCTAGTTAGATTTCATTGTGCTCTCTCAATTCCGAATGTTATTGGCTAATTTGCTCATCCTTATTCATTCATGCTAGTTAGGGTTAGCAATAGGAGAAAACAATTCTGGGTCATTTAGCGTCTTTTATATGTTGAGACGCCTGTTTTTCACCGTTAATTGTCATGTAGTGGAATTTGTTGGAAGCATTTGCCACTCATTTCTTTTCCACCAACTAGTTTTCTAGCTGCACTCCATATGTTTGTTGAAATGCCCCAATGAGTATTCTATTCACATTCTTCCTTATTGCTCTTCTTTTCTTCTGCCTTCTTTAACTATGTACGCCAAGGATGTGCATGTTTGATTTAGATTGTTGACTCTTTTCAGGTATTCAAATGGCGAATCGAGCTAAGCTTACCGTTCGCCAGAAATCAAAATTTACGGCATCCTTTTCATCACAATCCGGAGCAATAGTTGAACCACTGGCTACTCTTCCCCCTATGGAGCACCCAATGCTCCAATTTAAGGAAGATTACCAAGTGCAACGATATCAATTACT
This sequence comes from Lumnitzera littorea, assembly GCA_024138015.1. Taxonomy (NCBI): domain Eukaryota; kingdom Viridiplantae; phylum Streptophyta; class Magnoliopsida; order Myrtales; family Combretaceae; genus Lumnitzera; species Lumnitzera littorea. The sequence goes on along the minus strand of JAMXBB010000008.1, from coordinate 83,603,078 downwards.
TCAGAATAAGCCCTTTAGCGACACCCTTTGGCTGGATTGGGATGTTCTCGCTCAATTAGAACTCACCATCGAAATGAAGGAGCTCTTAGATGGTACTATTTAGGAGCGCTTATTATCCTTTGAAGCTCCAATTTATAAAGAGTTGACTTTGGAGTTTTTGTGCACTTATAAACTTGATAAGGAAAGTGCTACTAGCATGGGCCCAAAACGCAAATTACACTTCACCTTGAGTGGCCATCCATTCCACATGTCCATTGCTCAACTGGGCAGATATCTTGGTCTATATGAAGAGAGATATACACGGACGAACAAATTCCAACGTCTCTCGTGTCGTTTTCCTCGTGGCGTCACAGCAGGGTCATTTTGGAATGAGATTACGGTTGGCGATGCCTATGATCCAGCCAGGAGTAAGGCCTCTCAATTAGTCAGGCCTGAATATCGGGTTCTTCACTGGCTCTTTTCACATACATTAACTGGCAGAGGCCTTAGCACCGGGGTGGTGTCCAACAAGGATTGCCTCTATCTATACAGTGTCATACATAAACATCTCATCAATCTCGCCATCGAAATCGCCGAACTTTTCAGTCATCAAGCCACCACTACACGTAAGAAAGGACATATTTGCTGTGGCCCTTACATTACCTTACTAGTGCAGGCCATGCAAACTAACGTTGTTGCTTGGCCCTTACTTACTATGGTTAGCCAAGTCACTCCTATGCGCCTCAATTCATTCCGACTCATGAACCTCCTACCAACAAGACGTCAAGGTTGGCACTCTCGCAGCAACACATCTCGAAGCCAGACATCTTCAGCCAGCTTTGAAGATAAATTTGATTTGTTGCTATCTGAGGTTCGTTATATAAGAGCAAGTGTGGATGAACTTCATATCCGCCAAGACAAAATGGAAGAATTTCTTAAATGAAAGAGTCGGCTACCCATGAAGAGGAGAGTAAGGACGAGGCTGAAGAGGAAGAGGCTGATGAAGGTGGTGAGGACGAGGTGGCTGGAGAAAGTGATGAGGATGTCAAGGCCAGTGATGACGATGATGATGCTATGATGGCTAAGGCACCATCTGATGAGGAGGATGAAGAGACGGATTTTGATCCCTCTTCTTAGTTCCTAATTTTTTGTGTTGTCTTTTGTTGATCAAGGCTTGTGAACTCCGATATATATAATGATGATGCTTCTTCATTTTGCACTTCTTTTCAACTGGCAGGGAAGTATTAGTTTCTTTTCAGTACATATGTTTCCTTTTTTTCCCTGTGCTGTTTTTTTGTGCTGCTATGATTTTTCGTCGTACATTAGGGACAATGTACGTTTTTAAGTGTGGGGAAGGGATATATATGAATTTGTTACTGTTTAAGAGACCAATTATTCATATTTGACCCAATTACTTTTTAAGTTAACTTGCAATAGGTGATTAATTGGTATTAAGCCAAATCAACTATGTCATGTTGATCGTTATTGATCTTATTATACTTTACTAAAATTGATTAGTCAAATTTGTGAAGGGCAATGTTACGAGTTATTTAACTTAGGATTTTAAGACTTGAGATTGGAGCAACATCACTAGTTGAGAGTTAGTCATGGTTATTTTTAAATTTACTTTCGTGTATACCTTTCTCTTAGAAATTTTTAAGAGCCCTATAATTTTTAGCAAACAAACAAATGAAATTCTTCTTTTGAGAAACCCTTGAAAAATCATAATAATTGGAGGTCAAAAGTAATAATAAGTGTATGAATAGAAAAAATTGGTAAGGATTCATCTTGGTCCGTCAGAAGAGCGAGATTGAGTCCCAATGCCAATTCTAATGAAAAAATTGATATGGATCGACCTTGGTCCGTCAGAAGAGCAAGGTTATTTCCCGCTATCAATATAAGAAATAAGTTGGTATGGATCGGTCTTAGTCCGTCATAAGAGTGAGATTCTTTCCCTTTACCAATGCAATTGTGCTTAAATAAAGTAAATTTAAAAAGCCTCTCAACAAAAGCATGAACTAGGGGGATGATCAGAGGAAGAGTGGATGTAAAATGTGTTTGTTTTAGATTATGATGCTTAGTGAGATGGAAGAGAGAATTGTATACACTTTAGTCAAATGGACAAAATTTTTATGACTCTTTCTCGGTTGGTGAGATGTTAAATCTAATTTTTAGTTGAAGAATCCTTGGTTAAATGGCTCGGGTAAACTTTGATTTTCATAAATTAACTAATGAATTCTAGTATTAAGTATTGTTGGAGCATTTGAATATGGTCAGATGAAATTGGTTGACTTTATTATTGCAAGTTAGTTGAGAATGATTTTCTTACTTTTCTTTAGGTCAAGTGTATTCGTTCACAGGTTTCCTAAATAGTGATAAATTTTGATTAGCGTTTCTTGTCCCGAAAGTTTGTTTTTGATTTATTTGCTTAAGGACAAGCAAATGCTCAAGTGTAGGGAAATTTGATAACTCTGATTTTAAACATATTTCACATGATGATTTTATAGTATTTTCCTTACATTTTTTTTTTCTTTAAAGAAATTGATACTTAATTGAGTAAAATTTTGATTTCGAGATTTGAACGCGTTCTAGGATCGAAAACGAAGAAAATGAATCAAGTTTCACTCAAATCGGAGTTCAAACGAAGGAGTTATGAAGTTTTGAAATTATGCAGAAAAATTTGCCTAAGTGTAGAAAGTTACACGACCTGGGGACACGGCCATGTCCCAGGCCGTGTCTGGTGACGAAAACAGAATCCTTATAATACATATATAAAAGGATATCTTAGGGTTTCAAAAGAGGGAGACATTAGAGAAATAGACGAGACACAAGAGAAGAGAATAGACTTGAGGAGAAAGAGAAGAAAAAGGCGAGAGCAACATCGACTTCAAGATTAAAAAGATTGTTCATCAACCAAAGGGGTTTTCCATGTTTTATTTTATGTTTTTGATGAAACTCATTTTTAGATTTATTATGATAGCTTAGAATTCGAGTATTTAGGATTATGGAACCTAGGGTTTCATGTAACCCTTGGATTGAATTATAATTTCAATAAAGTTTCTATCTTTTCTTGATTCAATTATGTTGTTTAATTGTTGATTGATAATTCTAGAGTATCAATTTATGATATTATGCATGATGATTGAGAAATTGCATGTGTAATTAGATCTTAGCATAATTGGAAAGAATTACATGTACACTTAGAGATAAGATACATGTTTCTTCTGGAAAGTTAATTATTTGTGTGGGAATTCATTATACATTAATGCAATTCTAAGTTATATTACTAAGTGAAGAGATTCCGGTAAATAATTTAGGATTAGGGTTAATATGCTTAAGAAAGATATTAGCTTTAATTGTGAATCCCTCCGGTTAAGAATAATAGAAACTGAATTGAATATATTTTAAGTGGTCACATGTTAAACACTAGGAGAAATAATTCATAAATACGTTATTAATTTCTTGAAGTCGTTCGTAGTTTTATTGCTTTCTAATTTGTTTAATCAAGTTTCATAATTAGTTTAGATGGTTAATTTCAGTATTTTTAATTCATTCAATTTATCACAATTTTCCGGTTAAATAATAAAGCTAAGGTTAATATTAGTACTCAAAATCTCTGAGGGATTGACTCGGACTCACATCCACTATATTAAAATTGATAGGTACACTTGCCTCATATCAATATCTCAGCACAGTGGATGGAATTACAAAGCGAAAGTTTCTCAACCATGGAATGCCATATGAGAGCTTGGCACAATGGATGGAAATACGTAGCTAAAGTTTTCTGGCCATAAAATGCTGTATGAGATTAATCAAAAAAATGAATCAGTAACTATTACTCAGAAAAAAAAGAAACTCAGCACGAAGATGATGATTTAGTTGTGATCGCCAATTGGATCTTACTTCATTAAAGTTCCTCGGTGACTCGGCAAGGATGTTGATTCAATCAACTCTACTCTAATTGCTAGTCAGCACTAGAGATGATGACTTGTACACACTCGGCATTTCGACACCCGACATGGTCGGCAACCTTGCTTGGGACAAACTGGAGTGACTTAAAACTTCTCAGGACCTTGGAGTAACTTGGATATGCTCGGCTTTTCGACCTTGGCTGTGTTGGTCGGTATCACTTGATTGGAAACTCAGCAACACTTATTGCGACACTTGCTGCTTGGCATATCGGCAAAAGGAACTCGGAGTATGAGTTTCCAATTTAAAGAGGCCGTGATAAATGGTTGTTATCTAATAGATAATTGGCATTTGTATCAACGAGAGTTTCTTGTTAGTTGAGAGAATTTTTCAACTTAACATGCTACTCGGATCAGTCGACCCACTCAAATTAATGAACAGAGTACTTAACCGAATTTAACTTCTGTTATGTTTTCAAATTCATGAGTAATATGGTAATCCCTTGTAGATAATCCTGTTATTGTTTTGAATCTAACAACATAATCGAAGTAGCACTGACACAATGAAGGTTACATGGTAGTTTTCAAATATTTGCAGCGCATACAACTTCAAAGCAAAAACCATGAAATTGCCCAAAAGTATTGAACTAGTTTTCCCATGAATAATGTCTAAACCCCCTTCATAGGCAACCAAAAAATAGTTACGTGAGGTAGTTTCTTTTTCATATTGTGGATAAGCCTCAAGAAAGATAGTAACCACCACATGAATGTTCAAAGATGCATCAACATAAAGATGTATAAGAAGAGGAAAAATAAAATCCAAAAGGCCCAAAATGCATTGATAAACTATGAACTTATTTTCACCATATTCAGAGAAAAGGAACTCCGACATACCACCTTTTGAATAAATCCTTGACAAGATGGAATATCTTCCAACATGATTTCAGCGAATCACTCGAAGAAGTGGTAGTAAATTATGTCTTTGTAATTTTCCTAGTTCCCACATACAGCACCAATTGTTGACAAGTGATTCTCGTTCCAATATACGAATACCTGTAACACAAGAAAATGGCTATGGGGGAGCACCGGAGGGTACTTCTACATGGCCACTCTGATGCCTAAGTTAGTTCCCTCGTCATATAGAGAGAGATATATCGAATAGTTACGGTGTTGAGAGAATGGAAGAGGGTCCCTTACTTGGGGTCTTGGTTGGTATTTACAGTAAGTCTATAGGGATTGTCCTTGGACTAAGTCATTAGACTAGGCTTCGATATTGGACCAAGTAATATAAGCCCACATAACAATTATCTAAAAATGCCTATCAATAAGGCCCATAATGAAAAGTGCAGGTGTTAACATCTAAAACAGACCCTACTATGTGAAATACATCCAAAAATAATAAAAATTGACTATAAGTTTATAAATATCAAAGTTAAAATGAAAAAGTTACACGCGATTAAAATAAAACGTCAAACCGGGAAATTATGTAGGATAAATAGAAAACTTAGAAAGATTTTTAGATAAATATTTACATAGAACAATTATCCCACTTAGATATTCATTATCTTTTATATTCCTTAATTATCATCTTATCCCAACGAAGATAACGACCTCCCCATCGACTATTACAATTCCTGAGTTTATAAGTACTCCTGTTAACTCTATAGTTGTTTTGTGCTTATAGTTAATACACCTAAGCTGTTTATAATAATAAAATGATGTTTAGGGTTTAGGGATGTGCATGTGCTTGATACTAGTTGTTAATTGTGCTAAACATTGTTAATTATGATAATTGAAGAATTGGTTATATTATTAGCCACTGCATAATTTAGATCATTTGCTAATATTAGTTGACCACCTAATAATTTGACTTAATCATATTTGACTTATCTTATATTAAATGGATAATGCATAAGAACCAACATTGCATTTACTATTTCGGTTGTCACCTTATACAGATGATAATGAAGGGCCTTAGAGGGATGAAAATCCTATATGATTAGATTATTTATGATTAGTATAGTGCATGAGCACTAATACAACCAGACCCTACCCTTGGCTCATGAGCTTACTAGGCCCCGAAGACGCTAACTATTAGTGGTTAAGGGTCGAGTACCGTTATAGGGTGTGAAAGTAACCTGTGGGAACTACCTCACCATTAGACTTAGGAATTTGTGTACTACTAGGTTTTGGAAATGGAAATATATTTTGTGAAGTACAGAGTTTCAATATATGGTTAAAAACTAAAGTGCTAAAACCCAGTTACGATTGGTGCCGATGAATTTTCAACCCTTACTTCTAAGGGCATTAAATCTAATGTTATATGCTGCACTCGGTCAACTGCATATATTACTTGTTTGGCATCCATATGTTTGTTAATTGATTATTTGATAACTTGCTTGCCAATATAGTATGAGGGATATCTTACTAAACTTATATAGCTTACTCCCCAACAGTTGATTTTGTCGGTCCATTTGAGCTGGAATTGGGATAAGCTTTAAGTGCAGAGTGCAAATCCAACATAAGAGAAAGTTAGATATAGTTGAGAAACATACAACTCGTGTAGGAATACTCTATGTAAGAAGTGTTCGTATGTTAAAGTACTGTTTCATTTAGTAGTTTTTGTGATTTGAAAAACTAATTTACCTTATCTTATTATTTGTTAGGAGATACCGATTCTCTGTAGTTCTAAGGGACTGTGAAATATTAGATATCCATAGTTATTTATATTTTATAATAAGTTAATAAATTAAAAATCAAAAACCCTAGTGATTAATAAATTAGAGTCTTGCAATCTTTGACTTATAAGATAGTTTTCATATTATAAGTGCACACATGATATGAAAATTTTAGGAAATTGTACTAAGCCCCCTTCAACGTCATGACAACATACCATATGTATGATTGGTATTCTATATGTGATAGGAGTTAAACTCTTTGGTATGCTGTTCTATATAATTTCATAGTTTTGTATTGTATAAACTTGTTTGGCCAACCATAAATATAACTAATAGTGATCTAACCGCTAACATAACTGAATAACAATCGTTAAGGGAATAATTAAGAGTATCAAACTAAATACCAACTCTCTTTTATAAGGATAGCTAAAATGGTCATTTCCCTATCCTTAGTCAAATTAAATAATAAGAGAGGAAGTCATAGTAAGGGTGGGGGCCATAGTTCAAAGGTGATCACAGGAAGAGTATATTCTCCATTGCACAAGCCTGGGTTTGGTTTGATTTTGAGTCATAATAAACTCCTTAATCAGAGTTAAAACAAATGTAATTTCTCTGATCTTACAATGGACTAGATAGCAATGTATGATGTTTCGAGCAATTGATTGCATTACATTTTATTATAATTCATAACCATGTTTATGATTGTACGGTACTCTTTTAACTCCATCTTACTTACTGAGCTCATTATGCTCACATCCCAATAGACTTTTCAAGATGTACAAATATCACCACCCCTAAGTTAGTACACAATTGGCTAGAAAAGTGAGGGAATGAAAATCTACTAAATCTAGGCTTTTGACTTTTCCTTTTGGTTTTGAGGAAACTAACTGGGAATTTCTTAGAATGCCCACTAGTTTCCTATCTCATTGTAAATAGACTTTAAGGCTTATAACTTTTGTAAACTCTTAGTGTAAATTATAACTCTATAAGTGAAATTTTTATATAAGCACTATTGTATTATCAAATAATAGGTCGTCTTGAATAAGTATTTTTGAAAAGCTATACCACAAGTTTAATTATTGACAGGTGTTAGACTAGATGCTTCAAGTTGGTTAAGTCATATACACTTTGTGTAGACTATATCTACAATAGCAGCCCTAAGGTTAGCTTCTATCTTCGATTAATTTACACAATGGGACTGTTACAGCTGCTCATGTTCACGGTGTAACAATATGTTTTATTGAAATTAAATATTATGTGTACTTCATTTTGAGAAATTGACCTTACTAGGACTCCTTATCTGACTTTTGTGACCTCATATTAAAATTTGACTTAATTTGAACAAAATTTTATAAAAGTCCTAAATCATATTGAATACCCTATACAAACAAAGTTTTTTTAACCTCATACTTATAAGTCAAGAAGCTAGATTCTCACATTCTACCCCTCTAACAAAAAGTTTCATCCTTGAAACTTACTTATACAATCGACAATATATATATATATCTAGAACTTTACCTTATTACAAATAACCTTTCATGAACAAAATACTAACCTCAAGTAGATAACTTAAGGTATTAAGCCCTCATGCGATTATCAAACTCCTAAGTTGCTTCGTTTGCAATATGTCGACTCTACAATACTTTAATGTATTTAATATCCTAATTTCTCAATGTTTTTGTATCTTGGTATTCAAAATCATTACTGGATGCTCCACATAAGTCATATTCTCTTTCGGTTTTACAAGGGGTATGTCTAGTATAGTCATAGGATCTCTTATGAATTTCCTTAATGTTGAAACATGAAAAACATTATGGATAATTGCCAATTCTTCTGGTAGCTCCAATTTGTAAGCTACCTTCCTAATCCTTTTCTTGATTAGATAAGGTCCTACATATTAAGGACTTAATTTTCTTTTAATACCAAAACACCTCATCCCTTCATTAGAGATACTTTTAGAAACACCCAATCGCATACCTAAAACTTCAACAGATTCCTTCTATTATCTACATAACTCTTCTATCAACTTTAGGCTATCCTCATTCATTTCCATATCACATGTACTTTTTACTTAAGATCTTATAACATGGCTAGTCCAATTGTCTATTTGTTACTTACTTCCTCCTAATACACCGAAATCTACACTTACATCTGTACAACACTTCATATGGTGCTATCTAAATGGTACTATGATAACTATTATAGTAGGCAAATTCTAATAATGGTAAGTGATCATCCTAATTTCCACTAAACTCTAATATACATGCTCTTATCATATCTTCTAATGTTTGTATAATACATTTTGGATTGTTCATCACTTTGTGGATGATATACTTTACTAAAGTTCAACTTAGTTTCCAATTTTGCTTGTAAGACTACCAAAATTGTGACATGAAACATGAATCACAATAAAAAATAATTGATACTGGTACCCCCTGCAAACAAACTACTTCCTTGATATACATTTCTACCAACTGAGGAATAATCGTTGTTTGCTTTATTACTACAAAATGCGCATACTTGGTAAGCCTATCCGCTACAACCCATATCATATCATGTTGTTTCCTTGTTCTAGGTAGACCACCTGCAAAGTTCATTATTACATGCTCTCATTTTTACTCAGGTATTGACAAAGGTTGCAGTAACCAACCTAGTCTTTAGTGTTTAGCATTTGCCTTTTAGCAAGTCACACACTTTGAAATATACTGTGCCACATCTCCTTTCATTTCTATCCACCTGAACTTCTACTTCAAATCCCTGTATATTTTACTATTTACAAGATGTAAAGAATATCTCATATCATGAGCTTCTTCTGAAATCACTTTCTTAACTCTCACATCCTTTGGAGCACACACTCTTCCCTTAAAGGTCAATATTCCCTTATCGGTAATCCAAAAGTTAAGGTGTTTTTCTAAATTATCCCCAATCATTTGTAGTTTTGCAACTTCCTTCTAAGCTACCTTTATATGTTCTAAGAGTGTAGGTTACACTTCCAAATTTGCTAAAATAGATCTGCTTCCTCAGACTAAAATTTCTAAACTTATCCTTTCCATATCCTCAATCAATTCTCGCTTATTAGCAATTAACATGGTAATACTACTAAACTTTTTCCTACTCAAAGTATCTTTAACTACATTTTCCTTTTCCAATTGATAGTTGATTGAAAGATCATAGTCCTTCAAGAACTCTAACCACCTCCTCTGCCTTAGGTTTAATTCTTTCTATGTGAAGATGTACTTAAGACTTTTGTGATCCATATACACTTTACACCTTTCACCATATAAATAGTGCCTCCAGATCCATAAGGTAAATACTACTGCTTCTAATTTCAAGTCATGCATTGGGTAATTTTGCTCATGAGGTCTAAGCTATCTTGATGCATATGCAATCACTTTATCATTTTACATCAATTTGCATCCTAAACCATTTCTCGAAGCATCACAATAAATTATATACTCCCCTGATCCATCACGTAGAGTCAACACTAGGGCAGTTACCAATTGCTTCGTAAGTTTTTGGAAACTCTTGTCACATTTATCATTACACTCAAATCTAACTCCTTCATGTGTCAACTACATTAATGGCATAGCAATCTTGAAGAAATCCTATACAAATCTCTGATAATAGCCGGCTACTCCCAAGAAACTTCTAATTTCCATTGCAATAGTTGGTCTTACCCAATCTATTACTACCTTTACTCTCGAAAGATTAATGGCTATCCTAGCTCCTGATACTATGTGTCTAAGGAATCCAACTTACTCCAACCAAAACTCATACTTCTTTAACTTAGCATATAATTAATTCTCCTTCAAAGTCTAGAGTACTTTTCTTAGATGTTCAGCATGTTCCTCCTTATCTTTTAAGTAAATCAGAATGTCATAAGTGAATACTACCACAAACTCATCTAAATATTTCCTACACACACGGTTCATCATTTCCATGAATGCATTGGAGCACTGGTCAAACTGAATGGCATCACCAAGAATTTATGGTGTCCATATTTTATTCTAAAAGTTGTTTTAGGTATATCTTATAGGTGATGTACCTTACGCCATATGGATTTTATGTCATTTGAGTATTTTTTTTTTTTTTTTTATGATGTGAGTCATTTTGTCTCTCATGTTATTATCAACCTTTTAACATGATAAAAGGATTCCTTAAATATTTGCTCTTTCTCATATTATTAAAGTACAAGACTTTAATAGTAAAACCATAAGGTGATAAGAATATTATTCTAAATTATCCCTAGTCGCTTGTCATATGGAACAATAATAAATTAAGACTATTATGTTGGCTGAATGATAATCATGTTTTACTAATTATTAATATGAGATATCAATTCAGCACATAGATACATGTAGGAATACATTATATTAGATCGATCCATAATGAGAGTATTGCATGGATCAATTTTATAAGTACTACTCACTATAATATTATTTTAGCCCTTTGACCTAATGATACTATATATTCCTACATAGTAATTTCCATGTTTTAACTTAATTTTTTATCATTTGTAACCAAATGATTATAAGACTGTGATTAGATATGAAATAAACTATATAGAGGAATATGAGTGTACATGAAGGAATTTGTCCATCTCATTAATTTGAGAGAGGTGTCTTTTGGGCCCCTTAAAGAGTAAGACTGAGAAAATGCATAGTCATACTCAAATGAATTGATAAAAAGTTATCAATGTTATTTGTCTAAGTCAGTTGAACTCTAGATTTAAGAAACAAGTGATTAAACAACCTAAGAGTGTCTTAATTAACACCTTATATTTAATCATTAGATATTGTATGACAAAGGGATTAAATAACTGACTATTCAATAGAGAGATTTGGATCATCGACCTTCACTCAATTTAGGGGGGCATAATGTTTCGCTAAAGTCCACTTATCTCTTGTAGGACCAAAAAGAGTTTTAGGTTTCTCTCAATTTAATTGATACACATGGATCCTAGCGCATTTAAGGTTAAATTAAAAAAAAAAATGCTATGCAAACATGTGATTTGCAACCCTAAAACCCTAACATATCTTCTTCTTTAATCTTCAGTTGGTAGTATCCCGACTATAAGTCTATCTTTGAAAACATAGTGGCTCCCTTTAGTTGGTCGAAAAAATCATTGATTTGCAAGAGCGAGCACTTATTCTTAATTGTTACGTTATTCAACTCTCAATAATCTATACACAACCTCAAACTTTCATTTTTCTTCTTTAAAAAGAGTACTGGTGCACCATATGGTGACGTACTAGGTCTAATGAATCATTTATCTAACAACTCTTGAATTTGTTTCTTTAACTCCACCAATTCGATTGGTGCTATATGTTAAGGGGTTTTAGAGATAAGTGTATTCCTAAGAATAAGGTCAATAGTAAATTTTATTTTTCTATCAAGAGGCAATCTCGGTAAGTCCTTGGGGGAAAACTTTAGAAAATTCTCACACTACCAATATGTCTTCTAATTTGGTTTCCTTAGCTTATGTATCCCCTATCGAGACTAAGTAACCTATATTACCCTTGCATATCAACTTTCGTGCCTTACTTGCCGAAATTACTCGAGGAACTGCATCACTAAAACTTCCTTTATGACATAATTCCTTTCCATTAGACTAATTAAACATCACCATCTTACTTTCACAGTCAACATTAGGTTTATACTTGGTTGTCCAGTCTATTCCTAGCATTACATCAAATCCCTTCATATCCAAAACCATTAACTCTACAGGCATCTCATGAGCATCTATATGAATATTTCCATCTCCTTACTTATGACATACAACATGTTCTCCTTTAAAAGGGGTTGTGACTACCAATTCATATGCTAAAGTTTCTACTAGTGGTTTATTTATATCAATATATTCCTTTGCGGCATACAAATGAGTTGTTCCAATATCAAATAAAGTGTATACATAATTATCTCCTATACATACAAACCCTAGAACAGTCATTTATAACTATATCATTTGATAGGAATCAACTCCCCAGACTAATCATGCATAGCTAAACTAGAAGACTCCAAGGCCTCACATGAAGAATAGCTTGAAGCCCCATTCAGGATAAGAATTCTCATTCCGACCCCCATGTTTCACTCTACTTTCGACCTAAGTACCAAGCTGTCACATATGCCAACATAGTTTCTAAAGCTTCCGAGCAAACATGCTAACCTACCAAACCCATATGCTAACCTACCAAGCAGCCATACCATGACCTAGACAACATTTGAGCAAATTAGCCTCAAACATTTGTTTGAACTAAGCTTCCAAGCCAACCAGTATTTGACCCCAGTCCATGCCAAACTATGAGACACTTGACCTAAAGGGGATCTAGACATCCTTGACTGACTAAGCTCTAACCTAAACCAAATCAAGTCAGCTCTAATTACATATTCTTTTCCTTTACCTTGTCCGAATTGTATTATACTCTAGACGCCAACCACCATACAATACATGTCTTTTAGCACAACATTCCAGAAGGACTTCCTCACCTTCTGTACAGAATTTTTTTTTTTTTTTTTTTACCCTTTTGAGTATATTTCATGTATTTCAAATTGTAAATTACTGTTTTTATCTTTTCATATGTGCTTGTAACCCTAATAAGGATAGTATATAAACCTCATTTGTTGTATGTAGACATCAGATTACATTATTAGATTATTACAAGTTTCCTTATAAGCAACCTTAGTGCTCTCATTTTCCCCTTAACTCTTATCTATTCCCTTTAGCAATGAGTAGTGGCGAGTGACCCTACAGTCCAAACCAGTAAGTCATATCCAGCCAATTGTAGGCCAAGTAGGATCGATTAGTGTGTTATATCTGCTTAGATTTTTCTAGTCTACTTTTATTTTCTTTCCCGTTGTGGTGCTCCTCCGCGTGTTTAACCCTAGAGACACATTAGCTACGCTAGTATCAAAGCATATGATTTCGAAAGGGATTATGTGAAGTGTTAGTGAAGTTTTGGTTTATATTTGCTGTTTATGGCTACCGTGTTCCTTCCACAACTGCGTTAGTGTGTTGGTGTGAAATAAGTTTGAAGTTGTGAGCTAAGAAGTGGAGGCTCGTGTATTAGTAAGTGTAGTTTATTTTGTTAATCTATTTTACTCTATTTTTCATCGCGAAAATAGAACAAGTGCGTTTCTATTGAGTTTGAGCGAGAGTAAGATGTTGAAGCTATTAAGAGTGTGTCAATAAAAGTTTTGAGTAGCAAAGTAGAAGTGTTTTTTCACATATTGTGTTGTTTCTCTATTAAAGAAATGTGACACAATGTCATATTCGAGTGTTCAAGGTATTATTGGTGACCAGGGTAATAGTGCTCATACTAGTCATGGTCATAATGGTAGTAATACTCTAGGGTCCATTGATGATAAGCTCAATAAACTCACTAATCCTATTGAGAGTTTGATCATTACGATGTAAGTTAATAGACAACAACCCCAAAGTATGCCACATCATAACCAACCTGAGAATGTTCTAGAGAGGAACTATAGCCAAGGTGGTTGAGCCAATCGCCTAGTTTGACCCCATCAAGCTAGAGGAGTTGTAGATTGAGTTGCTAGACGAAGGTTGGAGTTGGAGGAAATAAAAGAGAATGATGAGGAAGTAGACATAGAGACTGATGAAGAAGAAGAATAAGCGACTAGGTACTACCAAGCGTGAGAGTGAGGACATCCAGCTCCTTAAGGACTTGACAATGTTAAGGTCCAAAACCTACCTTTCAGTGGAAGTGGAGATGCAGATGAATATTTAGAGTGGGAAGATAAGGTAAAGAAAGTGTTTGATTGTTATGGCTACAATAATGTCATCAGAGTGTAACTTGTTGCACTTGAGTTCTCCAAATATGCTACCATATGGTGGAAGAATTTAAATGTAGCTAGAGTAAGGGATGGAAGACAAGATGTACACACTTGAGAAGAGATGAAGAGATTACTAAGAGGGAGATTTGTGCTTGAGACATACTCGCAAGACATGTTTGCAAAATTGCAAGAACTTTGTCAAGGAGGAAAATCTATTGATGACTATATAAGAGAATTTTAGATGTTAATGATTCGAGCAAACTGGATGAACCTCAAGCTCGCATAGTGTCAAGGTTCATTTCTCGACTCAAATATGAGGTTCGTAATATTGTAGAAGTACAGAGGTTTTATATACTAGAAGAGGCCATTAAAGTCATACAAAGGGTCAAAAAGCAGAGGAGAAATGCTCCAAGCAAACCTAAGCCAACATTCTCCCAATCCCCTATTTCATGCTGACTTATTCATCTAGAGTCGAAGAAATCCTCCTAAGCTGAGGAAAGATATGACCAACTTGATGAAAGCCAAACAAGCTAATAGGGCCAAGTAAGCCAATCGAGCCAAACTGAGATTAGGCCGACCCTAAGGACATATGAGAAGAGATAGACCTCTAGATAGAAAACCAGCAAGGTGAAGTACTTTAAATGCTTGAGCTTTGGACACATGGCTGTTGAGTCTCCGAATCGATGTGCCATGGTGCTTCAAGGAGATGTAATGGATAGCACTGATGAGAGTAAGCCAGAAGAGGAGAAAAATACTGAAAAAGGTTAAACTGAAGAGGAGGAGGAGATTTGTGTCTATGCTGATCAAGGAGAAGTGATGACCCTGGTGCTAAGGCGAGTGTTGAACTCCTTACTAAACTTAGAGCAAGACTAGAAAGAGAATTTATTTCATATGAAGTGTACGATCAAAGGACAATCGTGCACCATCATAGTGGATGGAAGAAGTTGTACCAATGCCATTGTACAATCTTTTGTGCAAAGATTAGGATTGCCAACCTCTAATAACCTCTGAACTTGCAAACTATATTAGCTCCATGGTAAAGATGCTTTATACGTCACAAAGCAAGTAACTGTGCCATTTAGTGATGGGAATGTGTATAGAGATGAAGTAGTATGAGATAGCATCCCCATGAGAGCTTCACATCTATTACTTGGAAGACCTTGGTTATTTGACTAATGTATTACTTACAACGAATACAAGAACACCTATGTCTTTGTTAAGGATGGAAAGAAGATTGTAATATAACCCATAACACCAACCCAAGTGAATAAAACTCAAAACCAGCTCACCTAAGCTAGTAAGAAGAAAGCCCTAGTGATGAGCCGAAGAGAATTCTGACCTACTAAGAAGGTCGATGAGCCTATGTTTTTATTGGTTAGAGAAGCTCATAGTAGTAGATTATATAGTCATTTTGGAGAGACCAAAATAGCCAATCTATTGAAAGAAAACTTTTATTGGCCTGGTTTAGCCAAAGATGTCCATAAGGTAGTTAGTAGTTATGAAGTATGCAAGAGAGCCAAAGGAAAGAGGGAGCTGCATGAAGAGTATATGCCTTTACCTACACTGACCTTACCTTGGGCCGACCTCAGCATGGACTTTTTCTTAGGATTGCCCTGAACATCCAAGGGAAAAGATTCAATCTTTGCTATAGTGGACCACCTTAGCAAAATGGTACACTTCATCCCAGGCCATCAAACTAACAATGCTTTATGTATTACTGATTTGTTTTTACAGGAAGTTGTCTGACTACATGGAGTGCCAAAAACTATTGTTTCTTATTGTGATACCAAATTCTTAACCTATTTTTGGAAGAATCTTTAGAGAAGGCTTAAGACTAAACTTGTATTTAGCTCTAGTAGCCATCCTCAAATTGATGACTAGACTAAAGTAGTGAATAGGATACTAGGCAACTTACTCAAAGCTATCATGGGAAAGAACTTAAAAGACTAGGATCTATATCTACCAATTGTGGAGTTCATATACAGTCGTTCTATCCACAATACCACTAGGAAAACTCCATTCAAGGTCGTCTATGGCATCAATCCCACTATTCCCCTAGATCTAATTAGTACCCACATGGCTACTAGAGATAGTAGATTTGAAGTCAACAAAGCCCAAGAATTACAAGAGCCACATCAGTCCATGGCAAGGAAGATCACCAAGTGCAACCAGAGATAATAAGAGATCGATAATTGAGGCGATCAAGTTATTTCTTTCAAACTAGGAGACTTAGTGTGGATTCACCTTAATTAAGAAAGATTTATGCACCTGAGGTAGAATAATTATCTCTACGAGTTGATGGTTCATTCAAAGTCCTAAAAAAGTTCAACCACAACACTTACCAAATCAAACTGCCTAAGATCTATGGTGTTTCCTCTACTTTCAATATGTTCGACCTGAATCCCCATCAACCAGAATAAGACTCTGCAGATGCCTAAGATAGATAAGAGCTCGAAACCACTTTAGATTTGAGAACAAATCTTTCCTACCCCTAAGCAGATGATAGGAATCAACTCCATAGACCAATCACACACAACAGAACTAGATGACTCTAAGGCCTTACACGAAGAATATTAGCTTAAAGCCCCATCTAAGAGGAGGATTCCCATTCTGACCCCCATGTTTCACCCTATAGCCAACCTGAGTACCAAGCTCTCATGTGTGCCAATATAGTTTCCGAAGCTGCCAAGCAAACGTATTTACTTATCGAGTCTACAGGCCAACCTACCAAGTAGTTATACCATAACTTAGATAACATCTAAGCAATCTAGCCTCAAACATCTATTCAAGCCAAGCTTCCAAGTTGACTAGTATCCAACCCCAATTTACACTGAACTATGAGATATCCAACCTGAAGAGGATCTAGACATCCTTGACTAACCAAGCTCCAACCTGAACTAGATCGGATTGGCTCTAACTGCTTCCTTCACCTTGTCTGGATTGTATCATACTCTAAATGCCAACCACTAAACGATACGTATCTTCTAGCACAACATTCCAGAAGGATTCCCTCACCTTCCCTATAGAATATTCTTTGTCTCTTTTGGACCTTTTTAGTATATTCATGTATTCCAAATTGTTAGTTACCCTTTTATCTTTTTATATGTGCTTATAACCCTAGTAAGGCTAATATATAAACACCATTTGTTGTATGTAGACATTAGATTACATTATCAGATTATTATAAGTTTCCATGTGAGCAACCCTAGTGTTCTCATTTTCACCTTAACTCTTATCTATCCCCTTTAGCAAAGAACAGTGACAAGTGACCCTATAGGTCAAATCGATGTGTCATATCCAGTAGATTGTAAGCTAAGTAAGATCAATCGGTGTGTCATATCTAATTGGTAGCTACCCAAATTTTGCTAGTCTACTTTTATTTTCTTTCGGTTATTTATTATTGTGGTGCTCCTCCATATATTTAACCCAGAGACACATCATCATTTCATATATACGTGTGACATTAATGAATTGCTAACTAACTATCAAAAGTACCATAATCTAGAGAATTCTAAGTAATACTTACCTGCCACAATATGAGCATCCCCTACTTCATCTTATTGGAGTGTATAAAGTCTTCCTTAAACCTTAAGCCTTTGACTTACCCTACCTGGTCGATTATTATTTCTATTAGCAAGTTTTGGTCTATTATTTTGAACTTGATCATGCTCTACCTATGGTTCAATATACCGGTTTACATTGTGACTCGTGTTGCAACAGTTGATACAAAACAAACTCCTAGGATTTAGATTCTGACAATTCTTCGCCACTTATCCAACCTATCCACACCTAAAGTACTCCTATGCAACTTAGGGCAATCCATAGCTCAATGCCTTGCATTATATTTCCAATATAGTATCATAGTTCCGCTACCTCTCTGATTCTTACTGATAAGTTACTTGCCCTGCTTTCCTCTCACCACCTTATTACTACTACTAGTGCTTCCCACAAACTTCCTTTTCTCATTCTCCAACTCCTTAGCTTTCTCTCATGAAGTACGAGCTTGCCTAATCAATCGAGCTTCATTCAATAAGTCATTATATCTTACTATTCTAGCTCTTTTCAACTCCGCTTGGAAGTATAAATCAATTCCAACCATAAGCCTTCTAACCTTAGCCAATTTATTATTTTGTACAGCCTCTGAAGCAAATTTCAACAACTTATTAAACTCCCTCTCATATTCCTCCATTGAATTACCATCTTGCTTCAGCTTATAGTATTCTTCACACATATATTCCCTTACATACTCAGGGAAGTATTGCTCCAGAAATGCGTTCCTTAAGGCATTCCATTCCATAGGATGAGCTAAGAATCGCTTCTTATGCTTCTACCAATCATTTGCATGTCCATCCAATAGAATAGCTTCAATCCTTACCTTACTATTCTCCTCCACTTCATGTACTTCGATTGTCTTTTCCAAATAGTTGATCCATTCCTCAATAACTAAACGATCAATACTCTTACAATCATATAGCTTTACTATTTGTTGTGCTCAAGCTAACTTATCACCTCTTCCAACTCCAACCAGGACAATCATAAACTATTGTACAAATTCCATTCCTAGTTGAGGTGAGGTTAGATCAAGTTATAGCTATGGTTCCACTCTTTGCTCTTGTAGCTCTTAGTTTGTTGGAGGCCTTGTACATCCCTTTTGTATCATCTTCTAAACATCACCAAACAAACTTGAGTAACAAGTACCTTCAAGATTTCATAAGGTCATAAAACTCTATCACCTAATTGTCCCATACATCTCATATGCCCCTAGAAAATTATAGACACTAACCTTTCTTTGATACCACATAAAGGATGTTACATCTCAGTATAGCAAAAGATGTACCATCACATGGGAATACCTATTACAAATACACTCTGCTCTAATAAAAGATCATATATTGTACATTAAGCATAAAGAGTTCAGTTTTAGCCTTTCATGATACAAATATATATAGTATTTATAGATCTCAAAAGCTCTAAAAGTTATAATTTTATTTATCAAAACTAAACTTCATTGTTCCTAATATACTTACTTTACAAAACTTCCACTTTTCCAAAGCAACTAACTCTTACTAGCGCTCCCAAAAGCCCACCTTACTGGTAATGGTGCCCTAAAATCTACTTCTTAACTTAAGAATAAGACACTTTATCCTCCCAGCTTACTGTAAGTTGAGTAAGCATAGATAAATAAGCAACAATACAACAATACAAATAGCATAAGCATACAGCTATCGTATCAAGTTAATCACCTAACCAGTAAATAGGATAATGCAATTAGTATATGCTATGCTAATATACGTAACATGCATTAATACCAATACCCTAGCCAACCTAGCAACTCATCTAGTTTGGTCAACTTCAATCTAAGCATCTAGATAATGTATCTAGGAACCTAACAAAAATTTAGCTTAACAATAACCATAGTAAGTGGTTGAAGTTAATGGTTAATGTAAATCTATATGTATGAAAACCCAGCTTTGAAAACTTATACTAACAAAATCATAAGTTTCAGAAATTTGACCCATAAGTCATTTTCATGTCATGCCATGAATAAATCAACCAAATCTCAAGTGAATATGAAGCAAAACAACCAAGCTTATTTAGTTATTCTTTCAGCCAGGCCTTACTTTGTTTCCTTTTCCTTTCTAAAAATATCAGTGTTTGGTTCACTTAAGTGAACACTTAAGGAGGTGGGGTTAGTACCTACCATATATCTAAGTTAGCATAGCACATCAACCAATCATAATCAACAAACATTAGATACATAAAGCAAGACATCACAATGCTCGTCATACAACCAAATCAAAAATGGTACATACTGATGAGAATCAGGCTACTGGACCTCTTACCCACAACTGAGCCTAAAGACTAGAGGGGCTGGTACGATGAATCTTTCTATTTCGACTAACCCCGGTCAAGGTCGAGTACTTCCTTACCGAGTTACCCTTCATACCATGCTATATGACTACCCATTTTCTACAATATGCCGAGTTGATGATTACTCTCTAACACCAAGCCGAACAATTACTTAGCATCTTCCTTACCGAGAAGTCAAGAAAAAAAGTCCAAATTGACTAAGCCATCCTTGCTCACACAAGCCCATCTATCCGTACTTTTTTGTCCACATCTTCTAACGATCTCGCCAATGTAGTATCGCCACGTGTATAGTATTATGTGTAGAATCCATTGCACTGATGATTGTTTTTCTTATATATTCATTCTTACCCTTTTGTATCTTGTACATTACTTCCTTAGGAAATACTCTTTTTGTCTTTTTCCTTTTTAGGCAGGTTGCCCTAACTTATGGATATAAATACCGTTGCACTTATAATTGTGACAATATCATATCATTCTTAATATATACTTTGGAGTACTTTTTTTCCTTATGTAAATACTATTTGTTTACTCTCGACATTACTCTTATCCTTTCCCTTAAGCAAGGTTAGCTGGCGAGTAATCTCACCGAACCAATTCATGCGTCATATCCTATTGTGCCCAAGACCTCGGAAGTTCCATTAGTACTATTTCAAGGTTTTTCTTACTATTTCATTCTTCTTTTTTGGCCTTTTTCGCACTTTCCCCATTAATCCTTTTTTGAGCTTTCTATAAGCTTGAACCCATCCACCAACCGGCCTTGTTTGTTCTTGGTCACAATTCGCAACATCTTGGTATCAGAACGGAGGTTTTGTGTGAACTGTAATAGTTCGTCTTCAAGTTCTGTTATACTTTATTTAACGTATGTGAAACAAAGCACGTTACTATGCTCAATTGACTATTGTGCTGTTAACTATTAATTTTCTGAAGTATTTGTTTAAGCTTTGAATCTGTGAGGAAAAATGACAAACCCAAGTATGCATGTTGGTACTGGTGATGACAGTAGAGTTGTCTACCATGAATGACAGTCTCAAGGGACTCCTAAAAGCACTAATAAGAGGCTCGATGAGATAACTAACCTCTTAGTAGATTCGACTCGAGTTGTTCATGCACTGTCTTGTTGACCCACTAAGGCCACATAAAACACTCCATAAGCTGCTTAATCTGTTAGAGGTCAGAACCTAGCTCAACCTATTTAAGGTAGAGGAGTTAGCGGACGAGTAAGGGAAAGGATAGATCTGAGAGAGCTTGATGAAGAGGAAGAAGAGTATTTTGAAGAGGAGTACATACGAATCCTTAGAGCATCGGACCATGTGAAGTTTCGGATTTCGAGTTTCAATGGATCTAGGAATGTCGATTAATATCTAGGTTGGGAAGAGAAGGTGGAGCGTGTGTTTGATTATTATCAGTACAAGGATCATGAAAAGGTGAGAACTGCTACTGTTGAGTTCTTCGGATATGTCGCTATGTGGTGGAAGAATTTTGAAGCCATAAGGAGACGAGAGGGGTATCGAAAGATTAATACTTGGCCAGAGATGAAGAGAATACTCAAAAAACATATTCGTACCAGAAACCTATCTCCAAGACACTTTCACTTGGCTTTAGGATTTGAGATAGGGAGGTCAAACTGTTGACGAGTATGTTCAAGAATTTCAAATGCTTATGATGCATTACGAAATGGAGGAACCACCAGCTCAAATAGTCTCAAAGTTCGTTACCAGGTTGAGAGGAGACATTCAAGACGTTGTAGAGCTCCAATGATTTGACATCATGGATGAAGTTGTTAGGATTTCCCAATGTGTAGAGAAGCAAAGAAGGAGTCGAGTACTAGCGAAGATGTCGACTAGCCAACCCAAACAAGCAAGTCACCAAGCTCAGTTGAATACAGAGCCAAGCAGAAAGGTTAATGTAAAAGCCAAGCAGAAAAACCAATCTGATGGTGAAGTGCCGACCCAAACATATGAGAAGGGGCAAGGGTCTGGCAAGATAACTAGCCAAATCAAGTGCTTCAAGTGCTAAGGGTTCAAACACATGGCTACTCAATGCCCAAATCGACGGATGATGGTCATCAAAGGAGACATCTCGAAACTAGAAGTGAAGAGTATAGATGAGGAGCCCAAGGAAGAGGAGGTTCCTATCAAGAAAAAAAATGTTAGGAAAGAGCTGATTGAGGAGGATGTATTTCCTGAGGACTTAGATTAGTTACTCATGGTTATCCAACACATTATGAACATGAAAACCTCATGAGAGGAGGAGTTAAGAGAGAATTTGTTCCATACCACCTGTAAGGTGAATGATCAAATGTATACCCTCATCATAGATAGTGGAAGCTACACCAATGTAGTATCAACCGATCTTGTTTCAAAAATGAAGTTGCCAACTTTTTACATCCGAGGCCATATAAGTTGCACTGGTTAAATGAGAAAAAAGCATTACATGTCACTCGGCAAATACTACTGCCGATCACTATAAGGAATTACTCTAACTAGATTCTTTGCGACATACTACCTATGTGTGCTTCCCACATGTTGTTGGGTAAGTCGTAGTTGTTTGACAAGAGAGTTATACATTATGGCTACAAGAACACGTCTATGTTCAAGAAGGGTGACCGGAAGATCACACTAAATCCAATTTTGCCAGGAAAACTTAGTAAGTTACAAACAAAACTTGCTTACAGATCAAAGAAGACTCTGGTAATGAGCAAAGCCAAGCTCTGAAAGGCCATCAATGCTAATGAAACAACCCTTATATTGGTCAAGCGACTACTGGAAATGAAAGAGTGAGGTGAGTTACCCCAAGAGGTCAAGGAGTTGTTAGGTAAATATGCTGGCTTGTTCCCAAAACAGTTACCTGAGGGGTTACCCCTAACTCGAGGCATAGAGCACTACATTGACTTAGTACCTGACGCTGCACTATCGAATAAGCTAGCTTATCGAATGAATCTTGAGCAAACTTCTAAGCTCCAATGTCAAGTCAATGAATTGTTGGAGAGAGGCTATGTAAGGGAGAGTCTCAACCCTTGTGCTATGCTTACACTTTTAGTGCCGAAGAAGGATGGAACCTGGTAAATGTGTATAGACAGCCAAGCTATGAACAAAATCACAATCAAATACAAGTATCCAATCCCGAGGCTAGAAGACACATTGGATGAAATGAATGGAGCTAAGATTTTCAGCAAGATTGATCTTAAATCTAGCTACCATCAAATCCGTATGAGACCAGGCGATGAATGAAAGACTGCATTCAAGACTTGACATAGACTTTACAAATGGATGGTCATGCCCTTTGCCTTGTCAAATGCCCTGAGCACTTTCATGAGACTAATGAACCATGTGTTGAGACATCTCATAAATAAGTGTGCCATAGTGTACTTTGACAACATCTTGGTCTACAATGCCAACATGCCGAGTCACTGTAAACATCTCAAAGTAGTCTTGGATGTCTTCTGTGCCAAGAGATTATTTGACAATTTAAAAAAAAAAAAAAAAGCTGCTTTTACTAAGAGGAAGTGGTGTTCTTGGGCTATGTAGTCAATGGAGAAGGCTTACGAGTTGATGATAAGAAGATCCGAGCAATTATCAAGTGGCCGACTCCTACTACTTGTGCCAACATGAGAAGTTTCCATGGATTACCTTCATTTTACAAAAGGTTTATCAGGAATTTCAACACCATTGCTACACCACTCATCCGCACCACTCATCAAGTTAACAAAGAAGAACAACGACTTTCGAGAAGGAGAAAGGGAGGAGAGAAGTTTTGCCGAGATTAAAGAAAGATTTACCTCCACCCCGATGTTAGTATTACCTAACTTCGACAAAATTTTTAAGCTGGAATGCAATGCATTGAACATTGGAATAGGTGCTCTCCTGATGCAGGAAGGCCAACCAATTGCCTTCCATAATGAGAAGCTCCGAGGACCATAGCTAAACTACTCCATGTATGACAAGGAACTTTTGACACTAATCCAAGCAATGCAAGTCTGGCAACATTATTTACTACCAAGAGAATTTTTCATATATACTAACCATGAATCACTAAGGTACCTCCGAAGTCAGACTAAGTTGTCAAAGTGGCAAGCGAAATGGGTTAAATTCCTTGAAGGATTCAATTTTGTGATAAAGTACAAGCAAGAAAAGAGTAACGTAGTTGCCGATGCTCTTTGAGAAGACATGCACCTTTATCAAAACTGCAAACCAGACTATTTGGGTTTACAAGTATCAAAGAACAGTACTCCAAGTATCTGTACTTTGGACCTATAATTTCACGATGCATCGAAGAGAGGACAGTGGATGAGTATCATCTGGAAGATGGCTACTTGTTCTAAAGCAGAAAATTATGTGTGCCGACTTGTTCATTAAGGGAGCTACTAGTCAAGGAAGCTTACAGTAGAGGTCTCTTTGAACATTTTGGGGAAAGGAGGACCTGTAAATTGATAAATGATCGATTCTTTTGGTCAAGAATAAGGAAAAATGTGCCTCGAGTTGTTGAAAGCTATACCGTATGAAAAAAGGCCAAGTGCCAAGCTAAGCAAGGGAAAGCAATGCCCTTATATGTTTCGATGAGGTCGTAGATTGAATTAAGCATGGACTTTATGCTCAAACTGCCGTAAACTACCCAAAGCAAAGATTCTATAATGGTCATCATGGATAGATTCAATAAGATGGCACACTTCATGCCTTGCACCAAGACTAACGACACTTCAGCTATTGCTTCTTTTTTCTTGTAGGAGATTATGTAGATACACAATGTGCTAAGAAGTGTAGTCTCTGATAGAGACCTAAAGTTCTTGAGCCATTTCTAGAGAACCCTATGGCATCAACTGGGAACCAAATTACTCTTCAGTACCTCATATCACCCCTAAACTGATAGCCAAACAAAGGTGGTTAATCGCACTTTAGGGTCACTACTCCGAGCTATAGTAAGCAAGAACTTTGCTAATTGGGACGTTTGCCTACCAGTAGTCGAGTTCACCTATAACCGGACAGTACATAATACCACTAAGCAGACTCCCTTCAAGGTAGTCTATGGATTCAATCTCAAGTTGCCCCTCAATCACGCCCCTGTACTAATACTTGTACAACAGGACCCTGACCCAACGGCGAGAGCACAATCCCTTTAGCACATCTATGACAAGGTCACTCAGCACATCTATGACAAGGTCACTCGGCACATCAACCAAGCTACCAGAAGAATGTAAGAAAAGACCAAGGGTAAGTTGGCCAAACAATTTCAACTGGAAGACTTGGTATGGTTGCACCTTAGTAAAGAACAATTCTTGAACAAGAGGAAAAACAAATTATCTGCAAGAGCAGAAGGACCTTTCAAAATCTTCGAAAAAATCAATGACAATGCCTACAAGTTAGAATTACCTGAAGACTATGGAGTTTCTAACGCCTTCAACATTGTTGACCTAAGTCCATATCACCCTGACAGAGAACTGAGTGAACACCATTCAGATTTGATCCCAAATCCAAAATAACTCAAAGGGAATGATAGGAATCAGGCTACCGGACCTTTGACTCACTACCAAGCCTGAGGACTAGAGAAGCTAGCACGACAAATCCTTCTATTCCAACTAACCTTTGTCAAAGCCAAATACTTCCTTACCTAGTCACCCTTCATGCCGCACCGTATAATCGCCCATTTTTGTACAGTATGCCGAGTTGATGATTACTCTCTAGCACTGAGCTAACCAATTACTTGGTATCTTCCTTATCGAGAAGCCAAAAGAGAGAGTCCAGATTGACTAAGCCATCCTTGCTTGGACAAGCCCATCTGTCCATACTTTTTTATCTACATCTTCTAACGACCTCACCAACGTAACATCACCACATGTACAGTACCATATGCAAAATCTGTTGCACTAATAATTATTTCTCTTGCATATTCATTTTTTTCCTTTTATATCTTGTACATTACTTCCTTAGGAAATGCCCTTTTCGACTTTTCCTTTTTAGGCAGGTTGCTCTAACTTATGGGTATAAATACCTTTGTACTTATAAGTGTGATGACATCAGATCATTCTTAATATACACTTTTGAGTACTTTTCTTCCTTGCATAAGTACTGTTTGTTTACTCTCGACATCACTCTTATCATTTCCCTTAAACAAGGTTAAGTGGCGAATAACCTCACTGAACCAATTCGTGTGTCATATTAAATTATGCTATGAGTCTTCAGAAGTTCCATTGGTGTGTCATATCCTCTAGAGTTGTTCATGGATTTTACTTACTGTTTCATTCCTCATTTTTTGCCCTTTTCGCACTTTCCCCATTAATCATTTTTTGATCTTTTTGTAAGCTCAGACCCATCCAACAATCGACCTTATCTAATCTTAGTCACAGTTCGTAACACATACAGTCATCACAACCACATACAAGAATATTCACTCCCTAATGAGTAGATATAAATCTACTCTCTATACACAAATCCACTTACTTAGCCTTCTAATCATTTCCAAACTTATTAGCACAAGGTCCCTCTTTAGCTACTTTACCTAACAAAAGTAAATATTGTTAAGGTCAACCATAAACCATGCATGTGTATACATTTAAGCTTGGTATTAAGTTTAGTTTTAAGTTTGTTCTATTAAGAGAATATTTGGTTCAAACTATCTCTAACTTAGCCTCTAATTTAGCCTCAACCTTAGCCTCTAAATTATCCTCTAATTTAAGCTAACTTTTAAATTTCTAAACAAATACTACCTTACTTATATCATCAGCTTTACCAATTAAGAATCTCTAGTACTTTAATTAACTCAGTTCCAAGCCTAACTTATACAATAACCCCAAAGTATAACCTCTACTTTTGTCACTATTTTAGCTTTTGATTGGACCCAAACACTATTTGTAATGTTCCCACTTTTTGGTAAATCCAAATTAAGACCAATAATAAGCATATCTCATATAACATTAACTAAGATCCTCTTGCAAAGGTGTTAATGGTACAAATTACATTATTATTCCTATTTAGCAATATATATACATGAACAATAGGATAATACTTAGCAATTAGTATCCATAGTTCATTAAATTCACGAAAAATATACTTTTACTCATATAATAATAGTTGTTATATTCTAGTCATAAAAAGTACTATAAAAGTATATAGTATACAATGTACTCCAAAATACTTGTTTTTACTTAATTTTATCAATAATTTGCTAGTAATAAGTAAATAATTATATTTCACTCTAAAATCAAAATATAACCTATATTTTATCATTATTAATCACCAAAAATCATCTAATGTTGATTTTTTACATAAATTGTTTTAGAATCTAATTGCTCGTTATAATTAGAAAAACCGCTAACAAACACTAAATAATTTACAATAAATAGTAAACATGGAAATTTACAAAAATTCTTGCTACCATAATTTAGTACATAATATGATAAATTATATAAAATTTTTCAACTCAAAACTACATCATTTATTATTTTGAAAAATCACAAAAAAATTCATTGGAATATACCATAAATCGTTATCATTTTAACAAAATAAAATCATTACATTGAAGTACATTTAAAATAACCAAAAGAAAAAAAATTTCATAATTTTTTTGGTTGATTTTCTATTTTAGAAATTAAATAAAAAACAGGTGAAAATTTAAACCTTACCAATGCACATCCGTCCAACCATTAGGGGTTGTTAGCCCAACTCCTCTAGCTACCACTTACTTAAGTTCCAGGTAATGCCTTATCAGGTTTTAGTTTGATATAAGAACTCGTAATCCCTTGTTTTTGCTCTCTTTTTTTCCTATTTTAGTTTAATTTGCTAACTTGATTTTTAGAGAGTGTTCCTTAGACCTAGATTTGCCAAAAATGATGAAGATTGAGGTCTAATCTTCCTTTTATAATACTCAAGTCAGTTGCGATAGAATTTGCATGTCTAAGTGTCATTTGCTTACTTAATTAGGTGTTTATTTGCATTTTTTTTATTAATTTCCTATATGAAAACTCACAATACAGCATTCTGATGATAAGAGGGACTTGCTACGGCTATTTCTAGATAATTCAATTATGATTGATATTTTTCTATAAATTTTTTATTGATTTATTACAATTTTTAATATATTAAGTAGCATATTTAGTAATATATATATATATCGGGTAGATAACACATATATAACATGACTATATAATCACATTATATATTATTTGACTCCTAAATATTATTTTTATAAATTGAATATTTTATCTCTAAGGACTCATTAAGTTTCGAGGCTCAAATTTTAAGTTCTCAATAATTATTGAACAATCCCGATAAAAATATGTTTTTTATTAAAATTAAATATTATATATACTCTATTTTGAGGAATTAACCTTTGTAACCTCATATTAAAATTCGACTCAATTCAGATAAAATTTTTTAAAAAGCCTAAACTGTACTAAACGCCTTATACGAACAAAACTTTTGTGACCTCATATTTATAAGTCGAGCAGCTAACGTCTCACACTAATGCAAGTATCACATGGATCAAATCTTAAAATAATCTTTTACTTCCATTATTACCATGTCCTCTCTTCAAAAGAACATTAGTGCAATTCAAATTTCCCTACTGCCACATTTGGATCCATTACTTTCAAATTAACAAGAAGAGTTGTAAATAGAATTTCCTTTTTCTTTCTTTCAATATTCATTTCATTAATTATAAAAGAATTTGACCAAAATATAAATTATAATTATTAATCTACCTTTTATCTTTCTAACCATATTGCTTATACCTCTCCAATTCTCATAATGATAGATCTAAACTAATAATCTTTCACATAAGCTATTTACCCAAAAAAAAAAAAAATCCTTCACAAAAACTCAATCTTTAAACAGTGAATCTTTCTTTCACTTAATTGTTGTGCTTTCATCATACTCAAACCAAGCAAATGCCAAACAAAATGTCAATTCTAACTCTTATACTATCATTTTATAAAGTTACACCCAACCAAGGTACAAAATTATCCTTTCAAACTTAACAACCATGATCTTAAAACCAACTCCTTGACATATTCAAAGTTTACCTTTTAATTGTATCATTTAATTTAAGTGCCTCGTTATATATATCCCCATATACTGTATAAAAGAATCAATTTCTTTCAATCTTTAAATAGAAACATTAGCTATTGATAGTAGTTCATTTATGACATTTATTTCAAATCTAAAATCCTAAGCTACAATTAGATACATCTCTTTAAACCAAACTTTCCATAAACTATCAAATTTCTCAACCTCCACATATAAATTCATTGAAACACGAATTGCAATCTAGGGCAAAGAAAAAAATAAATAAATAAATAAAAATCCTTTATCCATAAAGCCAAGTGTTTTCTTACACTCACATACTAATAAATAACCAATCTTCTTCAAACTTCTTAATGGAAAATATTAATTTGTTAACTGTATATCATCTTCTTTGATCTCCATTTTTCTAAATCTCTGAATTAATTTGACATGTGTCCTTAGAAAATTTAATCTACTTAGCCATCTTATTAAGTTTAGGACAATTTAGTTCTGGCTTTAATACGAGTACCTTAAAGATTTCATCCTTTAGTTATGTTTTTTTTTTTTTTTCAAATTATCCTAAACAAATTTATATCCTTGAAAGAAAAGAAAAAAAACCAAAAAAGAACTCAATGATTTGAACCTAATCTCAATTAACCATATTAGATCTTCGCATATTTTTATCTAGTTTAAATCATCCATCGATAATTCTTCTTGGCCATACAATCCCCATAAACTTTCCTAAAGTTCCTCATCATCTTTTATGCCACATTCCCCCTATAAATCTAGATAAAGATACCCTTAACTCTTAAAATACTTTTATACACTTCAATAAACATCATAAATATCCATTACCTTTGATAACTTTCTTACCTCCAAAACCATAATCATTTTTCTTATTGATTAAAGAAGTACAACCTTATCTAAAAAACTTATTCCAACTATGAGAATAATCAATATCCCTTCCTTAAAAACAAACAAGCATTTCATTCCTAACTTTGCCCATTAAACTTAACAACTAAACCAAAGCCTATAAGTGGAAAGGTGGATGACCGAAACAAGTTCCAATTATAATCAGAGTATACAATGTGTTGAGTCTAATTTTTCGGTTTTCTATTTATTTAAAACTAATTTCTCATTTTCTGATTAATACTAAACCCTAACCCATTTAATATTAATCCTCGACTAAAGAAATTGAGAAATTCCGGTTTTTTACTGAAAATCATTTTTGGAGTCGCCACCCAACCGAAGTCGGGAAAAGAAAAAGAAACCTTAATCAATTGAGTGGATTGATTACGATTTGGCTACCGGTCTTTGATTTCAATTTTGAATGAAGAACCAGAAGGTTCCGAATTCGAAGGCTAACCTATTAAACCCTAACAGGTACCACTATTTATTTACCGAAATTAGGATTATTTTTCTAATTACAATATTTAAAAAGAAAAAAAATAAAATCAAAAGAAAAAAGAACTTAAGTTTCTACAAATTTTATCGTCGCCCCGAAGGTGCCTACGTACCCGCTAGCTGGGATCAAACGATCGTAGTTCTTTAAAAAAAATTTTAGTAGGTTGGTTCTTTTTATAAAAAATGATTAGTTGAATTTGTGTTTTTATTAACCATTTTATTTTTATTAAGAAAAATCCCTAGAAGCCTAATTTTTATTCCTAATTATAAAAAAAAAAAACCTAAAAAACTAATTTTTGAAAAGCACTAAAT
The DNA here is from genome assembly GCA_024138015.1 of Lumnitzera littorea. Classification (NCBI taxonomy): domain Eukaryota; kingdom Viridiplantae; phylum Streptophyta; class Magnoliopsida; order Myrtales; family Combretaceae; genus Lumnitzera; species Lumnitzera littorea. Next base: position 83,572,142 of record JAMXBB010000008.1, on the reverse strand, counting down.
TAAAATTTTTATTTAAAAATAACTAAGTGATAATTTTTTTATTTTCAAGGAAAACCCTAAAGATTTTATGAAATATGCAATATTCTACATGATGAAATTTTTATATAGAAAAGATGCTTAAAACATTAAAAAAGAAAGAAAGAAAAGAAAAATTTCCTAATCATAAAAAAGATATCTAAGTCATAGAAAAAATGTTTAAACTATGAAAAAAAGTTTTAAACCATTAAAAAAAAATCTAAACTATAAAAAAGATGTTTGAATCATAGAAAAGAAACTTAAACTATGAAAAAAACATCTAAACTATGAAAAAGACATCTAAACTATAAAAAAGACATCTAAACTATGGAAAAGATGTCTAACCATAGAAAAGAAGTCAATTAAAGATTTTTTTTTTATTTTATCAACATCAAAATGATTTTTTAATTTAGAAAAATTACATATTTTATCGTCGCCCTGAAGGTGCCTACATACCCGCTAGCCGGGATCAAACGATCGTAGTTCTTTCCAAAAAAAACTTTAGTGTGTTGGTTGATTTTAATTTTGAAAACCGTCCAAGTTTACGTTTTAATTTATTTGATTTATTTTTAAAAAAATCTAAAGGGTCCTAACTTGCAAGTGATTAAAAACACTCTCTAAGATAATACAACCTTCTTTTAAAATATTTTTGTTAATTTTTATTTCTAAAAATAGTTTTCTATGTAAGGATTTCTAAAAAAACCTAATTCTAAATAAAAAATCCTAAGCCAACATATATACGTATATATACATTTATTTATATCTATATTACTACTATTAAACAACTATCCGCTCAAGTAAAATCACATCCTAACATATACTTTGATAAAAAAAAACTAACCTCCTAATATATAAATTATATAAATAAAATAACAATAAACAAATAAAAAAAATCAAAATCAAACCTGAATTGTTGCTCGGCTGTAGCGTGCTGTAGTGTTATAGATCAAGTGCTGTTATGCGGTCAGAGAGGATAGAGCAGCTTCTGTTGCTGTAAGTTTAGCCGATGGGGTGAAGCTTGATGATCGGTGTGGTGTCGGCCACTACTGTTGATCTGGGGGTGTATTCTGCTGGACACTAGACGCGCAACGCTGATCGGAGTTGCGTCTAGACTGGAGATGGCTATTTGTTGTTGCTGCATTGCTAGACGAAGAGGATGGAGTTCGGATCGTGTCGGTTTATGGGCGGTGAGTGATCCGTAATGTCTGTGTGCGAGAAAGATGAACCACTCGATGGACAGTGGCATTGGGCTTGGTTAATGATGGACTGTAATCAGCTGACGGTGAAGTTGATTCTCCGTATGTGTGTATTGGCGTGGTCAGTGTGCGGAAGTAATGTTGTTCAGGTCAGTGTGCGGAAGTAGTGTTGTTCAGCTGTGATGGAGTGCGCGTGCTCGTATGGCATGGGGCAATGTAGTGGCATAGAATCTGTGTGTAATGTACTGTTGTACTTGTCGTTGGCCGTGGAACGTCAATGGGACGTGGATCTGCTACTGTTAGATCGGAATTCAGATGTGCAGCAGGCGTGGAGATGCTGCTACTGCTGTTGGCGTGGATCTGCTGCTATTGGATCGGAACTCAGATGTGCAGCAGGCGTGGAGATGCTGATTATTATTTCCCATTGTGATTTTTCCTTTTTATAAAGCACAATTGAAACTTATTATATCCGATTAAAGTAGATTCAAATCTGATTTAGCTAAACCCATATGATTTAATTAGATATGATTCTTTTGCAAAGATAGAAAAATAAAGACATTAATATCTGCTGAGACTCGAACCCGTAACCTCCAACTAAATCCACCCAAACGCTCCGCTACTTATCCATTAGGCCGTTAACCTATTTCTTAACGTTCATTACCATTAAATTATATTTAAACTATCTAAATCCCTAAACTAAAATTTTTAATTAAACTAATTATTCCTAATATAAATTACTTCCTAAAAATCTACGAAATTTTTATAATTTTTCCTTTTCTTATTTTTTTGGTATTTTCATTATTTGTTAATTTTTATTATTTTTGAATTAGGACCCTTTTTTGTAAAAATAAGAATTAAGACTATGAAAGGGCAAAAATTAGGTGTCTACACAATGGAAATGCAAGAACATCAACAATCTAAAGTTTTGAGAACGAAACTTTATGAAGTAGGGTAGAATGTAAGGTCCGCTAACTTGCCTAAAGAAATACAAGGATACATACCCCAAATCTTAAGCTCTTACGAATTCAATTACCAATGTCATTGCCTTAAACAACCTTAGAATATGATTAGGAACACTGACTCAAAAGTAAAATTAGGGTCTACCGAGTTGATAATAGTAAAAAGCACTTAAAATCAATAGCAGAAATTATATTAGCAAAAGAAGGAAACTTAAGGAAACTAAGAATAATTAACCTAGCAATTACCAAGTAAATAAAGTTAAAATTAATACTATAACCCTATATATAAAGTAAAGCTATAAAAGGTAGAAATTATTTGGATCAATTATTATAAAATAAAAAAGCCAACAAATAAACTATAAAGCATTTATAAAGGATTAAAAATGATAAAAAGTGAGAAAAAGACTAATATGCCCTTAGAAGTAAAAACAAGTAGTAAAAAGTAAAAATAGAATGGTGAATAGAAAAGTCATAATAAAGTAAGGTAAATAAATAATGCATCGTAAATTGCCCAACTACGATCAAATCAACTCTACAAATGTCAAGAAACTATGACATGTAAAAATATCCAACGACTTCTAATGTAAGTAAATAAAAATTTATAAAATTCGAAATATTAGAAAATTATTAGAACATATTGGTAACAAGATGTTAGGTACACATAGTGATTCTTCCATGAAATTTACACTTATTAGAAAATAATAAAATCATACCAATACATAATCAAAAATTCACAAAAAATTATACACTTATCCAAAATTCCCCAAACTTGAAATTGACATGTGTCAACATATTAGGAAGCCACCTAAATTTTTCTAGGGTTTTTGGACATATTTAATATAAATTTTTAAAGTTTAGCTGAAAACCATAAATACCCTACCCCTAACTTAAAAAATTGACACCACTCACTTCAAGCCTCTAAAATTTAGGTGAAAATCTATGGATCCTCCATAATCCTCTAAAAAGGTTAGATGTGGGTGGAATAGTGGTAACCACCATTAGATGGTGGTTTTTAGTTGATTTTGTAGTTCTAACATCAACAATATTGGAGCCTCCAATTTGTGTTATTTCAAGGAGTCCTTTTACTTGTAAGTACTCTATAATCATATATTCTTATATTAATTTCCCTAGGATAAATTTTGCATGTTTAGTATTTTTTATAATTTTTGTAAGTTTCTACCCATGTTGTTAAAAAGTGCCCTTTTAAACAAAAATTATAAAACCCCATCTAATGACTTCCTAAAATTTCCAAAATCTTTCTTACAATTTATTACATCCAATGTAATTTTTAGTACCATGTTTATCAAGTGTTGAAATATCGTCTAATTTTCTTACCTTTATGGCCAAATTTTAACTTAAATATTTAATTTATAGTAAATATTATAATATACTAAAATTCCAAAATAACAGTTATTATTGAATCCCTTTTATTTTAAGCATTTTTATAGTGTTACTTTATTATTTTTATTAATCTTAGTCTAATGATTTTATATCTTAGCTTTTTCCTATATTAATTATATTATACTACATTTCGAACCTTTATATATACATACTGTTTACATTCCTATTAACATATCTGTTACTTTTACTAAATACCTACATGTAAACAAATATAACCAATCGTCTTATTTTGCTTTTCTTGAAAACAAATAATAAACTACACAATCTATAAGGATTAAATCAAAGAATCGTTATCTAGCTTCAATTGCAAATATAACATAATTATAAAATGTATACCCAGTCTATTCTACATTATAAGATTGACTAACTAAATGCCCATTTTTGGGATTTTCTATACAAATTTTAAGAATTTTGAGCACATGCAATTCAAGTAAATGACCTACCTTACGGTAGTCTCAATTGCGTTAACAAAGGGTTATAAGCTGTTATACTATTTGTGCTGGTAATTAGCTGATTATGTGCATGCTAAGTATGTGGATGAAATGATTGTGGCATCTAAGCCTACCTATTGGAGTGATTTGCTTGTGTATTTAATACCATGTTTGGAAATGATTATACTGCTTGATTACCCTTTTAAAATTAACTAAATGTAATATTTGATTATAATAATTAGTACATGCATTGCATTCTGCATTACTGCATAATTCCCACTAAAACCACCAATACGATGAGGAAATATTGTGATTTCCTTTTTTTTTAGCCTTATGGAATAAAGTAACAAGAGAGGGAGTTGCCATTCAAGGTTGAAAAGTTATCATAGATAATCTAGAATGGGTGTAGAGAGGACAAAGAGGAATGTCCACTGCACAACCTCAGATTGGTGTGAGATTGGTCCTATTAACGATTGGCCATGGTGTAAAACTCCTTGAAACTCAAACTACAGTAGGATTAATTTCTCTAGTCTTATGACATTCGCTCAACATCATACATATGGCACTTTGATTGTTGCATTGCACTCTAAAAGGACATGACTTACCTTACTTGTTTACATATGACACTTATCTCTTGCCACTCATTGAATATGTAGTTTTGCTTGCTTCCCTATAGATTTCATTTGCAGATTAACTCTACAAAATCTTAAGATGGAAAGTTGAGTGAGCTTCAATCAACAAAGGCTGCCAACTTAAGATGTGACCTAATCTGCTAGGCATTTAAAAAGAAATCTTTAAGACAAAGGGAGCATTATTATGTAAGGTTATTAGTAAGCATACTTTGCTTCTAGTAAATGTTGTCAGCTTTGATGTGAATATATCAATGATGTAATGGTAGCTATAAACCTTATGCTATGATTAACCAATAGTTATACGATGAGACTGTTATAACATAGGCATTTGAGGCATGACAGTTCATACCTAAGAATGATGATTTTTAGCATATGTACATCATAGTTGAGCTATCAACAGCATTACTATTAGGTACAAATATCCAATACCTAAGCTCTATAACATGTTGGACAAGCTCTATGGTGCCAAAGTGTTCTCAAAGGTCGACCTATAGAGTAGCTACCATCCAATTTGTACGAGGTTAGAGGATAAATGGAAGATTGCTTTCAAAACTAGCACTACCTATATAAATGGTTAGTCATGCCCTTTGGCCTAAAAAATGCATTAAGCATGTTCATGCATCTCATGAACAATGTAATGAGACCACTAATCAGAAAATGCATGGTTATGTACTTTGATGATATACTAATCTACAATGTAGACCTATTGTGCTATGTACATCACCCCTAATCTATGTTCAACATACTCTTCAAAGGTTGTTTGGGAACTTGAAAAAATGCCTCTTTTGTTAGTATGAGGTTGTCTTCCTTAAGCTTATTACGTCTAGTGATAGAATTTGAGCTAAGCAAGAAAAAGTACAAGAAATCTTAGAGTGGCCAACCTTGAAGAGTGTTACCAAGGTGAGGAGCTTCCGTGAACTTGCCTCTTACAAGCGATTCATTAGGAAATTTAGTACTATAGTAAACCCTTTGACTAAGCTAATGAAGGAAGGGGATGGATTCTAGTGAAATGAGTGAGCTAAGAAGAGCTTCCAAGAGACCAAGGAGAAATTGACCTCTATATTGACCATGCCAAACTTCGAGAAGCCCTTCAAACGGACTATGATGCCTCAGGCATTAGAATTGGTGTCGTCCAAATGCAGGAAAGGCAACCTATAGCTTGTCATAGTAAGAACCTAAGTGGTGCTATCCTAAACTAATTGGTATATGAGAAGGAGCTCTACTCCCTATTTTGAGCTCTTACAATTGAGCGGTAATACTTATTGCTAAGAGAATTTGTAATCTAATGCAAGAAAGGGGACCTATAACTTATCATAATGACAACCTACGTAGTACTGCCCTAAACATAAAGCACCTTGGTAACCAAAACAAACTCTTAAGGAGGTGAGTGAAATGGCTAAAGTTTATGGAAAAATTCTCTCATGTCATCAAGCATAAAACGGGAAGTATTAATGTTGTGGTCAATGCCCTCTTCTAACGATATGCTTTGCTTAACACCCTTCAAACCAATTGTTAAGATTCTTTTTTATCACAAAGCATTATGCTCAAGACCTTTAGTTCGATCTAATTATTAGAAAATGTAAGGATGAAATTACTGTTGGAGGCTACTTTATGAAGGATAGATAACAGTTCAAAGAGCGATAGCTTTATATTCTGAGTTATTCAATTAGAGAATTATTGGTGCGAGTGAAGGATTGCTCGGGCATTTTGGTGAAACCAAAACTACTGAGGTGTTAAAAGAAAACTTCTATTGGCCAAGGAAATCCACAAAGTGGTTTGAAGTTGTCAAACTTATAAGAGGGCAAAGGGAAAAATGGAGCCCCATGGAAAATACATGCTCCTACGTATTCCAACAAACATATGGGAAGACCTTAGTATAGGCTTTATCCTAGGGTTACCTAAGACATCCCAAGGAAAGGACTCCATTCCTGTAATCATAGATCGCTTCAACAAGATGGCACACTTCAAACCATGCCATAAGACTAACAATACTTTATATGTTGTTGACCTTTTCTTGCAGCAAGTAGTCCAACTACATAAAGTTCCAAGGTCCACCATATCAAATGGAGACACTAAGTTCTTGAGTTTCTTCTAAAGGACATTATAGAAGATACTTAGTATGAAGCTTATATTCAGTACGAGCAACCATCCATAGATTAATGGATAGATAGAAGTAGTGAACCAGACTCTTGGTACATTGGTCCGAGCTATTATAGGGAAGAATTTAAGGGACTAGGATCTATGCTTACCTATCGTGGAGTTCACATATGACCACATTGTCTACAATACTACTGAGAAAACCCCCTTTAAGATTGTCTGTAGATTCAATTTGACCATTTGACTCAACCTGATAAGAGTCCCTACTACTACCCAAGAAAGCTTGTCTATAGCTAACTGAGCTCAAGAGCTACACCAACTACATCAGAAGGTAACTAAGCATATTTCTAAGTTCAACAAGAAGCAACAACAAATCAGTAGCCATGGCTGATGACCTATTCACTTCAACATGGGAGACTTAGTCTAAATTCATCTCAACAAGGAAAGATTCTTGAACCTTAGAAAGAATAAGTTATCTCTAAGAGTTTATGATCCATTCAAGGTCTTAAAGAAGATTAACCGCAACACCTATTAGATTGAGTTATCAAAAGAATACTATGTCTCATCTACTTTTAACATATCCAATTTGATTCCTTATTATAATACCCCTTAAATACTAAGTGATGAACTCTAATACTTATGGTCCCTTTAGTGTAGCAACTTAGTATATGTCAGAACTTCAAAATTAAAAATGCTCGAGTTAAGTTAATCCTAAGATAGGTAACCTATTAAGAAGCAACTAAACTAAGAAACAAAACCATGCGGCATTTAACACCAAAGTAAATAATACCTTAATGGGAGGAGGGTGGTCACCAATCTTTAGGATCAATTTAGTCTAAGCACACTTAAATTTAGATTTCTGATATACTTCAAGCAACTATGGTAAAAAGTATCTTGATAATTAGAGTTCCATTACCTAGTATTTAAGGGGTATTACACCTAATAAGAAAAAGAAGAAGAAGGAAATGAGAAGGATTCCATAGATTTGAGGTCAAATCTTCCTAACCCTAGAGAAGATGACAAGAATCAAGTCCCTACACTAATCATTAGGAGTTGAGCTAAGGGATTATAGAGTTTGATCCGATGTATCTAGCTCAAGAGTCAGCACGGGATGAGGATTCCTGCTTAGTTCAAGGCTTCCTACACTTTGCCAAGCTAAATATTGGACGAAAATCCAAGCAAGGACTATTCCTAACTTGACCAAGGTAAGTCAAATGACTCAATTCTTGTGCAATCCTCCCCATGCATGAATCTATTAGAGCCAGAACTGAGCTATTTGTCGACCCAACCCAACTAGATTTAGGTCAACTGATTTGCCAACCTTACTTCCATTTTTGAGCTGTCTATCAAGGCCACCAGTTACTTAGAGGTCTACCTAATGACATATCATATGTCCACTTTTCACTTTTATCAAATAATCCTATTCAACAAAGACATGTGTCCCCTATGTAGGTTCCACGAACGGTTCTTCTTATACATTTCTTTTTTTCTTTATCTACTTTATTAGGTTATACACTAGGAATCCATTTTGCATTCTTCTTGTATTTTACCCCTTTCGTTATTTTTATTTATTGTATGAACCCTAATAGCCATGTATATAAGCCACATTTATTCAACCATTGTATCACCACAACCTTTTGTAAAACTTTTGAATCTTCTTCATTTTAAGAAGCATATTCTCTTCAACCTTACTCTTGTCTAACTCTTTTAGCAAGTGATCCTAAGCTAGCTCTCGTACATGTTACATTAAGTGGTAGTTTAGGCCATTAGGAATTTACTGATGCATCATATCCAATAAGTGGCTTGCAGGATTGCTAGTTCTTTATTTGTTTGTTTTCCTCAATAATATTCTCGGTGTGTTTAATCCCCAAGGCATATTTTTTGTAGTGGACTTCTAAGATCACATGCCTATTTTCAAGATAAACCCAGAATAACGTTAAGCTTTAGTAGTATGAGGACTGTAAGAAGAGCTTTCAAGAGGTAAAGCAAAGATTGCTAACAATACCAATATTGGCCTTGGCAAATGATTAGTAAAATGATGCTTTCATAATGGATTAGATAAGTTCCTCTGTATGTTTATGATTGGGCCTAAGATATGAGGTCATGGAGGGAGCTTAGATGGAACTTGTTGTATAGTATTACTTTTGTGAGCCTATGAAAGATAAAGTTATGGATAGGAGACTCGAAATTTGTTTATGAAGTTCTAGTCACTTACAATCTAACCACTTTAAGTAGTTGAAGAAATTTAGGACATCACTATTCCTTTCTCCCTAAAAGTACTCATGATGAGTTGTCCCAACTAAGATATACACGATATTAAGGTCCCTTTTTGTAAGATACTTATACTAACAAGGAGCCATTCTTTTATACATATTGTAACATAAGGGAGGTCTTTATTTTTGTGTAGTTAGGGCCTTACTATTATTAGAAATTTCCACTTTTAAAAAGTGGTGCCATTTCACTAGTTATAATATCTCCTCCTGTTAGGCTCAATAATATTCGTAAAGCTCTTTATAGGGGGTGTGAGTGCTCTTCTGGATTGAAGCTCTTACTCACCACATTGGTTAATCACAACCAACGGCACCTATTATATACACTGTACCCCTGTACATACACATTACAGCCTTGTATTACTGTCAAAATTAATAAAAGTGTACTATTCATTTTTCCATTAGTGCTTATATCCCTTATAATATGTTAGCTTTCTTCCTTGGTTGTGTTGCTTACAGGTTTAGGCCTTGTTAGCTAGCATTACGTGCGAGTTAGGCTTATTTACTACTGTAGAGGTAGGATAATAAGCGCCGCACAATTTATTTGTGTGCTAAAGAAAGCCTCATACCACAACAGTTGATATCAAAGCCTAGGTTATTCCAGCAGGAACGACCATGATACGGCAAGAGGAAGTGAGCAAGAGGCTAGATAGCTTTGAGGAAACCCTCAAGGGATTGTCTAAGCGGATAAATGATTTGGTTGCATTGTCGGTAAGAGTGGCTAAAGTTGAGGCCAATCATCAAGAGATGAATGCTAAGATGATCGAGATGGCTAAGAATTTCAATGTTACAGTGCAAACTCTCAGAGGGGAAATGCACATAACGATTGATGAGGTAAGACAACACTTGGAGACTCAAGTAGAAGAAGACAAGTTATTACTCGTGCCTCAATCAAGACTGTTGAGGAGTTGCAGGCATAAGTAGTTATTTTGACTCGGGCTGTGGGAAATGCTCCTATCCCTGCCCCCATTCATGTTCCTACCCATACAAGACATCTAAAGATACCTGAGCCCAAGACATTCACTAGCGTAGGGGATGCCAAGTTATTGGAGAACTTTCTATTTGATATGGAGCAGTACTTTGCTACTGTTGGGACAAATGATGAGAGATCAAAGGTCACCATAGCTGCAATATACTTAACTGGTGATGCCAAACTGTGGTGGCGCACTAAATATGAGGATATCTAAAATAGAAACACTCATGTAAATACATGGGTCAAGTTGAAGGCTAAGTTGCGGACTCAGTTTTTCCTTGAGAATGTTGAGTACAATGCCCAAAAGAAGTTGAGGAAACTTCGACAGGGTGATGACATTAGAAAGTATGTCCATGAGTTTTCAACATTAATGTTGGAAATTAAGAGCATGGCCGAAGATGATAAGCTATTCTATTTCTTAAAAGGACTAAAGCCCTATGCCAAGAATGAGTTGCAAAGGCAATGAGTTACTAACTTAGCTACAACACAAGTAGCGGCTGAGTCCTTGACTAACTACACTCATGACAATAAAGAGAAGAATGTGTCGACAGGATACGAAGGTGGAAAGTCAGTCAAGTCGGGTAAACCCAAGAGTAGGGGAGCCCTAAGTTCAAGTAGTAGCAATAGTAATACTAAAGGGAGTCAAAGGAATTCCTATAACTCTTACCAGTCCGAAAAGAGTGGGGCAACCAATGGAGGTAAGAAGCCTTCATTCTTATGTTTCTTATGTAATGGCCCACATAAAGTAGCTAAGTGTCCACATAGAGCAGCACTCAATGCTATGATATGAAAAGTAGAGAGTGTTTACCAAGATGATGAGTGGGGGAGTGATGGAGAGGATCAACCTCGAATGGGTGCATTACACATGTTGTCAATTGTTGGAAAGAGTTCCTGAATATGACGTAAGCCTAAGAATGACAATGAGTTGATGGATGTCTAGTTGAACATCAACGGCAAGAGTGCCAGTGCAATGGTAGACTCCAGTGCTATACACAACTTCATTGATGTACCTGAGGCGAAAAGGTTAAGATTGGTGTTTGCTGAGGACACTAGCCAGATTAAAGCTATTAACTCCAAGGCTCGCCCTATCCGAAGAGTTGCAAGAGGAGTGAAAGTGAAGGTTGGAGATTGGAGTGGAAATCTCAACTTCACAGCTATTCCATTAGATGACTTCGGCATAGTCCTTGGAATAGATTTCTTGAGACAGGCCAGAGTTACTCCCATTGCCACAGCAGATTGCTTGTTATTCATGGGTGAAAAGTCTTGTTGTGTGATAGTTCAGAGGAACAAGGCAAACAACAATGACAAGGAAGGAAAGAATATTGGGGCTATGATGTTATCAGTGCTCCAATTTAAGAGAAGACTCAAACATTAAGAGCCAACTTTCCTGGCTTTCCTTACAGAGAAAGAGGAAGCAAGAAAGATGGAGATACCAAAGGTAATAAAGAAGGTCCTAAAGGAGTACGATTATATGATACTTAACAAGCTCCTAAAAGAATTACCTCCTAAAAGGTTGGTAGACTATGAGATTAAGTTGATTCCTGGTGCCAAACCACCCACCAAAGCTCCTTATAGAATGTTGCCTCCAGAACTTACCAAATTGAAGAAGCGATTGGATGAGTTGTTAGAGGCAGGCTTCATTCGACTCTCAAAAGCACCATACAAGGCTCCTGTTCTATTTCAAAAGAAGCAAGAGTGAGGAATTTGTGCGCATAGTGATTCATTCAACCCTCAAAAGCACCATATCTCGACAAATTTGTAGTCGTCTATCTAGATAACATTATTATGTATAGCAAGACATTACAAGACCATGTAAAGCACTTACGAATGGTTTTCAAGAAGCTACAGGAGAATCATTTGTACATGAAGCATGAGAAATGTGCCTTTGCCCAAAAGCGCATCAACTTCCTGGGTCATGTTGTTGAAGAAGGGTGGATCCGAATGGATATGGGAAAGGTGGAAGCAATCAAGCAATAGCCAGTGCCTAAGAGTATAACGGAGTTGCAGTCCTTCCTTGGACTCACAAATTACTACAGAAGATTCGTTGAAGGATATTCTCGTCGAGTTATACCCCTCACAAATCTATTGAAGAAGAACCAAGCATGGTCATGGGATGAGATATGTTAAAGTACCTTCGAGAAGTTGAAGCGTATAATGATGAAGGAGCCAGTCCTCGCACTTCCTGACATTTCTAAGCCTTTTGAAGTCCATACGAATGCCTCAGACATTACATTGGATGGAGTGTTGATGCAAGAGGGTCATCTAGTGGCATATGAGAGTAGGAAGCTGAATCAAACAGAGCTCAAGTACTCGACCCAAGAGAAGGAGTTACTTGCAATTGTTCACTGTTTGAGGACCTGGAAACACTATTTGCTAGGATCTAAGTTTCTAGTGAAGACAGACAATTCTACTACCAGCTATATATTGACTCAATCGAAGCTTTTAACCAAACAATTAAGATGGCAAGAGTTTCTTAGATTTTGATATGGAGATTGAGTACCACAGTGGATGGACTAATCAAGTGGCAGATGCTTTAAGTAGGTGAGCTGATTTAGCATCCTCAGCACAGATTGCACACTAGTTAACGAGTCAAATCTCGACTTCAATTCAAGAGCAAATCAAGCAACACATAGATCAAGACCTGTTGGCCAAAAATCTCAAGCAGTTGGTTAAGGAAGGGAAGACGCACAAATTTTAGGTAAAAGACAACCTCATTTGCACAAAGGGGCACCGGTTGTACATCCCAAAGGTAGGCAACTTGAGAAGGGCACTCATGAGAGAGTGCCATGATACTTTGTAGGCTAGACATCCCAGTTAACAAAGGACATGGAGCTTGTTGAAGCAGAGCTATTACTGGCCGAACATGAAGGAGGATGTGATGACTTATACGAAGACTTGCTTAACCTACCAGCAGGACAAAGTTGAGAGGCAAAAGGTGGCAGACCTCTTGGATCTACTTCCTGTACCCTCTCGCCTATGAGAGAGCATCTCCATGGACTTAATCACTTCCCTACCAAAAGTGGAGGAGCACTCATCCATTTTTGTTGTTGTTGATTATAGGCTCTCTAAGTATGCTACCTTCATTCCTACCACGAAAAGTTCAAGCGTAGAATAGACAACCTAGCTTTTCTTTAAGCATAGGGTGAAATTTTGGGGTGTACCATAAAATATTGTAAGTGATAGGGATGCTAGGTTTATAGGGAAGTTTTAGATAGAGTTGTTCCAACTCTTAGGTTCCGAACTAAGCATGACCTCCAGCTTTCATCTGCAAAGTGACGGACAGACAAAGAGATTCAATAGGTTACTGGAGGAATACCTTCGACACTTTGTCAATGACAACCAAAAGAATTAGGTTGACTTGCTGGATATCGCCCAATTCTGTTTCAACATCTAACGAAGCTCTTCCTCTAACAAGAGCCCTATAGAGATCATTACGGGTCAGCAACCAATGTTACCTTACACAGTAGTAGCACCATATATCGGGAGATGCCCAAAAGCTTATCAGTTCACCAGGAATTGGAAGCAAAGTTCAAAAGTAGCAAAAGCTTACCTTAAAGAGGCTTCTAAGAAAATGAAGAAATAGGCAAATTAGAATCGCCGACCTAGAGAGTTCAATGTTAGAGATCAAGTCCTCATAAAGCTTCTTCCAGAACAAGTCAAATCATTAAGGAACAAGGATAGAAGATTGATTCAAAAATACATTAGTCCAGTTCCTATCATATCGAAGATTGGAAGAGCAGCCTACAAGGTCGAGCCTCCTGCATGGTTGAAGGTCCATCCAGTTTTTCATGTCAGCATTTTGAAGCCATATTATCCAAACATAGAAGACTCATCTCGTAATGTGTCCAAGCGATCACACGTTAAGATCAAGTTCAACCTGAGTCAAGCCATAGAAGATATCTTTGCAGAGTGAAAAGTCAGAGATCCCTCCACTAAAGAAGAACATAAAGAATATTTGGTCAAGTGGGGAGATAAAGGAGAAAAAGATACTAACTAAGAGACTGAAGAAGATCTAAAGCCTTTATCTAAAAGAAAGTCAGCCTTGCCAGCTAGAAGACCTCCGCCACCAGATCCAAACTCTAGTACATATTGCCAAGGACGTTAATAGAATTAAGATGGGAAGGATATCAAGGTCTCTTTTTGTAAGATACTTACATTAATAAGGGATCATTCTTTTGTACATATTGTAACATAAGGGAGGATTTTATTTTTGTATAGTTAGGGCCTTATATTATTAGAAATTTCCACTTTTAAAAAATAATGCCATTTCACCAGTTTTAATGTCTTTTCTTACTAGGCCCAATAATGTCCGTAAAGCTCTTTACGGTTACAGGGGATGTAAGTACTCTTCTAGATTGAAGCTCTTATTTATCACGTTAGTTGATCACGACTGATGGCACCTGTTACATACATTATACCCCCGTACACACACATTGCAGCCTTGTATTACCGTCAAAATTAATTACAATGTATTATTCATTTTTCCATTCGTGCCTGTATCCTTTATAATCTATTAGCTTTCTTCTTTAATTGTATTATTAATAAGTTTAGGCCTTATTGACTAGTATTGCGTGCAAGTTAGACTTGTTTACTATTGTAAAGGTAGAATAGTAAACGCTACACGGTCTATTTTTGTGTTAAAGAAAGCTTCAGACCGTAACACACGGCACGACAACTACATATTCATCATCACAATAGACTACACCACCTCAATTATAATCCAATTGTAAACAGAGGATGAGTACACATCCTTTTCTATAATCCTGTCCAATTGTAGACAAAGGAAGAGTACACTTCCTTTTCTATAATCATGTCCACATGTAGCTAATCCTACAGGAGGTTGTCTTATCCCTTGCATAGGACATATTATACTCCTTAGCAAACTTGCATCGGACGCAGCACAGCAACTACATATTCATCATCACATAGACTACACCACCTCAATTATAATCCAATTGTAGACAGAGGAAGAGTACACATCCTTTTCTATAATCATGTCCACATGTAGCTAATCCTAGGAGGTTGTCTTATCCCTTGCATAGGACATATTATACTCCTTAGCAAACTTGCATCGGACTTTTTGCACTCCTAAAGTAAATTAGAGCTTGTACTCTCGTTAGATTATTTGCTATTGTTTCTTTCTAGCCACAGATGAGTGAATTGCTAAAAACATCTAAAACAAGTGATATCAAAACCTCACTTTGATGTTCTAATAAATGCAAAAACTTATAAAGCTCCGAGAGAACTAATATCCCATCCTCAAAAGGTTGTTACACTCGTTAAGCGCCAATATATTTACATTTTGGCCACTTAGTATACTAAGTGATGCTTATGTCGCTTGTTAAGTGTCTGAAGATGTTAACATATGCATAAATGTCGAAGGAAAAAATTTAACATATCCATGATTGATTGAAAAATACAATAGTCTAACCATGTCAAGCGACGTAGCTACTTCAAAAGGTTCGATTGATAATTGCAAAATTAGTCAAAACTCAAGCAACGAGCTTAACAGAGACAATCATCTAACTGCGGCGCGTAAGGTAGAAACTTTAACAAGTCAAAATTCAATCAGATATCAAATATGACACTTCAAAAACACTCGGGTTGATAACATCGACAAAACACAACGCAATATAAGAGCGGACAGTTTCGACAACAGATTATCTTATTTTCCTTCTTTTCTCTTCCTTCATGTAACCAAACATGAAAAAGAAAAAATTCTTTTTCTTTTCCCTCTCTCATCTTATTATATTTCCTTCTTCTTTCCTATTATTTTACCAAGGAGTTAGTTCATAACCAGCTACACGATGCCATTATTAGTTACATTCTATAAACCGGTCTATTATTACTATTAGATAAATAAGCTTTAGTTCTGCAGAATAAATTCGATTTACATAGGCCACAAAATCTTGAGAAAAAATATCAGACTTACTGCAAATTTACCGACTCAGACAGTACACTAATAGTTTATTTTATACAGTAATATGGCATATACGCTGTGACCTTCGATGGTTCTGCAATCAGATTCTTCTGAGCGAAGCCAGTCTCTTTTCAAGATCCTCCACATCAGTAGATTCATTGCTGCATAAAACAAAGAAATCATCAGAAACACGATGAACTAGGGAAAATGGGAATCTTCAGTCAAGTACTAGCACAATCTGCAAAAATATATGTTGTTTCAGTATGACTTGTAATTTCAGCTCATCAACAGTGAAAACATTTTATTTAACTCCTGCTCTTGCATTCCTATCAGCCATGTTCCAAATTGAGTTCCAGTAGTTGAACATCATTATTCCTTTTTTTGGCATTATTATTACTCATAGCAAGTATTCCAGGAAAATAATGATCTCATAAAAGCAGCAAATGGAAAACTTTTTATTACATTTGTCATATTCTCCGAACAACAACTACTAGCATTCACTGTCCTTCAAAGAAACTATTTCAGTACACCATACACAATTTTTTCTTTGATGTAAATCACATACCTAGGGACAACAGTTTCAACCTTCTTTGATGCAATCCGGCCTTTCGGAGCAGAAGATAACTGCCAAGAATGATCATTGAGGGGAGAAATGTTAATATTTCATTGACCTGGAACAGAATTTGGGGGGAAATGTTTGAATCCGCTGTGTAGAGAAGGAATATACCTGAGATGCTATATCCACACCAATCTCATCAAGCACCTGCAATTTACAGGAAAAAATAAGATATTAGAAACAGATAAATGAAGTGAGAATTAAGCAAAACAAAAAAGAAAAAATCACCTGATTAGTTAGTTCTTCTGTCTCCTCTTCTGCTTCGTCCTTATCCAACGTTTCATCTATTGCCTCAGACATCATTTCAATCTGTAATGAGGAAAAAGAAATGTCATCAGCTTAAGAAAGAATGTCCAGTTTTTCAGAACAGCAGACTCCTTGGACTAGCTTGAACTGTCAATGCAACAGCCCTCGGGACCAACAATATCAATATCACTGGACCAACACCACCAACACATTTGACTATATCAAGAAATAAATACTTCAAGATTTGTTCGTTTACTGCATATATTATTTGAGGATACCATGATATCCATTATTTCCTTCAGTAAAATTGCTCCAAAATGGCATCTAAAATAGCTGAAAACTGCTAATATCGTTACCGTCATGTCCATCTGTGCTGACTGCTTCTGGAACTCCTTTATAACCTTTGCTTGCTTTGTGGGTGCCATTTGCTGAAAGTAAAATGTGAATGTTATCTGGTTGCTCCTATCAAGATCTTAGATCGCCAAGGACAATATTGGTGACACTTACAAGATTTAAGGACATTAACAATATACAAAGTTCATGAGACAACTGGAATAAAGGGAATAGTGTTTTGACAGATCCACTATTATCACCTTGACTATGTCCGTGCACATCATTTAGAAAATATGTACCTTGCTCATTGCAACCATGGCTTTAGTGGCACCTTTCATCCCAGTAGAGATTGAAGTGCTTGCATATAAAGCCTGGGAATATTATGAAGAAAACAATCCTCAAAACATGAATAATAGAGTTTTAAGTAATTGGTGTCCTCAAGTGGTCCAACCAGTCTAGATTCCAACCTGAGTATGAGTAGCTACACCCCTTATTTGGGCACGGCTCCCCTGCAAATTAGTAATCTGTTGACGCAATCGAACCAGCTGTCGAGCTAAAATTTTGGTGGCAGCCTGATCACAACCCAATTTATATTAACACTAGGAAGCAGAAAATATGGTAATGCAACGACAAGATGAAACCCATACTAAGAAAAAAATAGAGATTTTTAAAGGAAAAATCACAGATTGGCTTTTGCTTCTAAATAAAAAGGTGCATTATAACTGATTGATTGGAGGGAAATTGAACCATTTGTGCAGGGTCGCAACCACCTGAATTACTAGCAATTCTGTTCTTACTCCTTGCATTATTCAACACACAGATGAACATTCATGTTCAAAGCAATGACCATCGATAAGTAGTTATTTATCCTTATCTCCACCCCAAAAGAAAAAACATATTTGCTTTATTCAGGAAAAACTATATTTTCGCACCTTACAAACTCATGTCACGGGATCAATGGCCATGTTAATAATTAACGTCTCAGTTGAAGTTGCATTAGATTTGATACTTTTATAGGCAAATCAGAATTTAATATTTGCTATTGATTGGTTCCTAAACTGATAGTTTCTTTTTTTTTTCTTTGGTTAATTCAAAAATTCACTTAACCAAAGGAGAGATGTACAACCGCAATGTGAAGGATGGTAGGATAGACCCACTATTTACAAAAAGCTTGAAACTAGGCCAAACCACTATAATGAAACAAGCAAAGAAATATACAAAAAAACAATAAACTAGTGTTTATCTTAAAATACATAGTTTAATATAAGCCTTGCTAGCGATTGAGTGTTCAGAATGTGCTGTACGGACTGAGTTACAAGACCTCCAGTTGCAATATACTGCAGCAGAGAAGGCTGGTACCCACTTATCTTTGAGTTGGCCGTTGGATAACCGTGAGAGTTCATTAATCACCCTGTCCCAAGTTGCGAAAGATGCAGGGCAGATGAGTACAGTTGATATCTCCATCAAAATGGCCTCAGAAAAAGAGAAGTCAAAAAAGAGATGCCCATGTGGTTCAGGACTTGAGGAGCAAACATAGCAAATCATCCGGGATCTTGACAAGCTATCACCCTGCGGTATGTCATCCCGAACAGTTTGCTATCTCTGCTCCACACAAGCCTCGACAATGGTACTCTAGAACCAGCTAGGTAGAAGAAATCTGTAGGCACTCTTAATTGAAAACTGACCCAATGAGGAAGGGCTCCACACTAGTTTGTCTTTAGTATGAGAGCTTGGTTGAATATTAGAGGGAACAGTGAAGTTCTATCAAAAGAGGCCGCTAGCAATCTTTGCCTGCCATCCTCTATTAAGAAGCAAACTCTTGCCTTTAAGGGTAGCCCCGAGTTCACAATTTCTCTTGTACTATGGATGCTGTCAAGGGACCCCATGGCAACTGGAAATCTGCCCATAAGGACAGAAATGCCATTGCCAACAGTCCAACTGAATAGGGGTCATGCCAAGGAGCACAACTTAAGTAACTTCCTCCATGCCCAAGAGTGCCTTTCAGAAAAACCAAATGAACCCAATCTGCCTAGACACCTCTAAAACCTCCATTGCATAAATGCCAAATACGTTTTAATTGGGCCACCTTGTTCCATAATTCAAGTTTAGGGATACCAAGCCCTCCTTCCACAAAGGGTGTGGTAGCTACTTCCCATCTCACCTTTTGCTTTGGTGTTTAAGTTTGGGTTGCCACTCCAAAGAAAATTTCTCATAAGTTGTTCAACCTTTTTATCCACTTTCTTAGGTACAATGAAAATAGAGGGTAATAAACTTTCATAGAGAAATAACCAATTTCAAAAGCTGTAATCACCCAGCATAGGATAGAAACTCACATGTCCAAGATTGCAAACATGCTGAAATCTTGGAAACCAATGCGTTCCTAGTCCTCTCTTTCTTCAATTTTGTTGAAATAAGAGGTACCCCCAAGTACTTAATTGGGAGCTGGAGCTTACCCACTTGGAAACCCAGTGTTATCAAGGGTACATAGAGAAATAACCTATTTCCAAAATTGTAATTGCCCCACATAGAATAGAAACATACATATCTAAGATTGCAAATGCTAAAACCTTGGAAACTAACATGTCACAGTCCTCTTTCCTCAGTTTTGTTGAAATAAGAGGTACCCTCAGGAACCTAAATGGGAGTTGGAGCTTACCTTCCTAAAAACCCAATGCATCAAGGGTGACAGCTTTAGTCACCGAATCTACTTTAAGAAAAACATCTTGCTCTTGGACCCATACATTGTAAGGCCGATAACCTTTGAAACTCCTCTCAAGCCTGTAACACGAAATAGAGGAAAGGTCTCCCTCATAGAACATCATGAGGATGTGCACAAAGCAAAGATGGGAGATTCTTTCCTTCTTCATCTCCAATGAAAGAAGAAAGCTAGGTTTTGTTACATCCATCAAAGATTGCACGAAAGGACTTCAATTGCAAGAACAATAAGATAAGGTGAGAAGGGATAGCTTTGTCGAATACCTCAACGACTAGCTATAGAGCCCACAAGTTCGCCATTAAGGTTGACCAAGAACCATAGAGTTGAGTAGACTTGCACCAGCAAATTTCAAAAATGTGGAGGGAAGTTCATACAAAGAACAACTCTTTTGATGAAACTCCAGTTATTGGTATCATAAGCCTTCATGATACCTACTTTGATTATGCATGTTAGAGGGGACCTTGTTGAGATGGTATCCATTTATTAGTTCCTAGACAATAATGATGTTATCCGTAATTCTACGTTTGAGTATGAAAGTAGACTACACTTTTCCAAAGATGGAATTCAAGACTCCTTTTAGGTGATTTGCAAGAACTTTTGAAATGGCCTTGTGTAGTACATTAAAGCAAGAAATAGGCATGAAATTCAATAACCTAGAGGCATTAGAAATTTTTGGATCCAAAACAATGATGGAGTTATTTATCTCCTTCAGCAAAAAACCGAAGTGGAAAGATTCTTAAATCGTTCTTATGATATCTACTCCTATCACTGGCCATGATGCTTTAAAAAACTTAGCAATATATCCATTCGGTCCCAAGGCTTTGCTATTAGGTTGGTAAAAGATAGCTCCCACAATTTCACCATCTGTAAAAGGGAATTCAAGAAATTCATCACTAAGCTTCTAAGAAATCAGGTTTTCCACTTCAAAAAGATCTAGGCTACCAAATAGATTGGAAAAATGAGATACAACTTCATCATGAATAATTGATTCACCGAGCACAATCGAGCCATCATCTCTTTCAAGGGCATGAATTAAGAACTTGATTATGTTGACATGTTCTTATCACCTAGATTAAGCCATTCGACTCTCAATTTTTGTTTCTAGAAGCTCTTATCTACATTCCTCAATAGATAATAGTTTTTTCAAAGGGTGACATATTACCCTTTGATATGTCACCCCAGGCTATAGAAGCTTGAATGCAGGCAAGAACTTGCTTGGCATGAATAACTATGGAAGCCATGAACCACTTGGTAAAATTTGAAGCCATCTACTAAGTAGCCCAAAACTCTAAAACTTGACTGAATAAACCATAGTAAGAAATCCAAAAACCAAAGAACTTGAAAGAAGGGTTTTGGTTTTGGGGAAGGGTTTGACAAGTTCCGCATTATCTAGAAGCATCTTAAAATCAACCATGGCTAAGGAAAATCTCTTACTTCCCCCCTAAAAACTCCTCAATAGCCTTTGAGACATTAAAATCACCCAAAACAATCCATAAAAGCCCTAAAACAGTAGAGGAAACCCCCAAGAGTTGGCACCACAACTTCCTTCTTTTACAATCTAAGTTTGAGGCATAAAGTTAAGAGGACAAAAAAGAGAAATTTGCTCTCAAATTTGTAACTCTACAATGGCAAAACTGCTGATGTTCAAGACAAGTGCATCCTAGATTCTAAGATTCCAACACAGCCAAATATGTTCTCTACCAAGGTTATTTATGAAGAAATTCCAGCTACGATGAATACCACTCTCCATGCATACCTTCCTTACATTGGCTGCTTTAATTGGGTCAATAATCCCCCATACATTCCAAGCTGCAAAATTCATCATTTTCACACAAAATACAAAAAAACATAACGCTAAGTAAATGTGAGCTTCCTCTACTTGAAAAATTCCTTCTTCTTACTGAATAAGAATAAGCTTTTTTGCCACTACCTAACGAGGAGCCTAAACCCGAATCCCTAAGTCTAATGTGGTTAGATCTACCTACAATCTAATTAGGAGGGACAAGGGTTGTAGTATTGAGAACTGCATCACTATCACAACTAAACTTCTTTCCATCCAAAAAACTAACGGCTGGAGTTTTAAAAATATGGGTTGGGGTCAATTGGAGCTCCTCATTTCGACTAGTAAACGAACTCTTTTTCTAATCCCCTTCTCTCATCCATGTTCACTAACCTTAAAGGGGAAAATTACTTCCTCTTCACTTAAAAGAGGTAATCATCCACTTGTTCAAGTAGTTAGTGGTTGGAATTGTTTCACCAACATCAAGGTTCTTCCCTTTCTTCCTACTACGAGTCGAAGCAACCCAACCACATTAGGAGCTACATAGAAAGGCAAGTGCAGCTGAACTTGCACCTGGGGCACCGTAGCTGTAACCATTGGTACTTCATTGACATAAAACTTGAGACTCCATTATCTCTCAAAATCTCTACTTAATGAGTGTCCTCTTCGCTTAAAAGAGGTAATTGTCCACTTGTTCGAGTAGCTAGTGGTCATAATTGTTCAACAACATCAAGGTTCTTCCCTTTCTTTCTTACCACAAGCGAAAGCAACCCAACCACATTAGGAGCTTGTAACTTAGAAAGGCAAGTGTAGTTGAACACCTTACACCTGAGGCACCGTGGTTGTAACCATTGGTACTCCATTAACATAAAACTTGAGACTCCATTACCTCTCAAAATCTCTACTTGATGAGTGTCTTCTTAGGTCAAAATTGTTCCACAAACATCAAGGTTCTTACAATTAAAACTATTTCACAAACACTAAGGTTCTTCCCTTTCTTCCTACCACAAAGGGAAGCGTCTCCACCACTTTAGGAGCTTGCAACTTAGAAAGGTAAGTGTGGCCGAACACCTTGCAAAGGCATCATGGTGGTAACCATTGGTACTCCACTAACACCAAAGTCGAGACTCCACCAACTCTCAAAATCTCTACTTGATGAGCAGGGTCTTCGCTAGCATCTACCTCCATAAGAACCCTAGCATGATGATTTGCTCAATCTCTTAAGATGGTGAGCATGTCTTCTTTAAGCAAGATAACCTGTTTACTTAGTATGTAACCGTATCCATATGGAACTTCAAAAAAAGAGAACCCGAGCTGGCACTATATAAGGTGTCAGCTTGTCCAAAGACATACCTAGACACTGCTTCTGCAAGACTAAATATATTTGTGCAAAATACCATCATAAATACCATCATTTTGCAAGGATAACATCCAAGTTAGCAAAATGGACAAACTGAAAAAAGATATACTTGCTATGTAATCGATCCCCTCTTCATCTAGGTATCCATATGGAACTTTAGAAAAGAAAACCCGAGCTAGCACTATAAAAAGTGTTGGCTTGTCCAAAGACATACCTAGAAGCTGCTTCTGCAAGACTAGATATATTTGAGTAAAATACCATCATTTCGCAAGGATAAGGTCCAAGTTAGCAAAATGGACAAACCGAAAATAGAAAAAACCCTCCTTGCCCCCTAATATGTTAAGAATACCACGTATCTTTCCATAAGCAAAGTGCAATAGATTGAACAAGAGAGAAAAAATTTTCCTTCCGAGGAAATACCCCCCTAAAGTGGACTCCCAATATTTAGCTCCTTTTTCAACAATACTAAGAGGAGGATTACCTCAGGCTATAGGACCTTGAGCCATCAAGGGATGGAAGGTCAACTTGAAATTAAAACATTCCTGTTGTTGGTGATAGCTTTGAGCACAAGCATTAACAAAAAAATTTTTCAAAGAGGGAGGATGTTTTCCAACCTTCACTTTCTCCAAAAGCTTCTTGGAGTTCTTCTAAGGTGCTATTATCAAAAAAAGAATCTCTTGCAACTTCTTTTTGCTTTGGAACAAAGTCCCTTGCCATAGAAGGACAAAACTAAGTCTTGAGAAGATAGATGCAAGTGCTTCTGGTTTAGCACATTGCTCAAAATTACCTGTTTTAGCTTGGCCAGCATCCTTGGATTTTAGACAACCAAAAGCAACTTTTGCATTTTTGCTTGATGGTACCTCTAGGTCCATGTGACAAGCCTCTTTCACTCCCTCCTTAAGCATAGTTTTTAATGAGACCAGGAGGAAAGTGTTCCCGAAGAGTGGGGAGGCTAGGTTTGGGATCATTGGCTATCAGCTCCCTTAGACCTCAAAGGGCAAAGAGCGCGTGGAAGAAAAACTCACGAGAAATAGAGATGCCAAGAAAAGAAAGAATTAAGAGGAGAGAAGGAAAGAAAGGGGTAAAAGAGTTGAAGGGATAGGGTTTACGGGTGGGTGGAGAGGTCAAAGATTAACGATGAGGTGAAGGTATGGTGTTTTAGGGTCTATGAAAAAGAAAAGTAAAGAGAGAAAAAGGGTCAATGATGCAAGGGGTGAGAAAAAAGAGGCTAGGTGTATTAGGTTAAGAAAAAAAGAAGGCTTTGGTTAGGTTTGATGAGTTTAGAGAGGTAAGATAGGAAAAGGGTGAAAGAAGGAAGGGAAAGAGAAAGGAAGAAAAGAGAGAGGACAGAAAATTTTCGCTCTCACTACCATTTTTGAAGGGAAAGAAAAATTATATCTCCATGGCTTAATTCCTAAAATTGATAGTTGGCAAGGCCAGGAATGAAATATAATAATATTTTTGTCCCTTGTAGGTTCCAGCACTTAAGGGTTGAAAAGTTCATATTTGGAACCTGTAATTCAGATTTTTCCAACATTATGCTAGCACTTTTGCTCTCCTAACACTTATTTTAACTGATTGTGATTTAATTAATTACATTTTTATCCTTTTCTCCTTCACTCCCTAAAGTGATAATTTTTTAACTGATTATGATTTAATTAATTATATTGTTATCTTTTTCTCCTTCACTCTCTAAAGTGATAATTTCTAATCCAAGGTAGGTTGCAGCACTTAAGGGTTGAAAAGTTCACATTTAGAACCTGTAATTCAGATATTTCCCACGTTATGCTAGCACTTTTGCTCTTTTAACACTTCTTTTAACTGATTGTGATTTAATTAATTATATTGTTAACTTTTCCTCCTTCACTCTCTAAGGTGATAATTCCTAATCCAAGGTACATTCTAAAGAATTGTGTTATTGTTATTTTGAAAATCAAAATGCAACAATAATATTACAGCAACCCTCAATCCATGCCCCATCGCAGTTACATTCCTAAAGAATTGTGTCATGGTAATTTTGGAAATCAGAAGCAACAGTGATATTACAGCAACCCTCAATCCATGCCCCACCAAAGTAACTTTTGCCCTAATGTTGCCACAGTTTATTTATTTCAACAAGACCATTGTGGAGCAGTTTCTTCTCCTTCAGAAATAATGTCCTTCATAGAGTTCAGTAAGTCACTTTAGCATCTACTGACATGATAGGTTAGAAGCAATTGATGTATGAATAAGTCATACATTCACCATTCCATTGCTTCAAAAGAAACTTGTCTCAACTTGTAACATTAGGTCATTCAGAGTATCTGTGAGTTAGAATTTAAAATGCTTAACTTTTCCAATAGTATCTTCAATGTAACCATGGTATAAAAAATTTAGCCATTGCATAGATTTTGGGGAAACCTCAAATACAATTTTACACCTATAGGTACGTTCCTTCCATCAATGATGATCTACAATGCTATCAGTCTTAACAAGATTATCAGTTTGCTATTATATAATAGTTAAAATTTTTCATGCTACGTTGAACAATTAAAATAAATCCATGATTATATTTTTATACATACCACCTCTTAAGTTCACAAAATAAAAACTTGCCTCATTCCCGGTTTTAGCTGTTTTCTTGATCTCCGCAACCAATTTTTTCTCCTGAAATTTACATCTCAATTAGAGGACGGCATAAGATATGAACAAATATAGGCTGGGCCAAGTATCACAAAAGTGGCCAATAAGTATTCAATACCTCAAGCTGAAGGGATGCAATCTCCCTTTCAATACCTGCAAACCATATATAAGTTCAGGATACAAATGCAATGAATAAGGAAGCAATCAGAACGAAATATTTTCTAGCATTGAAAAGATAAGAGGTTGATTTTACAGTGTAGTATTCCATAGAAATGCCTTTAGTTTTACCAAGAGTTTGGTAAAGATGCAAGGGTGATGATTGATAAGAAGTTGATTTTATGGAACAGGATTCAACGTATATGCCTATTAAGTTTTACCAAGAGTTCCATAAAGATGCAAGGGCGATGATTGATAAATATAGTTTCATGGCTCCCAATTCCTCGGGATCTCAATAGGTTGTGTAAGAGAGGAAGCAAACTCTAAGAAATTAAGAGTCAAAACTCACATTCTTTTATTTTTGCCCTTGCATCTCATCAAGCTCTTGCTGCAAAAGATATGATATTGAGTTCCATGCAATCAACCAAACAAGGCTGAATTGTTTTGTTAACTCTTCTCTTTATGAACCTTATTTTGGACACACAATTTTTTCATACTTTTCAATTTGACAGCAAATTGCAGGATGGTGGATGGGCAACACTATTTTATTCAAGCTACACGTTACGTCATCAAAGCTGATACTACCCACTCTACACCTTTGAATACCCAGTTTTACCATGTTACAGGTCAAGTTCACAAGTACACGAGAAACATAAGATGCTTCTAAAACTTCATGTATTTTCTTGAAGAACCAAATTAGGGACGCTCAACCTTGTGAAGAAAACTATTTAGCATAAAAGTGAATAGGACCCCACTGTTTCTTAATTTAGTATATTTTTTAACTAAACTCCTTTCTTACCTGAAAAGAACCCTAACTGCACTCTATTAACCTTAAAGAGCAGAAGAACTGCTAGATGCTAGACCAAATACTTTTCAACAATCTTAAACTTGATCCTCCCCTCATAGTACCTTCCAACCACAATTCAAATCCTCTCCATCATGGTGGTGGTTTAAATAGATCAGTTTTGTTTGAAAATGTAGGTTATGACAATAAACATAGTTCAATAATTGTGAAACAATTAATTAATCCAATGTATCAACAGAATTTTTTTATTATTTCAGCTAATAATTCGAACAAAAATCCAACTTTTCAGCACAATAAGAATTCTTATTCAAAAATTCAATGAGATTTATTTGCAGTTATTGTGGAAAATCCATTTTCCCTACAACTAGTATACAGTTCCCAAAAAAGCATAAAAAAAAAAAGAAAGAAAGAAAAGAAGAAGGATAAGGAGCAGGGGCAAGCAAAACCTACAGGAAAGTGGATACATTGGCCCAAAAAAATAAAATATCGCATAGGTTATCGTTATCTACAATATTTTCGCATGATAGTTTATTTGAAACATCAACAGATGCATCCAATTTTTGAGATTTCACTTTGAAACCGACAAGGTAGTATCCAAATTTGTATGGTTAGCTCATCCTGAAAATTGATCAACCATCTTTCCCAAAGCTTAAAATTGGCCTGACAAAGCAAAAGGTAATACACAGAACAGACAAAAAATATTCGTACCACTTTCACATACCAATTTCCAAAACAAAAAAAAGAAAGAAAATACTTAGCAACGATCTTATATTGCCCAATATTAAATGATAAAGATGATCAGGACTGTCCATTATTTAAAAGTATTCCTAGCTATGAAGACAAGATTTATGACTGTAGTCTCTCTCTCATTGGATAGAAAAAGGAAGCAATAGTTGCTTGCTCCTATATCACATGCTTACCACTGTGGTGGTTGCATATTCCTTTGCAAACATGATAAGGTAAGAATGACCTTAGTTCCAACAGTCTATATTTCACATGAAGTTGAAAGGATAATACAGTACATCCCTTTTTATCCATTAACAACCCAGATAAAGCTCCAAAAAAGATCGTATCTTGAGGGCATTGATAACCAATTAACAGCACTACCATGTATCATGTCCAAACCAAACAAGAATTCAGCCCAAACATATGGCACAAATTTGAAGAGAGCAAAGAGGATGTAACAAATTACATTCAATTGGCCATAGAGCTTGTCCTAAAATTATAGGCAACAAGTGCATCCATCACCAGCCCCCAACTAAGCACTGTCTAATCTGATCAAAACAGTTGTTTTCATACAAATATTGGCCAATTCCTATAAATATAATATTAACGATATGAGAAACAGCATAAATTGTCTGAAAATACAATTTAAGAGTTTTGCATAAAAACGTCCTAAGGATAAAATCTGGCATACCTCTTGTTGCAACAGCCATTTCTCTCTTGCTAGTCCTCAGAGCATCTATTACCAATCATAAACATTTCTAACTGTTAGCTCCATTGTAACTTAAAAAAAGGAAAAAAAAAATTAAACCTATATTCTCAAATCATTAAATTCATCAATGTCTTACATAATGAAGTCATATAACAAAAAAAGAAAAGAAAATGGAAAGAAAGAAAATTTAGGGACACTTTTGAGAGAAAAAAAAAAAACCCTTACAATAAAAAAGAGAAGATAGAGAGAGAGAGAGAGAGAGAAAACGCTCTCCCTAATGGACATTATAAGAAAAACCCAGATCAAAAATACACAATGTAAGCAAAATGGACAACCTTTTGGTGAAGTTTTCTTCTTGAAGATGTTCATGTTTCTTTTCCTTCTTTCCTTCCCCCCTTTAGAAAACCCAAGTAAAACCCTTAAACAAGATTCCTCTTCAATGTGATTTCTCTTGCTTAAATTTGGGAAGCAAAGTGATTGAAGTAATTTTACTATATTTCTAGTGGAGTTCTTTTCTTTTTTTTGTTTTTTGTGTTTTCCCAAAAGGATAAAAGGAAATACTGGAAAGAAAAGAAAATGAAATTAGAAAAAGAATGCTGAAAGGAAATAAAGAAAGGAAGAGAGCGTGAAAGGAAAGAAGGAGACGCTGCTGCGGGAGCAGAGTAGGAAGAGAGAGTGTCTTGGAGAGCGTGAACTTGGTAGGTCTTAGAAAATCCAACGGTACGCCAACACAACAACTAGCCGTTACAATTCCCTAGTCAACACTGGATCTGCCACGTGTCGTTCCGATCAAAGCA
The DNA here is from genome assembly GCA_024138015.1 of Lumnitzera littorea. Classification (NCBI taxonomy): domain Eukaryota; kingdom Viridiplantae; phylum Streptophyta; class Magnoliopsida; order Myrtales; family Combretaceae; genus Lumnitzera; species Lumnitzera littorea. Next base: position 83,543,382 of record JAMXBB010000008.1, on the reverse strand, counting down.
TGTTGAAACTAGGATAGAGTTCGTAGAGTTGGAAAAAAAAATTGAACCACATGGCAAGTGGTAGTATAAATAGTATATAAATATTTATAAAATTTTAATATATATATATATGTGAAGAAATATATTTTTTTAAAAAATGTTAATTATGTTTTACATATCAAAATTTTATAGACAGTTGTACACTACGTATCGATCTATATAACGTATTAATATTATTAAAATGGTTTGTATTTGTCTCTTTGAAAGCATATTTAAAATTATTTTTATGCATTATTGCCTAAAAAGAGATTGTTTTTCCTGTATTATTTTTTTTATGATTTGATTATAAATTTTAATAAATACTATTACATAAATTAAATTAAGTATAAGTACAAATTTTCACTAGTTGTTCAATCAAAGGAGAAGATAGTGATCAAGAGAAATGAGGCAAATTGCAAAAATACCTCTGTTTTGTATGTACTTAACTCCTATTAGGAGCAAGTAGGTATGAGTGAATAGACTATAAAGCCTTATCATGCTCTATATTGTATACTACAAGTTTCTAAATTTTGAAGTTGGAACTTATCTTAGAGTATCCTAAAATCACCTTAAAATTTATACCACGTAAAAATCCACAATATATAAGTTACCCCATGGAAACTAAAAATTTTGATTTCTTCCTATAAATATCAAGTTTATGTGATAATAAAAAGTGATGATATTACAAAATCTTCATATACAATACTTAGGAAATTTCTAGTAAAATAAGTGAAATTAAACCGAAAAAAAAAAAAAAGAGTGAGTTGTCCTTATCATTATTTTAACTTTACACGATCTTCTTAGTCGAGCATGAATTTTTGGGTTTTTTGTTTTCCTTAACTTAATTTAAACTATACTCTATACCATTTAGTTTAAACTATTGACTAAAATTAAAAAAAAATTAATTTCTTTATTTTTGAAAATATTTTAGAGCTGTCACCTAAAAAACCGAAAAAGGTGATTAAATTAGAACCAATTAAGTGAATTAGTTCTAATTTAGCAACTAACTTAAAAACTTTTTGAAAATTTTTTGAGAAACCAAATTCACAAGTTCATGAGCTACTTTATTAAACTTTATGTGAGTACCACTATAACTTTCCGAAGTTAACTTTATTTTCAAAATTACCCATCTATTTCAAAGAATAATCTATTTTACATGCACCATAAAAAGAAAGAACAATTAAACTTATTCACATACACACAAGAAAAATTAATAAATAAACTTTTTCAAATTTTAAGTCGTTTCAAAGGTATCTACATACACATTATTTGGAATCAAACTTTCTTAGTTTATTTTCGAAAACATTAGCAGGTTAATTTATTTATTTTTGAAAATTGATTGAGTTTATATTTTTACCTTATTCATTTTATTTTAAGAAAATTCTAAGGAAAAGCTCCTAATCTTGGTTGTTATTTTCTTGAAAATTCTAAAATGCTCTTAATTTTGGAAAAGGGATTCATTACTATTTTTTATTTTAGAAAATAGATATTTCTAAGTGATAGAAATACATATGCATTAAAAAATTTAAAAATGTTTAAAAATTTGAACATTTTAAGAGAAAATAAAAATTTTTATTTTCATAAAAAAAGGAATAAAATAAAATAAAAATAAAGAAACAAGACACTAACCTAAAGATGAGCAAAAGAGGGTCGCGAGTCAAGCTAAAGGCATGGGTCAGTTTGCGAATGAGTATCCGAGTCAAACTTGGTCATAAATTTAGGTTAGGTTTAAAGCTCCAAAGAAAGGATAAACAGCGAGTACACTGGCAATCCACAAGCATTCCTAATGTGATTTTCAAGCGGATGATTGAAGTTTTATAACCTTTTTATTAGTAAAACTGGGATTGATGACAACAACACGGGCTAAAGTAGTAGATTTGGTGGTTTGCAAAGCGATGGGTAGCAATTAGGTAGCAACATTGTGGTGGTGCAAGAAGGGGAGGTGTTGATCAAGGGCTTGGGTAGATGAAAAGTGTAGTGTAGTAAGTAAGTTTAGTGGTTAGTATGGTGTGGAGGTGGCTAATGTGAAGCTTAGGGTTTAGAGAGAGAGAAAGAGAGCTCAAATCTTAATGTGTGTATTTTTGAGTGTGTAAGAGTTGAATGATGACTAAGGGAAGATAGGCAAGCTCTTTTTATACTAGTTTGAACTCAATTAAGCTAGGCAAAAGCTTTAATGATTAGATCCCCTATTAGTGATGAAGCTCCTATGATCTTTAATCTTAAGGAAAAAATGCAATTTAAGTTGATATTAAGCATTAAAAAACTAACATTCTTACTTATATCAACAAACTATAGCTCCAATGTTACTTATTATAGCTTAGATTTGAAGATCATAATAGAGTTAAAATTGTATCTATAAGCTTTTTTTCGCTTTTTTTCGATTTTCAAGATCATTTTAGATAAGCAAACATTTGTATTTAGACTTGTTTTCAATCTAAATTAATGTATGTTATGCAATCTTCATGATTTTCACCATTGATTTGGTGAAATCTCAAAGAGAAATAGGCCAAAAATGGCCACACAATGAGCTACTCAGTAAGGGAAGAAGCAAAAGATCAAGCAACAATGGATGAGAAGCTCTAGGCACATAAACATTGCATGTGACAAGCGCTTAGAGCGCACGTGGATTACATATGCCTAAGGAAAAAAAATAAGGCACTATAAGGACCTATTTGGGTCAAACCTTGGTTATGCTATATAGGGTGTGCCTTTTGCAATTTAATTGCAAGATAAGCCTAGTTCAGTTCTAGTTTTAACCCAAAATTAAACCCTAATTAACCGACTCTGACAAGTCACATACACACATGTTAAAAGTAATTTAATTTTCAAAGTATATCCAATTTAACAGTTTTAAGACCCTTTGTTCAAAAATTAAATTAAGTTCAAATGGGTCCAAATATTAAACTTTAGAAAAAATTATTAATATTCTCAAATATGATTTGGAACCATTAAATCATACGTGTATGGTTTGAGTCTATCCAACTTTAAAAAAAAAAAAGATGACCTATTTAATGTAACCTAATGATGTTAAAAAATGACCAATGACATTTATTTTCCTAAAAAAAATTCTATTTTCCTAATTTTTATATTTTTCATTTTTCAAATTTTTTTTATATAAAACTTTAGGAAATACTAAAACTCTAATAAGAGAGAAAATAGAGTGTCTACATTACTAATCTTTTAGCAAATGAAAAGGAATAAGGACAAAGAATAAAAACCATAATATGTGAGAGGGTGCATTAAATTTAACCGTTTAAGATTATTAACTTATAGTTTTTTGCTCTTTCTTTTTCTTCCTTTTTACTAAAACATATATTGGTTGAAATATATAATATTATTTAACAATTTTTTGTTGGGTATAATGTAAGAAGATATGTACTTATACACCATCCTGTGATAATAGGTTTTGAAGAATTTATACCCGAAACCTACCATATGTACCTTATTACTCATTCTAAACCTATCCAATCGAGTATGCTATGAACACCTTGTATAACAACATTATCGCTCACCCTTAACTCTTATATTTGAAATTAATCCAGGCCAAACAAAAAATAAATAATCATTTATACTTCCAATCTTTATATTTTGTGCATTTTAGCACTTATATGATCATTTCACTCTTAATTTTATGCATTTTTAATTTTAAGCTAAGCAATCATTTTAGTTGTCAATACCATATCATATACAATTCATCTTCTACTTTTTACTGTTCTTTGCAATATGTTTGGGATAAAGGAAAGAAATTGACAAGAAAAAAAAAATGAGAAGAAAGAAATAGGAAGGAAAGAAAATACTTATTGGGATAATTGTTTAAATAAGAAAGAATGAGAAATGAGTGATTGTTGTGGATAGAAAGCTATTGCATTTTTTTTAAACTTGTTACAACACCAAAATGCCTTTAAATTTTCAAAATATCTTTTTATAAAATGGTATTTAAGTAAATTTATTCATTTTACTTCCAAATTCTCTCCATATCAAAGAGAATGGTTTTTATGGGGTCTATGGGAAAATTTGTGTTAAAAATTATTTTCCTTCATTTTTCTCCCTTTTCTTTATAAAGAAAAGGATTTGGAGAGGAATCTTCCCTTTTACTTTTCCTCAATTCGAACATAGCATTAGTGTTCTCTATTATCTAATAATGCTTTATGAAATGGACAATTAGTTATAGTTACTTATTAGAGTACTTTATATTAAGGAGATGATATTTCACACCTAATAATTGGAAATTAATGTTATGTATGATAGATAGGGATGGTCTTGAATGTAATAGATTGGAATGGAATAAAATGAAATGAAATAGAATCAAGATTGAAATGAACTAATTCATGTGTTTGGAAACATCTACAAAATCTTAATTCCATTCTAGCATTATATTTGGTCATGTTGTACTTCAAATTTAATTGAACATATATAATCGTATTTGTTAAAAGTACCTCAATTTATAAATGTGTGTATGTACATACGTCTTGTTATGTATATAATATCTTTATAATATATATGTATATAAATATAATATACATACATACATATATATATATATATATATATCCCTATTTAATGATAAGTATCCATAGTACTACATCAAAACTGGTGGCATCTATGCATTAACAAAGCTGTGAACAATATAAGAGATTTTAATATATATGTTACGTTTAAGGTTATCTGAGTGGTTTTTCATTAATAAGGATCAAATGAAATGGTGATTACGCCCTTTTCAAGTTAAAATGGTAGTTCGCCTTAAAGCTAAAATATTGATTCTAAGAATTACGATTCCGACTTCTAACCATAAGAAAAGGATGTAAAGCAAAATCGTCGTTCCATTCTAGTATACGAAACATAGCATACAATATAGTACAAACATATCATCTTTTGAGTATATAGATATCACATCCTAAAGCTATTATAATAACGTTTATGATATTTATAAATATAGAAGTAAAATAAGGAAATGTTTTGAAGAAGAAAAAGGCAATGCTATGATTGAACCTATGCGTTTGGTAGTTGATGCCTGTAGTTATGTGTTTTACTTGTTAGTTCTCATTGTTTCATTTCATTCTATTATAATTTAAGATCTATGTGTTCATGTAAATAGGTGTATTTTTTATGGGGTAGTGATCTGTTATGGTACATAATATTACTAGAGAATTAGTAAGATATAAGTAACATAAGGCTGTACATTTGGGATCTAGATTCGATAGGACACAATTTAAAGATTGTGTATAGAAAAATTTTAACATGAAATACAAACGAGTTAAACTCATTTAAGCATGGTTAAATTTGTATCTAGATTCGGGTCAAGCTTTTAGATCCAGACACAAGACACGTTATATATTCTTTTATATTTGCATTTTATTGCATAAATAATTTCTTTCTAAATCTAATATCTTAATTAAAAATATGAGATATTTTTAGCTATACATTCCTATTGCTACATTATAGTCTAAACGGGCAAAAAAATTACAAACTCATATAAAAATTCTTTTACTATCTCCCTTAAAAATTTAATGAACAATGTGATATATTTGGAAATCAACATTAGTAGTAATAATAATAACCATTTAATCCATTTTTTTATTTAATTTAGTAATGTTATATAACTTAAATTTTTTGAAATTTCTATACTTATTAAGATTTTGATTTATTAAAAATTTTTGTTTGGTTTGTAATGTTTTATTAAGTATTATGTCTTTTATCTTTGTAAAATTTAACTATTATTATTATTCTTTTCCCTTTATATCTATATATAAATTTAATTATAACTTTTTAATCGATAAACGATATCAACTCAAGATAAACGAGATATGATATGATATGATAGCACAAATTGTTAGTCTAAGTATAAACAAGTCTAACCTGAATACCAAATACACTAAGTCATGGGTTTAAGTTTTTATACCGATTAATAAATGAGTCATGTTATAGGTTTAAGATTTTCAGACACTAACTTATTTAGGCATGAAAACAAGATATGACGCATTAATATGAATTCCTAGCCCTATAGTAGCAATCATTATCCTTAGTAATTGTCATTTTTTCTTGTACTTATTTAAAAACAATCAAAGAAAAAGAGTAAACTTATTTCCTACTAAAACTATCTTAAACAAATATGGATCTTTAGGTTCTCTCTATAATGAGCTCATAACCCTTATTCACTAAAGGAATAAAAGGAAGAAGGACTATTGAGGGCTTTATTTCACTCTCCACTTCATATAATCTAATATCTTATAACAAATTGGTACAAAAGCTATGTTATATGGAGGAGATAAAGAAGTTACAATAGCATAGAGCCATTCTGAGCTATTTACCATGAGGATAGAGTGCAAGACCAAGAAGAACGAGTATAAACAAATAGTTAGCTCTCCAAGTGACACCTATGTTGTAAGATATAACTACATATAAAGAAGCTGAATGATTTGCTAAGGTAATTAGCAATAATAGAGGATGAAGTAGCATTGGAAGAGAAAAGGCTAAAAAGGAATAGTCCCTTTAAAGCTCGCCAAATTATAGTTTTCCAAAGTATGATTGAATAGTAGACCTCTTGAGGTGGTTAAATCACTAGAAACACTTTTTTAGGTATCAGTAAGTAAATGATGAGGAGTAGATGGAGTTGGTTACATTCCATATTAGAGGTGATGCTCAATTGTGTTATTTAAAACTTAAGTGGGATAAATCAAGGTTAGTATGGGAAGATTATAAATCCCTTTGCAACTTAATTTTTAGACCCCTAATTACATAGTGACAAATTTGGGGAGTCATCTAAGCTATGCAAGTAGGATCGGTAGATTAATGCCAAAAGCATTTTGAGCAACTTTTGGTACAAACTATGAATTTATTACCAAGACATGAGGTAGCCATCTTCATAAGCGAACTTAAGGAGTAGATAGTAGTAAAGGTTGAGTTGTATAAGCCAAGAGACATTAACTATGCATGCGGTTGGCAAAATTTTATGAGAGAAGAGTATTACCTATGAAAGAAGAACTTGTAACAGTAAGAAGTTGGATTCTACTAGTGGTTAGAACAATAGAGCTCTATATGTAAATAGATTGAGCAAAGTTAAGAGGAGGAAAGGAAAGCAAAAGGGCTATGTTTTAACTATGATAAACCCCTTATGATTGGCCATAAATGCAAACAATTATTTTAGCTAGAGTTAGAGGAGGGATCAGAGTTAAAGAATGACCAGGTTAAGGGCACAAAAGAAGATGACATCAAGGGCAAACTATAAATTTCTTTGCAAGCAATGGTGGGTATTAAGATAGGAATTAGAACCCAATGGGCCCTATCACCTAAGCTAGAGCTAAAGGACTTTAAAAGCCATCTTATTAGAGTCCTCGTAAATGAGCGAAGCATCAATGAGAGATTTCAACTAAAGAATAAAAGAACAATACTACAAGTGACTTGTAATCTCATTAGGCATGGACTTTTTCAAAAGGTTGCCTGAAGTAAAACATAACAAATAATTCGAACTTTTAATATTCTGAATTCTTTTGAAGATTAGAAGCAAAAACCTTATTTCACCAAAATCAATGTAACACACCTTTTTATCTATGTTTGAAACTGTTATTATTTCTTGTTTTTTTTTTTTTTTTTTGCAATGCTATTTCTTTTCTTTAATTATGTTTTCTTTTGTTTATAACAATTAGCCCCTTAATTAGTTAGTTAATAAGGGTTTCATTTGTAAGAACGTTTTACCTTAATATTTTTATTATTTTGAGTTTTCTCTTAACTTTATCTTTTGCTCTTATCAATCCTAATGTAAATGTAATGAACAACTACTTTTGGTAAGTTCATGTATCGTATCAAACTTGTTGAGAGTGTAATATCAGCTGCATGATCGTCATATCCAATTTAAGATTGTGTCAACTCTAAATCCTTAAACACATAACACAAACCTTAATCCTCTAAATTCTCAATCTACACTAAAATTGTGTTCAGTTCAATCATGAATCAAGCACATTATATGGGCTAATTCAAACTATCGGGATTAAAGGAGATATTGGTGGGTTCCAAATTGTTATGGTGATTGATCTAAGAAGTGTTGCAATTAGAGACCCAACAATCGCTGAGGGTAGTGTACAAATGGGGACTGTGTTTAAAGCAATAGTATATGTAAAAAAGTTGTGTGCCTATATCTTTGAAAGGATTACAAGTATAAATTCCAAAATCATACTACCAATCAAAGATTAGAAATTTATGCTCTTAAACTGAAAATTTAACTAGTCTAAGGAAATGGCCACCAAATTTTCAATGATCTCAAGAGCAACAATAATAAGAACTTAAGGAGAAATTAACCAATAGGCTATAAGAATAAATATTTTATGAAATAAACAAGAAAAAATATTTTTATGGATTTTTATGATTTTATGGAACAAGGAAAGAAAAGGGATACGAACGATTCTTAGAATTAGATATAACAAACTATCTAAGAAACAAATTGGGTTTAATTAATTTATAATATTGATATGATAAACAAGTGAAAATTAATTCAAGGATGTTCTCGAAGATCTATGAAAATATACTGATAAGAACAAAGAGAGTTTGAGAATAATCTCAAGAAATTAATTCAATATGACTTAATAGTGTAATATAATCGGTAGCATTTATATAGGCTAAAACATATCATAAAAGAAAGGAAATCGATAATAGTTTGGTATCTAGAATATTGACTTTCCTAATAAAAATTAATCGTACCTACTTTAGGAAAATACATAGAATGATAACTCCTATGACAACTAGCAATATCTTAATATGTGACTAAATACTAATCTAATCAACCTAATCATAAATATAACTAATTATAATTGTAAATAATATTGATGGAAAGTATAGGCCAATTATTTCATAGCAAAATCTAAACTAAGCAAAGTCATTAATAATATCATCAATCAGAAGCTCCATCCCTATCTTTAGAACCATAACTAAAACCAAAGTAAATAGATGGAAATATCTAGTTTCAAAAGTAGCAACGCTTAAAGGCTCATCTCGAAAGCATGACTATAATAAGAAGCTATATTTAAAGCTAAAAGCTTCACGTCCATCAGAAATCAAAAGCTTATTGGACTAAGCTTGACTTAGATCATGAGGTAGCTTAACAATAGAACCAAAGGTCCTATAAATATTAGAAGCTTGAACCAGAAGCAACCAATTAAGGCTATAGACTCTTAAAAGCATAAGTGATACTAAAACAAGTTCCATCCTTAAGCATAGGTTAGAAGTAAGCGAATGAACTAGGAACCACTTCTAAAAAATTAAACCAGAAGCAAAGATAAGCCAGAAGCAAGATCAAAAGTACATTCAAGAATGGCTTCTTTGAAGTCTATATTAAGCTCAATTATGATTCCCACAAAAGTACTTTTGTAGTTAGGAGGAAGTATCTTTGTTATTAACTTACATTCCTTACCTTCATGAGGAGTTTGAATAGGTTTAAGAGTTAATTAGCTTAAATCTTTAGGTGCCAACTTGGGATTTTTCAATGACGAACATGAAGTTTCTCAAAGGAAGGTAAGAAGTGTATTGGAAAGGTGATGTAGCACTAGATAATTCAATCACTGCAAAAACCATTCGTGAAGTAAAATGACAAAAGGAACTACAAAGATTGTTGGTTGAATGTGATAACTTCTTATGCATCCTACGATGAATTCCTCTTTAGTGCACTTGTAACCATGCCATAAAGTTAGCACCAAGTATAGAGTTTGTTGTTGTTCTCCCATATACATACCCTTATGATCAAAAGGATGAAAAGGAGAAACAATGTGATGAGATGTTAGCAAAAGGCATCATCGGCCTTAATTAATCCCTCTTTTTGTTAATAGCCTTTTATTTAAAAAAGCTAATCAAACTTTAAGATATTGTATTGACTATCGTGCTCTCAATAAGAAAGCTATCAAGGTAAGTCTCCTATACCAATGGTTATGGATTTGTTAAAAGAACTTTTTTAGGTAAAATATTTTTCTAAATTGGAATTGAGTTTGAGCAAGAATGTGCCCTTTAAATGTTGAAAAAACAGCTTTTGGAGCTCACTATGGACATTTTGAAATTTTTGTCATGCCATTTAACTTCACCATTGCCTCTTTTACATTTCAACATTGATAATGAAGCCTTTAAGGGAATTTTTAGGAAATTTTTCTTAGTTTTTCTTTTTTCATGATATATTAATTTATAGCCATTCTTAAGGCGAACACCTTCAACACTTTTGAGTTATTTTTCCATTAGTTGTGAAGTACTAACTATCCTTAAAGGAGTTTAAATAACGAGTCCATGATTATGAAGTCATTGAGAAGATTGCTTAGGTTAATGGGAACTTACCAAAAATTTGTCAAAAATAACAACTAGATAGCCGTGCCACTCATGAGAATATCGAGGGGGAGGATGATGAAGGCTCTAATACTTACATTACTAGATTTTTCACAACTATTTACAATAAAGTGTGATGTGTTAGATTTTTGGATTGAAGTGGTGCTTCAATAGTAAGGTAAGCCCATAGCCTTCTTCAACTAATCAACAACGACATTTGAAACTCCTAAGAAAAAACTAACTAGGTTAGCTAAGGCTATTAGGCATTGTATGACTCATTTATGAAGGAGAAAGTTCATAGTCCAACAAACCTCCATAAGCTCAATTTTTTACTAAAATAGTGGGTCAGAGATCCATCAAAGCAACATTAGGTTAGCAAACTACTGGTATTTGATTTTCAAATAGAATATAAAGCTGGATAAGAGAGCGAGGTCATCAGTGCTCTTTCTTATTGTATGAATAGGTTAGCAAAGTACAAGCAATTATATCTTGTCCATTGCAGCAAATTTTAAAATTAATTTGGCCACATACCTCGAGATGCATCATTTGGTAGAAAAAATTAGGAGGGGGGAGGTTGATTATAAAGGGAGCTTCAAAGAAGGCAAGATTTTCAATCGTAGTAAGTTTTTCTTGGTACCTTTATTAGCTTTATCTACCACTATTCCGAATATAAATTGATAACCAAACATATGAATAGTATTGTAAGACCTTACATCAAATCTTAAGAGACTTTTATTGGATGGTAATCAAGAAGTGCAATGCAAGACTCCGTAGCAATTGTTTAACATGCTAGTAGAATAAAGTGGAAACTTTGACAGCCGCTAGCTTGCTTCAACCATTGTAGATTCCATTACAAATATAAACCAATATCTCTATGGATTTCATTGATGGATAGCCTCTTTTTTTTGGTAAATCAATTCTTCTTTGCCATCCATATATAGTGGTCTTAGTTGCTTAAGTCTTGTTGACAACATCTTTTGCCTCCATGGCTTACTTAAATAGATAGTGAGCGATAAGCATGTCACATTCACTAGCATATTTTGAAAATAACTCTTTAAGCTACATGGTACACAACTATCATTATCTTTAGCCTATCATTCATAAGGTTATAGCTAAAGTGAAATCGTTAACAAGACTACTGAGATGTATCTTAGGTGCTTCATGGGAGATGATATAAGGAATGGACATATAGGATAGTATAATATCCCTTAAATAAAAGGTAAAGAAACTTTAATTATAGAGATGTTTTTTAGTGTAGTGGCTTTGATGCGTCTCTAAGGTTGAACATACGGAGGTAACACCACAACATAAATAAACTAAATGAAAACAAAAAGAAAAGCTAGCAAAGTCCAAGCGGCTACCGACTAGATATGATACACCAATCAATCCTATTTGGCCTATAATCCATCGGATATAATTCACTGGTTTGAACTATAAGGTCACTTAGCACTACTTCTTACTAAAGGGAATAAATAAGAGTTAAGAGAATAATGAGAACACTAGGGTTACTTAAAAAGGAAACTTAAATTTTGATAATCAAAAGGTATTGTGTCTACATACAACAAATGGGGCATTTATACTAGCTCCACTAGGGTTACAAGCATATATGGAAAAAATAAAAGGGTAATTTACAATTGGGACATATGAATGATGCTAAAAAGGGTAAAAGAGACAAAAAATATTATATACGGAAAAGTAAAGAAACCTTTAGGAATGTTGTGCCAAAAGCCAGTTGCTTTGATGTTTAGTATAATTTAGACAAAATGAGGAAAAAGAAGGTATGCCGTTAAAGCTGGCCTAATCTAGATTAGGTCTGTCCTTGGCCAATCAATCACTGATGAATATTCGCCTCAAACTGGGGTTGGATCCTAGTCAATTCGAGAGCTCATCTTTGGACAGTGGTTGAGGCTGGTATGCTTGAATATTGTTAAGATTATGGTATAGCTACTTAGCACGCCTGCTCGGAGGGCCGGTACGTCTACTTGGCAGTTTCAGAGACAATGTTGATGCACAAGAGAGCTCAGTACTCAGGTCAGCAATAGAGTAAATAATGGAGGTCAGAATAGGAATTCTTATCCTCGATGGGGCTACAAGCCATTATCTTCCTCATAAATCCTTAAAGTCCTCTAGCTCAGCTACGTGTAATCGATCTCAAATCTGAAGTGGTCTCCAGTTCCTGTTCTTTTAGGGCACCTGCAGGATTTTCTTCTTCTGGTTGATGGGGAATTAGGTTGGACACATTGAAAGTGGAGGAAACCCCATAGTTATTGAGCAACTCGATCTGGTAGGCATTATGGTTGATCTTCTTCAAAATCTTAAATGGACCATCAGCTCATAGAGAGAACTTATTCTATCTTAAGTATGGAAATCATTCTCGATTGAGGAGAATCCATACTAAGTCTATTAGCTAGAAAGAAATAGTTCGGCATCCTCGACTACCAATCTCTTATTATTTTTATTGAACTTGGTAATCTTTCTCATCACAAACTGGTGTAGCTCTTACAATTCTTGGGCTCGATTGACTCCGAATTGATTTTCTTCAATAGCTGCGGGGGTACTAATCATATCTAAGGAGATAGTAGGATTGAAGCCATAAACGACCTCAAATGGGACTTTCTGACGGTACTATAGACAATTTGGTTGTATGCAAACTTTACAACTGGTAGACATAGATCTCAATCCTTTAAGTTCTTTCCCACGACAACTCTGAGTAAGTTACTTACCATCATATTCACCGCTTCAGTCTGGCCATCAATCTAGCGGTAGTTATCGAAACTAAACATAAGTTTAATTCTAAATCTTCTAAAAATAACTCAAAAATTTTGTATCTCGATCTAAAATGATAGTTTTTGATACTTTATGGAGACAACTTCCTGCAAAAATAAATCAACAATATATAAAACATCGTTAGTTCGATCGCATGGTATAAAGTATGCCATTTTGCTAAAGCGATCCACTATAACAAAGACTGAATCTTTTCCCCTGGATGTTTGAGGCAATCTTACGACAAAGTTTATGTTGAGGTTAGCCAAGGTGAATTTGGTGTTGGCAGGGGCATATATTGTAGATCATTAGGCTAAGCTCAAGGGAGAAGGGGGTGTGAATTGAGCTCTTAAAACAAATTGCAGTTCTTTTTATATTTAAAATAAAATGCGATAACAAGGATGATTAAGACAATAATAAGCTAACAATAAGTACAAAAATTAAAGAAATAAAGATAGAGAATATCAAGCTCGGATATAAAGTGAAGTTTAGATTGCTTCCTAGTCTTTACGGACCTGCAAATGTCTCCAATCAAGGACTATACATTGCTTTATTAATCATTTAATACAATCACTATTACACACAACACTCTTTAGTGTAATGTCTTTCTTTCTCTTAAGATTACAAGTATATGAACAAACAAGCACTACACATTAATTCTCTTTTATTTGATAGCAAGTAAGAAGTACAAGAGACAAATAATAAGTAATAAGGCTAAAGAATGTCTTTTGATTAAAGTAAAATATCAATTCTTAATCCTCTTTAGTTCAATTGTTGAGCATTTATATCAACTCATTCAATTCTTCCCATTATCTTATATTAAATGTTTCAATAGCTACTTTAAATAAGCTTATCGATATAATGGTACCATACTACAATAATCAAGAGTAGTACCGGTATGAATACTAGCAAATCTACAGTCATGCTAGCTTATTAGGGTTAAAGCGCTTTCCTTTTTGTTTTCCAAAGCTTTGCACCATTATGCTGGTCTTTCCTCTTATCGTCATGATGATAAGCTAAAATCCTCATGAAATTATCTTTAACACAAAGAGAACAACTATATGTTGGAATCCAACTTCAAGATCATTGATTATCATTCAAAAACCAAATATCTTGTTAAGTTAATTGATGTATTTAATCATTAGGGAAATTAATCATTTTTATTCAATTAACCTAAGGTAAACAAATAATAATTAGTTTAATTAACCACTTTTTATTTTGTTCTCATCAAAATCAATTAGTGAATCATAGGTTCAACATATACTCTCCATGGGGCTCTCTTTTCCCCTTAGCTTTCTTATACACCTCGCAACTTTCAACTACCTTATGGACATCATTTGCCAAATCAGGCTAGTAGAAGTTTTCCTTCAATAAATTGGCTATTTTAATCCCTCTAAAATGACTAGATAATCCACCACTATAAGCCTCCCTCACCAATAGCTTATACATGGAATAGTTTGGTATATACAACCTTTGATCTTTAAATAGATAGCCATCCTTAATATAGTATCCTCTAATAGTAACTCCTTCTCGGCACTACTCAAGTATGGGACCAAAATGAGGGTCATAAGCATACTATTCGATAATAAGCGAAAATCCCAGCAACTTTGTCTAAAAAGTGGTCAGCAAGGTTTGCCAATGTGACAAAGCATCGATGACCAAATTGGAGCTTCCTTTCTTTTATCAGATCATGTAAGAGAAACCTTCCATAAACTATAGCGACTTAGCTTGCCTTTTTGAAAGTTTATTTTGACTCTCATGATGCTTCAATGACTCATGGTTAGTGTAGATCACAAACTCTCGTAGCAGTGAGTAGTGTTGCCAAACAGCAAGAGCTCAAAAAAGATAGTACAACTCTTTCTTGTATACAAAATAGTTCAATGTAGCACCACTAAGCTTCTTACTATAATAAGTAACTAGTCATCATTCTTGCATCAGGACAGCACCAACTCCAACACCTAATGCATCGCACTCTAGTTCAAATGGTTTGTCAAAATTTGGTAATAATAAGATAGGAGCAGAGGTGAGCTTCTCCTTAATCTCCTTAAAACTTTGTTCAACCCAATCACTCCATCGAAACCATTTACCCTTTTTCGTTAGCTTAGTTAAGGGGACTGTAATGGTACTGGAGTTCTTAATAAATTGCATATAGAAAGAAGTAAGGCCATGAAAGCTTCGTACTTTAGTAACATTCTTTGGCGTCAGCCACTTCAAGATAGCTTAGACCTTCTCCTCATCAGCTCAGATTCCTTCCCCCGATACTGAAGAACACTAGGCTAAACTCAGGAGAGGGGGTGAATTGAGTTTTAATGACAAATTGCAATTATTTTTTCGATATAAATAACTAAATGCAATAATAAAAGTAATTAAAGCAACAATAAAATGATAATAAGTGCGAAAATTAAAAGAGATGTGGATAAAGAAGATCAAGTGCAAATATAATGTGGAGTTTGGGCCACCCCCTAGTCTCTATAGATACACAATGCCTCCAACCGAAGACTTTACACCACTTTATTAATTTCTCAATCCAAGCTCCAAGAGCTACACAAACACAAACACAAACACAAACTTGATTACACAAGTTTCACACTCACAACTCTCAATACAAATCACAATCTCAACTCACAATACAAAATTCAATCTCAAGAATCATTAGTGTAGTGCTTTTAACTCTCAATACCTTACAACTAATAGCTCACAAACACTACACTTCAAATATCTCTAAGTATTAGCAAATTATGATACAAGAGACACTGAGAATAATTGATAATAAGAATACAAAGGAATGTTGAAATATTGCAGCAAAAGATCAGTCTTTTCTTATCCTTAGTTAGGTTGTTGAGCATTTATATCATCCCATTCAATTCTTCCCGTTATAGTGCATTAAATGCTCCAACTTATTAGCATGCCGGTGCCTTACCCTTACCAACAAGCTAGTAATAAAATTTACAACCGAGATGAATACCGACAAGTGAACCGGCAAACTGATTCCTTAATTAGAAGCAATTTCATCTCCTTATCTAAGCCACTTCACTGTCAAGCTGGTAGTACTCTAGAACCATCAACTCGGTAAGCCAAATATCTCATGAAAATACTTTTAATCAACAACAAACAAATACACTTTACAATCTAACTTCGAGATCATTTGATCACCACTCAAAAGATTAAATTTCTTATAGAGATAATTGATATATTTAATCATTAAGCAAATTAATCGATCTTATTCAATTACCTCAATATAATAAAATAATACTTAGTTTAATTATCCACTTGTTTTGTTCTCTTCAAAAACAACATATTTAGATATATACTTTTTGTTTTGTTCTCATCAAAATTAAATAATGAACCCTAGGACTTACTTAAAGGTTAGGATAAGAGTGAAACGAAAGTAAAGAAGCTAATGAGAGTAATATTCACAAAAGGAATATTCAATGTATTAATGATGATAATAATGTCTATTGTGGAAATATATACAGGGTGAATATATACTTGAGAAATTAGGGTAACTTACCTAAAAATGGGAAAGGACAAAAAGGGATACTATCCCAAAGAAGTAATATACAAGAAATACAAAAGGTAAAAATGAATATTCAAGGAAAAATAATGATTAAGGTAGTGGATTCTCCATATAGTCTTGGACATGTAGCAACAATGTATTAGGGACGCCGTTAGAAGATGTAGACAAAATAGTATGACCTAGTTGGGTAGCCGGGCAGCGGTGGTTAAGGGTTCATGCAAGGTCAATACCTCGACCTTTCAGCACCATTGTTGCCGAGCAAGTGGTTGGTTTAGTTAAGTCAAGTAGTCACGCAGAGTTTAGCTGTTATTAGGGCATTCTTCTAGTCAACATATGATTTTCGAGAGATGTGTGGTTACTCGACTCGGCATTAGGAGTTGGTTTGCAGCCATGATCAATTCAATCTCGATAAGAGTCGGTAAAAGCAAGAGGATTAGCCACATCAAACCTTTGAGGCCTTAGGCTCGGCTACGAGTTAGGGGTCCGATAGCCTGATTACCATTATTCTCTCTTGGTTGATTTAGATTTGAGATCAAATCCAATAGGTCTTTATCCAATGCTCTATTAGGGTAATAGGGACTGATGCCGGCAATATTAAAAGTCTTAGAAACCCCATAATCTTCTTGTAGCTCTAGCTTGTAAACATTGTCCTTGACTTTCTATAGGATTCTAAAAGGGCCTTCAGCTAGGGCGAATAGTTTGCTCTTTCTCCTATTTGGGAACCTCTCCTTGCTCAAGTGTAACCATACCAGGTCTCTGGGCTGAAACTATACTGACTTCCTTCCTTTGGCTTTTTCTCACATTTTTCTGGCCGCTTAGTCAATTTACTAAGTAACCTTATTGTAAATGTATTATAGGGACTAGGCTTAGGCTTTTGCGTCAAGATCATCTTATTTGGATAAGGATACAGGTGTGTGGTCAAGAGGTAATTCAAGGTTAAAACCATAAACAATCTCGAAGGGAGTCTATTTAGTAGTGTCATGCTTTGTTCGATTATAAGCGAATTCTACCACAGGCAGACAAACATCCCAATCAGTCAAGTTCTTTCCTACTATAGCTCGAAGCAATGATCCCAAAGTGCGATTAACTACCTCTATTTAGCCATTAGTTTGAGGGTGACAAGAAGTGCTGAATAGCAGTTTAGTCCCTATCCGATGCCACATGGCTCTCTAGAAATAGCTTAGGAGCTTTGGGTCTCTATCTAAGACTACACTTCTTGACATGACATGTAAGCAAACAATCTCTTATAAGAAAAGAGAAGCAATAGCCAAAGCGTCGTTAGTCTTGGAGTAAGGTACAAAGTGTGCCATCTTACTAAATTTATCTATAACGACTACTATGGAATCTTTACCTTAGGCTGTTCTTAGTAACCCGAGAATAAAGTCTATACTCAACTCAGTCTAAGGTCTAGTCAAGACAGGAAGAGGCATTGCTTTCCCTTGTTCAACTCAGCATTTGGCTCTCTTGTACACAACACAACCTTCAACAATTTGATACATCTCTCACCTCATTCTCAACCAAAAGAAATGCCCACTTAGTAGCTCATACGTCTTTCTCTCCCTAAAATGTCCAAAGAGCCCTCTACTGTAGGTTTCCCTAATCAGTAACTCTCTTGGTGAATAGGTCAGTAGGCACAATTTTCCACTTCGGAATAAGTACCCATCATTTTTATGATATTCGTCTATTGTTCTCCCGTTAGCACATCACCCAAGTATGGGTCCAAAGTGTGAATCTTTAGAATATTGCTCTTCAATACTTAAAAACTTAAATAATATGGTCTACAGTTTAGTTAAGAGCACATGTCTTCTTAAAAGAGCATCTGTAACCAAGTTGCTCTTCCCTTGATTGTATTTTATTACAAAATCAAGACCCTCAAGGAATTCAACCTACTTCCCCTACTGCTTTGACAACTTAGTTTGACTCCATAGGTGCCTCAAGGACTCACTGTTAGTATAGATGACAAACTCTCTCGATAATAATATTGCCATACTTGGAGCGCTTGAATGAGTGCTAAGAGTTCTTTGTCATATACAGAGTAATTTAGCTATGGTCCTTTGAGCTTCTCACTTTAATAGGCAATTACTTGACCTTCCTACATTAGGACAGTATGTATACCAATGCCAACGCATCACATTCTAATTCAAATATCTTTTCAAAGTCAGGTAAAGCTAGTAAAGGCACGGAAGTCAATTTTTCCTTAACCTCAACAAAACTTCTTTCCTCTTTTTCTCCCACCTAAATTCGATGTTCTTGCTTATTAACTTGGTAAGGGGTACAGCTTTGGTGCTAAAATTCCTTACGAATCTTTTGTAAAAAGATACTAGTCCATGGAAACTTCTCGCTTTGGCATAAGTGATCAGAGTTAGCCATTCAACAATTACTCAAATCTTCTCATTATCCACTTACAAGCCTCCTCCACCTACTACATAGCTTAGGAATATCACTTCCTCCTAGTAGAAACAACAATTTTTCAAATTGCCAAATGTCACGCTCCTAAGTGGTAAAGTTATATCCCACCATGCAAACCATTCTAAAATAGAAGTTGATCAGATAACCGCTATCTTAGACCTGATTTACACAAGATGTTTATGACTAACCCGCTTTGAAGTAAACAATTTATAAATTAAATATGTTATTTACTTATGAACTTAAGAAAAATACATACTTACATTAAAATAATCCTAGTATATTTACAAGATTTAGCAACCTAATATAATTTACTTGAATAATTCGTGAATTAATACTAAAGACTTTAAAAATAAATCTAAACTTGAGAGTGTATCCGATCTTCAGTTTGTATCCTCACTCCCCAAGACTTTGCAATTGCTAGCTTTAAGGTAAATGTAAGCTACTTCCTAACTAGCACCTGTAACATCATCTATAGAAATGTGAGCAACCACAGCTTAGTAAATTAGGATAAAGACTTAAAACTATACAGCAAACAGAAACAGGGTTATCAATTAAATTATTAGGTACAATGCATGTTCAAGTAAATGTCATCGTACAACATTATCCAGTCTGTTGGGATATTAGAGAAATTGTACCTATTCTAATCCGAGTTGAGGAGTTTCCATTAATACAACAGCTTTCGACCAAACTCAAGCTTATGTAATGGAGAGATTGCTCCTCCTGTGACGACCTTTAAACCATTAACTTCACCCTTGCCGCAATCTCCTCACTTGTTACTTAGTTCAACTAAGGATGAAGAAAGAACAAATTATTCCATCCAACGCTATCCCTTTCGAAGAAGTTAATATTTAACTAAAGAACCTTAAGTTTCCCTTAATGAGTTGTTATTTAGGTCCAATTTATATTTTCAAGTCATATATTTGATTAGGTCTAATTTAGTGTAATCAATCATTTCATACAAATCATATAATATAAACTAGAGTTGTAAACCAAATCACATCATCAACTTCGATACAAACACATGCGTACAGTTGACTATTTAACAAGCACAATCAAGTACAATTTCAAGCCTTTTAGTAGTACAAATTAGTATTCCGAAATACAGCAATGTATTAATCTTAATTTACTTAGACTCCTCGCTTGCTCATTCGAGGTATGACTCGTCTTTGTGTGTCCTATAATATAAATACACTCTTTAATATTTATATCTTAATGATATATAGATATATATACTCTAGGTTATGATTTAACTCAATTCTTCCTATATACATATTAGTTATTATTAATTTATCCTAGGTTAATTTAAGGTTCAATTTCCAAATCTGATTTTGATTTAGGTTCTAAAGCAGTTCCAATTATAAGTGTTATATGTAAAGCCTAAAAATGCAATCCGAACTTTAATGTAAAATTAATCATATTAGGCTTGAGTATCCTAAATATCTCGTTTAGCCTTAAATCAATATTCTAGTATACTCGATACACTTAAATCCTTATTAATATACCGAACTTACTTTCAATGTGAGAAAATTTTACATTTTTCCTATAATTACCTAAATTTAAGTTTCATAATAGATTTAATACATATTAATACTATTACTATATTATTCATTTTAACTAAATATTTTATATTTACCATAATACCAATTTCACATATGATCAAAATTACCTATATTTACTACATAATACTCTTAAAAATCACATTTAACACCCTAAATATCACAATTATTATACCACCTCAGATATAAACATCTTAAAATCCCTAATTATATACATATTTTAAGGGCCTAAAAATCAATTAAAATTTTGAAAATTAATTTCTAAAAAAAAGGCTTCATGACACTATTCTATATTGCCTAAGTAATCTACACAAAAATTTTGAGTCTAAAACTACACTCCTAAACCTATTTATTTCTAATTTAAAACATGCTTGGTTTTGTATGATTTCTTAAGTACCCTATATTTATAGATGTAATTAAACCTAATCAATATTTTTCCCTAAATCTACATATAATAAAACATCATAATAATAAAATTCATAATTTTCTGAATAAAATTAATATTTTTAATAAATTTTACAAAATGAGGCTAAATTTAGGACTTACCAGACTTTTGCACTTTTGGCCACTAGTGGTAGTCTAGGGTGTGTCAGCCGGTCTAGGTGGTGGGTGTGAGGTGTGGTGGTGGCGACAATTTGGTTCCAGTTGGTAATAGGTCATAGGTTCGATTCAATTGCTCTTATTATACAAATTTTTTGTAAATTTTTCTAAAACCCTAACTCTCTCTTAATTTCGGATCTCTCTAATTTTCTAAGATCCTAAACTAACCAAATTAGCTTTTGGTAGAATTTGGCTATTTATAAGGCTTGTAGGGAATTTTAGTGTATTAATTAAAGTTGACATATGCTTTGTCCTCTTTCATTTTGACTTTTTAAGTATATTAATTTAATTAGTCAATTTTTTTCTCTTCTTTCCTAAACTGCCATAACTCAATTTTAGACAATTCCCCACTTCTATAATTTTTTTTCTTATTTTTCCTTTTTTTTATAATTTTCTTTAATTATTTGGCAATTTTCAAGTATTTTAGGTATTTCACGTATTTTTACCTACGCGTAAATACACATGGAGTACAAGTAAATATTTTTAAATATTATTTATGTTATTTTATGATTTTTAGTGTATATATAATTTATCTCTAACGATTTGTTAATTATCGGAATTCTTTTTACGTATTTCCGATAAATAACAAGTAATATACTTTAAATTTGATATTATAATATTCTATAATTTTATTACTTCTTTTCTTAAATTCAAACTTACGGGATCTTTTTTACTAATAATCCTAACTTCATTGTAAAATTTGAGCTAGATTGGACAATTTTCTCAATTGCCCTAAATTCTACAAACTAAATCTCAAGTAGTTGATTATGGATCTTATACTAAACAATCTCTCAACTCAGAGTACATTTAACTCGATACAAAGATATTCAAGATGACTCGACATGTTAACACTATATACTAGGATGTCATCAAAGTACACCACGATATACTTTCCAATTGGATGTCTCAGCAAGTGGGTCATCAGTTACATGAAAGTATTCGGGATATTCGACAAGCCAAAAGGCATTACCATCCACTCGTATAGTCCATGTCAAGTTTTGAAAGCGATCTTCCACTCATCTCTTGAACTCATCCAAATTTGATGATAGCCAAACTTCAAATCGATCTTGTTGAAGATCCTAACTTAACTCAGTTCGTCTAACATGTCATCTAACCTAAGGATCGAGTATCGGTACATGATCATGATCTTGACTTGACTATCAATGCACATTCGCCAGATACCATCCTTTTTCAGCACTAAAAGCATCGGCACAGCTAAGGGACTTTGACTCTTCCTTACATAACCCTTCTACAAGAGTTCATTGACTTGTCACTGAAGTTTAGAAGCCTACTTGGGATTCATTCGATAAGCTAGCTTATTCGGTAAGGTAGTACCGGGTATCAAGTCAATACAGTGTTCTATGCCTCAAACAAGGGCTAATCCTTTGAGCAATTGCTCAGGAAACAAGTTGGCATATTCATTCAGCAACTCCTTTACTTCTAGGGATAGTTCACCCTGCTCCTCAACTCTAATAATCGCTTAACTAACATGAAGGTCGACACATCAGCTCTAATAACCTCTCAAAGCTCGGCTCTATGTATCATCAAAGACTTCTTTGATCCTTAAGCAAGTTTAGCTTGTAATTTGCTAACTTGCCTCGGCAGTATAGGGTTTAGCGTAATCTTCCTTCCATCCTTCTTGAACACATAGGTTTTCCTGTATCCATCATGTATAACCCTCGATCATAAAGCCAATGCTGACCCACCAGTACATGTGATGTGCACATGGGTAGTACTTCATAAAGAATCTCATTGAAATAGTTTCCAATCATGATTGGTAGCAATACTTGCCAAGTGACATGTAGCGCTCATTTCTCATTCAACCAATGCAACTTATACGGCTTTGCATATGTGATAGTCGACAACTTCAACTTCATAATCAAATTAGCTGATGCTACATTAGTGTAAATGCCACTATCTACAATGAGTACACACAACTAGTCATTCACCTTATATGTGATATGGAACAAGTTTTCTCTCTACTCCTCTTCGTGTAAGGATTCTAAACTCATTGTACGTAAGACAACTAGGATCAACTGATCCAAGTCCTCAGCAAAAACATCTTCTTCAATCAGTGCATTCTCCCGAGTGGTCTCCTTCTCGGGAACACCCTCTTCCTCAGGTTCTTCGCAGTGCTATCCACTTCAAGCTTTGGTGTAGCTCCCTTGATGACCATACTCCTTTGGTTTAGACACTGAGTAATCATATGTTCAAACCATTGGCATTTAAAACATTTGATCTGGCTCGTTATCCTTCTAGATCCTTGCCCCTTCTCATATGTTCAAGTCAACACATCACCTTCGAGTCGACCCTTATGTTCAATCCTGACATCTACACATCTGGTCGCCTCAGTACTTAGCTGACCTCGATAAGTTCCTTAAACGAGTCAGCTTGATTGAATAGGTCTGCTAGTCAACATTTGATTTCTTTTCTACCTTTCTACTCGTTGGGCTATTTGTATAGCCTCATCAATTATAGTAAATTGCTGGAGTTCTACAATGTTTCGGATATCATTCCTTAAACCAGTAAGGAACCTAGAGACTGTTTGCACTGATGGCTCCTCTACTTCATAGCAAATTATGAGCATTTAGAATTCTTGAACATATTTGTCAATAATTTAGCCTCCTTATCTCAACTCTTGAAGTTGAGAAAAAGTATCCTGTAAATAAGTATCCAGCACAAACTTATTTCTAAGTATTTTCTTCATCTCAAGCCAAGTATTAATCTCTCTATATCCTTCTTGTCTCCTAATGACTTGAAAGTTCTTCTACCACATGGCAGCATATCCTGAGAACTCAATAGCAATAGTTTACTTTCTCATAATCTTCATACTGGTAATAATAAAAAATATGCTCTACCTTTTCCTCCTAATCTAAATAATCATCTACACTTCCAAAGCTTCACATGACCAGCAACTTGGGGTACTCTAACTTGCTCTTCTTCTTCAAACTCTTCTTCCTCAACATCATCAATACCTCCTAAGTCAATTCTTCTTCTCATCCGTCTACCTACTCCTCCACTCCAATCATGCCGTATAGGATTCTAGCCTCTAGCAAGTAGGGTAGCATGAGGTGTGTTATACACGGCCTCAGCAGGTTGATATGCCAATGCATGGACAGCTTGGATCAAGTCCACTAGGAGGTTAGCCACTTCATCAAGGCTCTCGTCTGTACTATTGGGGATGCCTTAGTCAACCATAGTGGACAATACCACTATTGTCTTCCCTAATATGAGCATTGACACTTCAGTCTGTCATTTTTCTCAATAAATTCGATTTCAATCTTCAAGTTTGAGCTACAACTGATGAATAAATTGCCAACACTAAACTGGCTTTATTTTCAGATGTTCAAAATAGAGCAGTAAGTAGCATTACTACACAGTTCGTAAACATAAACTTACTCGAAAAAACCTCCACTCTGATACCAAGATAGTACAGACCATAGCCAAGAACAAACAAGGCCCGTCGTAAGGATAAATCTAAACTTATCGAAAGCTTGAAATGAGTGATGGGGAAGAGCACAAGAGAATAGAAATGAGAGAAAGCAAGCAAACCTACGGATAGTTGCAAAGGATAAAGGCACCAATTGAACTTCCGAAGACTCACGGTATAGCTCGATATGACGTACAAGTTAGTTTGGTAAGGTTACTCGCCACCTAGCCTTACTTAAGGGTTAGGATAAGAGTGAAATAAGAGAAAACAAGCCAACAAAAGCAATATTCATAAAAGGAATATTCAGTGTATTAATGATGATAATAATGTCTATTGTGGCTATATGTACATGGTGCATTTATACTCGAGAAATTAGAGCAACTTGCCTAAAAATGGGAAAAGACAAAAAAAGGTACTATCCCAAAGAAGTAATGTACAAGGAAGATAAAGGGTAAAAACAAATATTTAAGGAAAGATAATGATTAGGGTAGTAGATTCTCCATATGGTCCTAGACATGTGGCAACAATATATTGGGTACATCGTTGGAAGATGTAAACAAAATAGTATGACCTAGTTGGTGGCTGAGCAAGGATGGTTCAGAGTTCGTGTAAGGTCAATACTTCAGCCTTTCAGCACCAATGTTATTGAGCAAGTGGTCGGTTTGGTCAAGCTGAGTAAGTATGGGAAGTTTAGTTGTTATCGGGGCATTCTTCCACTCAGCATATGATTTTCAAGGGATGTGTAGTCACTCAACTCGGCATTAGAAGTTGGTTAGTAGCCATAATCAATTTGGCCTCAATAGGAGTCGACTGAAGCAGGAAGATTCGCCACGTCAAACCTTTGAGGCCCTGGACTCATTTGCAAGTTAAGGGTCTGGTAGCTTAATTCCCATCAACGTTAATACAACTTTCTCCTTCCACAATGATGGTGTACAGTTGTCTTTTGATGGTACACTTCGTATGAAATGGATTCTCTCCCTAGTCTTCCTTAGAGTTCGATAAGGAACTCAATATTCATCATCACTTCTCCTTAATTGGCATAGACATAGGTCTCCTCTTCCTCCCTAGCTTCAATCCTCCCATCAGTCTTCTTCTCCTTGAGCTCACTCTCATCGGTATTATCCACTATATCTCCTTAGAGCACCATGGCATGTCAGTTCAAACACTCAATAGCTATGGGTCTGAAGCCTAAACATTTGAAGTACTTCAACTCGTTGGTTTTTTGTCCAGAGGTCTGTCTTCTCTCATATGTTCTCGGGGTTGGCCTAACCTTAGCTTAACTTAGCCAGCCTACTCAACTATCATTAGGTCGTTCGCTTCTCTCTTAGGCTTAAGAAGTTCTCCTCAGCTCAACATTAATAGATCGATGCGGAACAAAGGGCTCAAGAAAATGTTGGCCTAAGTCGGTTGATACGGTCTAACATGGATGAATACAAGGCATCCGATATCGCATGAATTAAGGGGATAGATCTAAACCTCAAGATGGTCTGAAGGATAAATGATAATCGAAGGTTAAGCATAAGTCTTCGTGCATTGATGGTGGATATGACACACCAACGCCTTATACGAGCTCTAGTCACACTTGATATGATACACAAGTTTAGAGTGTGGTTGGAGGTTTTCACTATTAGTTCATGCTTAATAGCCTAGATAAGAGTAGTCGAAAGTAAGCAAGATATACTTAGTTCACGTAAGAAGAAGAATCTCTTAAAAATCACCCTATTAACTGTTGCAACTGTTGTAACTATTACAATATATAAGTATTTATATGACCCAATTAGGGTAAATCCTATGTTAAAGCAAATTACAAAAAAAAGATTCTTACTAATAAAGGAAAAGGAAATAATTTACAAGGGTAACATTGTAATCAGGTAAAAAGAATATTCGGTAGCATAAAGGATAGTACAAATGTCAAAAAGGCAGTACACACGTCATTTGCTCATTTTATGGTCACAATGATACTATTAGCCGAGCAAAGAAAGTTCTAAATAGGTCAGGTCAACATTGGCAACTCGGATATTTGAGACTAGAAAAGGGTTGGTTTAAGTGATAATTCATTGTCAAGTCAACCTTTGGAGGTCAACTCTTAGTATGTATCGACTTGGCTTTAGTACGGATTTGATCAGTAGTATTATGAATCAATACTTAGATAAGGGTGTTGTGGAGAGGTAGGCTCAACACATTGGCCGGTTACTTCAGTAGCTTCTTAAATGATACGAAGAGCGAAGTAACTTAACAAGTCAAACTGAAGGATGCGTAACTCTTCATCATTCAACTCACCTCGAACAGCTCGGCAGACCATTTGAGCAAGACCTTAAGCTTAGGAGTGCATGACTAGTCTATGATCCTTATCATCGGCTTAGAGCATTTCTCTTCTGTTTTTTAACCCTTTATGCTATCTTAATTGCCTCTTCTAACGTATAAAACCTCTATACTTCCATAATGTTGTGAATCTCTTATTTGAGCCTAGAAATGAACTTTGATATTGCACAAGCCTTAGGTTCTTCTATGTCAGCTTAGATCATAAGAATTTGGAACCCTTTCACATAGTCATCAATAGATCGGCCTCCTTGGTGAAGCTCTAGTAACTTTACAAATGTATCTTGCAAATAGGTCTCGGGTATAAATCTACCCCTTAACAACCTCTTCATCTCATCCCAAGTTCTTACTCTTCATCTTCCATCCCTTGCTCTAGTGGCATTTAGATTCTTCCACCACATAGTAGCATATCTAGAGAACTCAAGTGTAGTAAGTTACAGTTTAACAACATCTATATATCAACAACAATCGAACACTTTCTCCACCTTCTCTTCCTACTCCAAATATTCATCTGCATCTTCACTTCTACTGAAGGGTGGAATTTAGACTTTAACATTATCAAGTCTTCGAAGAGTTTGGCATCCCCACTCTTATGCTCGGTTATATTCAACCTCTTCTTCTTCCTCTCCTTACTCTTTATCATCTATCTCCTTATTATCTTCCTCAATCTTCTCCAACTCCAACCATTGTCTAGCAACTCAGTCTATTACTCCTCTAGCTTAAGAGGGTCAAACTAGGTAATTAACTCGATTACCTTGGCCATAACGTCTCTTAAGAGCATTTCCTGGTGGGTTATGGTGTTATACACCTTAAGATTATTGTTTGTTAACTTGCATTGCGGTAACTATACTCTCAACAAAATTAGTAAGTCTGTTAAGTTTATCATCAGTTGACCCTAGAATGTTACTATTATTATGACCATCACCAGGTTAAGCACCACTACTTTAGTCACCAATAATACTCTAAACACGCAAATTCGACATGGTATAATACTTCTCAAGCAAATTATCAATGCAATACATAGAAAAATACTGCTACATTACTATCCAAAACTTCAACTAACATACTCTAATAACTTCAACACTCAATAATCACTCGAACATGATAGAAGTGAACTTGCTTTGTTTTCGTAGTGAAAAATAGAGTAACAATAGAACCATACTTATCAAGACACAAATCTTTACAACATAATTTACGACTCCAAACTTACTCCACGTAAACACACTGAAATAGCTATGAAAGGAACACAACATCCATAAACAACAAATAAGAACTAAAACTTCACACGTTCCCTTTCGAAACTATGCTCTAATACCAACGAAGCTAATATGTCTCCGAAGTCGAACATACAAAGGTAGTACCATGACGTAAATGAACCAAATGAAAATAAAAAGAAAAGCCAGCAAAGTCCAAGCAACTACCGATTGAATATAATACACCAATCGATCCTACTTGACCTATAATCAACCGGATATGACTCATTAGTTCGAACTATAGAGTCATTCGTTGCTACTCCTACTACTACACCTTGCTAAAAGGAATAGATAAGAGTTAAGAGAATAATGAAAATACTAAGGTTGTTCAAAAAGGAAATTTTTATTTTGATAATCAAAAGATGTGTTTGCATACAACAAATGGGGTATTTATACTAACCTACTAAGGTTACAAGCATGTATGGAAAAGATAAAAGAGTAATTTACAAACAGGAGACATGAATGATATTAAAAGAGATAAAAGAGACAAAGAATATTTTATAAGAAAAAGTAAAAAATCCTTCCAGAATGATGTGCCAAAAGACACATATTGTATGGTGGCTGGTTGCTATGATATATAGTACAATTCGAACAAAATGAAGAAAAAGAGGGCATGCGGTTAGAGTTGACCTGATCTAAATTAGATCGATCCTCAACCAATTAGTCATTAATGAATATTCGCCTTAGACTGGGGTTGGATCCTGATTAGTTTGAGAGCTTGACTTCAAACAGTATTTGAGGCCAATATGCTTGAATGTCATTAAGATTGTGGTATGGTTACTTAGTAGGTAAGCATGCCTACTTAGAGGGTCAACACATCTGCTCGGTAGTTCTAAAAACAATGTTGGTGCATGAGGGAGTTCGGTACTTAAGTTGGCGGTAAAGTAAATAATGGAGGTCAGAATAAGAATTCTTATCCTAGATAGGGTTACAAGCTATTATCCTCCTCGTGAGTCTTTAGAGTCCTTTAACTTGGCTACCCATGATTGATTCGGAGGGTTGATTCCTATCAAGCTTGGAGGATGTTGGAACTCCAAAGTTAAGCGTGATTAGGCCAAAGTAATTTGATGATGGGTGACCTCCTAAAAAGTTGCTACACTAAGGGGCAAAGCTATTCGACGGTCCATGCCAAAGTAAGGTAATATCTTAATAAGAGAAGTTCTGATTGGATTATCATATGTGATATCAAAATAGTTCACCAACTAAAGTAGTAGAGTCACTATGTCAATTCCCAAGATGGATGATTCGTTAGGAAGCTACTACACTAAGAGACAAAATCTAATAGCAT
Source organism: Lumnitzera littorea (assembly GCA_024138015.1). Lineage (NCBI taxonomy): Eukaryota > Viridiplantae > Streptophyta > Magnoliopsida > Myrtales > Combretaceae > Lumnitzera > Lumnitzera littorea. The sequence goes on along the minus strand of JAMXBB010000008.1, from coordinate 83,513,936 downwards.
TCTATGCTAAAATGGACAATATATTAGTAGAAGGAGTCGAACAGGACCAAATGTTGCAAGAATTAAGGCAAAGTTTGATCCTACCGTAAGAAGAAGCAAAAATCCTATTATGATGAAAAACACAAGGATGTTAATTTTATAATAAGGGACTTAATGCCTCTTAGGTTACAATTATATCTACAAGTTTCACTAGCTACAAAGTTGTTCTTAAGCATTTTACGAACCTTTTCCTATTAAAGATAAGATTGGATCAGTAATATACACGCTTGAACTTCTTGATATTATTGTACATTTACATGTATTATGGTGTGTAAGGGTAAAGTAGTATTTTTGCTATGCACTAAGGTTACAGAGCTAGCTTATTATATATATACATGTTTGCACTGTACTCTTTTCTTTATGCAATACAATATACTCTTTCACATACTTATTTTTGGTATTGGAGCTACATCACACAAAAAGAAAAAACCTTAATTAATTTTTTATTTTCTTCTCTACCACCATACATCTTACCACCAAACATCCTTGATTCTTCTCTTTTCCACTCGACCACCCTTCTATTCATTGGAAAATGTCGATTCCAATCCCATCACCTCTATCACTCCACTTTGCACCCACCATGCCACCACCTCTCCTCCACTATACCAACTCCCCTCTCCACTACTCCCAACCTGTGTCCCCTCTACTTGTGTCCCTCCTCCCCTCCCTATCAAACCCACAAGTAATGAACCTTACCTTCCATGCTGCTGCACCCTATACCCTCTTCCCTGCCCATTCTTTCGATCCCCTTCCTTCTTCCCACACTCATATTATTGTACATTTACATGTATTATGGTGTGTAAGAATAGAATAGTAATTATGTATTAAGGTTATAAAGCTAGCTCATTATATATATACGTCTTTACTATGCTCTTTTCTTTATGCAATACAACATACTCTTTCACATACTTATTCACTCGATTTTGTGAGTATTCACTAGGTCATATGGGTGTCATGTCTCAAGCGATTTTACTGGGATGGCTATTCACCTGCAGAAGCTTGGTGGGAAAAAAGGTAGAAGTGATGAAACAACGTTACGCTTCCTTTGCTAGTGAAGTTACATGCGTTCTCGAAGGGGGAAGTTTTGGTCTATCGAACTGCAGTTGCTTTCTGTTGATGCTGTTAATGTGGTGTTGTTATTTGTTTTACTTGTTAGTTGTCAACGTTTCCTTTCATTCCACCGTAATTTGGGGCTTATGTGCTCGTGTAAATAGGTGTAATGGTTGGTTTGTTGTGGTCTGTAGTAATGCTACAAAAGTGGTAGGACATGATTGTTATTACCCCGGTAAGTGTCAACTTTTCCTCTACTTACTGGAAAACAGTAGGCTTATTTCCTATTAAAATTATTATAAGCACTTGTGAGACCATTGGTTTCTCTATATAATGATCCATAACCTAATTCACCATAGGAATGAGAATAAAGACCACTAAGAGCAGTAATCCATAGCCCTTATTCATTGGGCTCTCTGTATAATGAATCAGCAACCCTAATTCACCACAGATATGAGAATAAAGACTACTAAGAGCCACCGTCACTAATCTGCTTTCTTACTCCATGTAATCCAAGATCATGTAACATCTAGTAATACAAGATTACAACCCTGAGATAAAACAATCATATCTACACTATCAGTTAATCTACAAAACACTAATTTACACGACTAAGAATAAAAAATTGCCTGACATATCTCACAAACCTCGACAAAAAAAGGGACAGCACAACCGCAACCCAATAATATAGAAAAAAATAGTACAAGAAACATCCTCAGCTGCTTGTTTGGTCGTATGAAATTTTAACCGTGACCGACAATGGAATGTTGGCTATATGACCCTGATTTCCAAATAGTCCGATCCTGCCAAAACTGGCAACAGAATGATTCATTGTCGCGTTGAAAGACACACTCAAAACCTGCTTCTGACCACAGGCAATGAAGAAGCGTGATGGTTCAACCTTCATAGATACCCCATAAGGCGCACTCCAGCCAACAAAGTAACTTTCATTACCAGCAACATTTGTAACTACACGTTGAACTGTACGAGAACCATTAAGACTTGCAATCATGATGGAGGGCAAGTTTAAATCAGCAGCACTGGTTGTATTATTGTAAGCCCAACAATTTTGACCAGTATAATTCAAAACCACAGGCCCTGATCCATTGATTGCACAAAGAAATGACATGTAATCATCATAACCTGCAAGGGAGACATAAATGCATCATTACATATGAAATGTTCCCATAGACACCCATCTTCACATTAGATCATGGTGGAATACATTTGATGTAAAATTTAAAGGAACTTCAGTGGAACGGTATACTATAAGGTATGCATCACCATTTGCACAAGCAATTGAAGAAGAAAGGACTGGAATATTTTCTCTGTGATTAAAAGAAGAGAGGAAAAAAAGAGAAGAAAGAAAAAATAAAGTGGGTGGAATATGAATTATCTAGTCAAAACAAAAGTTATCCTGGATAGTTAAGTAGTCTCTGTCATCAAATGATCAAACTTTCTTAAGAACCAAATGAGTAACTGCAAGCACATGACATATATATATATATATTCTCTAATTCACATTAAGAACAACACAACATGACACTAGAGCCTCACTTGCGCAGAGACAGAAGGTGAGAGTTCAGATCAGCTAGTACAGTCACTGCCATATATGTGTAGATAAGAAGCAGATAGGGCAAAAATGTGGGTTTATTATATGCATGATGCTTACTACTTCAGAATATTAAGACGAGGAGGAGTGAAGCCTATAGCAACCATACAACATAATATAGCGTTATGAATACAAAGAAGTCTCCAACTTTGATGAAATATCCACTATAATCACTTTAGGACCATGTAAAAATTATGCACCAAATCCTACAACCTAGAGACTTGCAATGTAATAAGTTTGGGAACATATGCCATGGATTGATCATTCAATAAAAAATTGACGAGCATAATTCATGAGATGTCCACCAAAAATAATGAGAAGGATCAAAACTTTATTATCATCAGCTTAAGAAACTTGGAAAATTAAATAGACCTGCCATAGTATATTTCAATGCAGAGTGACTTACTGGGATCAAATATTAGTCCAGGATCAAGTGCTCCGGTTGCATTCACAAAACCACTTCCCATGTCAAAAGGTGTTGCAGGAGACTGATTTAGGTCTGGGTTGGCATAAGCACGCTGAGCCATAATTGGCCCTCCATTTTTATCATTCAAAGTTGCAGTAGTAGAAAGTGCAGATCCAATAGCTGAAGGACCGAAATTTGGGAACTTCTGCTTTATTAATGCTGCTAACCCAGCAATATGAGGAGCAGCCATGCTTGTTCCAGACATCATTGCAAAGCTTTCACCTAATTATTAAGAAAATGGATAAGTGAAAAAGTACGAGAGAAAACAATATTGATAGTAGAAAATATATATTTATATATAGCTTAAGTAAAATGCATGCACCTAGGAATTCATTTGAATCAGTGCCAGCAGAACTCCAGGCAGCCCAAATTGAATTTCCAGGGGCTATCAAGTTTGGCTTTAAGATGTCAGCAATATCAAGAGAACTGTCAGCTGGATCTGGTCCTCGAGCTGAGTAATACATGACTTTTGGGGCAGAAAAGCTGTAGTTGGCTTTCAGGCCACCTGAAATGCTAGCAAGTGCTGTGAATTTAACTTCACTTGTTTGGTTATCCCTCTTCTTTGAAAAATTGTAATATCGAAGCAGTACCTGTCAAAAATCAGAACATAGTTAAGAGTAAACACTGTCTTCAAATAGAAAGGAAAATAAAATTAAGCAAACAGATGTTCAAACCTTAGAGTCATCTGGGGATGGAATAATGATGCCAGGCATTTTCATTGGAATCGGGTTAAGCTGAAACCCAATTACAAAAGGATCCATATAAAACACAATCCCGGCTGCACTCAAGTTCTTGGCTGTTTGCAGAGCTTGTTGCACAGTGGAAAGCCCCAAGACAAACCGGATTGAATAGCTGCAAATCAAAAGATTACCCTGGACCAAATCCTGATTAAAGCTGGAAGAATCTTGACATTCACCAACATACATGTCGCTGGCAGCTGATGAATTGTTGTTCAAAGCATCAAGGGCAGAAACAAGCATGTACATTGTATTGTTATCTGTTCCAGCTGAAAAAGGAAAGGAAAATAGTAATTACTTTTCTGTAACTAGAGAATTGTCAAATTTGCATAACTACTGAAATGAGAAGAACTAGAAATATAAATTCACCAATTCCACTTGAAAACAACCCACTTTAGGCAATTCAGCATTATAGAATAAATATGATATGGTTAGCCTATGGGTAACTTTCATGACAATAGGTTTTAGCTTCAAGCTCACCAAGGCCACTTCTTCAAGCTACCTATATAGCACAAGCTATACTAGGGGGGTTTATAAGTTGCTGGGGCAATTATGGCATGTACTTCACCAAGATAAGAACATTTTTAAATAAAATAATAAAATGTTCCAAGTAGAGTTTCAACCATACATGGAGAAATGATACTAGGAGGAAAGAAAGGCAAAGAAAGATGTAGTTATGAAGGAGTGTTATAAGACATAGCTTCCTTTCCAGACATACAATTTAGAGTTTAACAGTAAAAACCTTGATCAAGGAACAGTGACAGAAATGAAGATGATGCATAAGCAAAAGGTAAAGAAGTTAGACTTACGTGCAAGTCCAACCCCAGAAATGGTTATATTGTTTCCAAGAGTAATTGAGTTATGGTACTCTCTGTCATGAGCAGCAGCTCCAACAGTGAAGATCCATGGACTGAAGGAAGCCATACTTTTGGGTGAGGGTCCAGTGTTTCCTGCTGCTTGCACAACAAAAATGCCAGCTTTTACTGCTGATAGTAGAGCCATATCTATTGGATTGAAAAATGTTGCAATTCCAGGAGGACGTCTGTTTGGAGTAATTGATAAGCTTATGATGTCAACACCATCCTGAGCTGCCTGTGGACATGATCGGCAATCTCATATATCACACTCAATAATCATACCGGAGCAGTTGTTCTTTAGCATCTAATTGCAACATGCTACCACAATTCTGACATAACAATGGTCACAAATAATTTTACACCATAGCAAAATCTCACCATGATGCCAAATGGAAAAAATATATACATAATTTTAAAGGGCAACTTGGGCCACTTGCATTTTCATGCACATACTTTTCCATAAAATGTCATCAATGCTAAAAAATGTGACAATTTTCCTTTTTAGCCCCTTAACAAGTATCTGGCTCCAGTTTACATGACCCTATATAGATGTGTATGTATAGGATGTATATTTAGTGTTTCCAAACTTGCTGTTTTGATGGTGTCTCAGTAAATTCAAGCAAATACAATCCAGTACCTCAATAGATTGAACAGAATGATACAATTATATTTCAGTTGACTAAAGTATCTTATTGTGATTAGATGAGACAACATTAAGACAATTAAATGTAGACAATGGACATCCACATTGCATGTATGCATAATTTGTATTTTTGATAACAAAGAAAAAAACATAGGTTTTACCCCACATCAAGTGAACAATTTGAAAGAGATGCAAGGTACTTTGAAAAACATGCGAGGTACTTTCTAAGAGCTCACAAAATTACCTTTTCTTTTTGTAATTCTTGGAAATTTACCTTTACAGTAAAAACAATGTTCATCAAGGTCAAGATGACAATGACTAAAAACAAAGAGGAAATATTGGAGTTGCATTTAGTAATTCAGGAGACTCGCTATAAAATATGGGGAAATCTTGAGATTTCCAACATATGTTCATTACATTTAGCTCCCAAATCATTTTTTTTTTAAAACTTGAGCTTGTAGATATAGTATGAGCTTTTATATTTATTATTTTGACACTCCTCATTTATGGGGTTGAGACTTTTGATTGAAGTCATCAAGAGGATAATTTAGTCCAACAGGGTTGAAATGACAAGACAGAGGTTCAAACCTAAGTCCAGCCTTGATAGCATGTCAAGTTTAGCTTCATAATTATCTTATCTAACAGCTAAAGCTTGCAACTGTGGTGCGATTTTTTAGATTTATTACTCAACAAATTTAACAAATGCAGGATATCGCAAGACATTGATGCTACTCAGAAGTGTTGTTCCCACTGATTTCCAGAATCTCTTACAATTAGATAGGCAGAGGGGTATGATAAAGCAAAATGCATGATATACCTGGTCAATGGCAGCAACAACATCTGCAGCAAAGCCTCCAAAGCTCTTGTATAATGCTTTATACATGGCAATACTGCAAAAGAGCCAGTAATTAGACCATCAAAACATGGAGTAATTAAAACCTTTCAGAAAAGCAGGCATGTAATTTTGCTTTTCTGGACTGAAATATTAAGTAGTCCAGCAGGCTAGAATATTTCCAGCATTTTTTTATAGTAATAAGAATATTTGTAAAACAATAAGAAGAATATTCCAGGTATGACTCACGTCAGTCAGCCAACAAAATTTTTAATGCAGGAAGTCTGTCTCCTAGAATATATCCTGATGGTTAACAACCAATCCTCAATGGCTTTACAACCTTTTTTTGGTCAGTCTGATTGGTTGACAATCTTTAGATGGTATGCAACTTTAATCAGGGAAATTTTTCAGTGATTTATATGTAGCTTGATGAGCTTCAAAACTTACATTTCTTTCTAAAATGACACTGTTGTCTACAACTCATTATATGGCAATAGATCACACCTCCAACCTTAAAGAATGTACTACAACATGAGATATTTGTAGCTTATTGAAATATTTTGGTTTTCGTAATCAACAAGGAACAGATCGGTAGACAGAGAGCAGATGGATTTTTTCCATTTACTTCAATACCTACAGCATTATTTCTCAGTCCAAGACAAAACCATAATTGATATACTCAAGCATGGCAGAACTTCTCTTCTCCTATTTTAAGAATGCTGTGCTGATAGCAATATTGTGTTTCATTGCTACAAAATCCATAAGCCATGTCTTTCCGGTAACTATCAGAGAGTGATCCTTTTACAATGAACAGTTCATTTTAAATAAGATTGATAAAGTCATACTACATGAGAACACATGGATGCAAAGTTAACAGCAAGAATGAGGAAAGTTGCATCATCTCAACCAACAAAAAATGATTGTTAAAATGTTATTATTACTGTGAACGGGGAGCCATCCCACTTGCATTCCCGAAGTGAAGACCAGCAACTACCACCGGGATCCCATGGTTTCCTGCAGCAACAGAAGCAGTATGCCTGTACCACTATTAGATACATCAGTTGCCATGCAACAATATAGATAAACTTGAGACAAGCACACAAATCAAGATGGTGAAAAACTCTCACGTTCCATGACCGTCACCATCAAAAGGTGAAGCATAGTCCTCAGATGAATTGAAAATTCCTCTAGTTATAGCAGATGCGGCAAAATGGCGGGCCCCAACAAGCTTCCTGTTGCAAGATCCAGATGGAAAATCTCTGGTAACTTCACAGATGCCTGAGTAATGGGCAGGAATAGGGTATGCACGGACAGAAAGATCATCAGCAAAACTTGGGTGTGTTGGATCAATGCCAGTATCAATAAGCCCAATCACTACTCCTTCACCAGCAGATTCAAATCCGCCATCCTGTACCCACGCTCCATTAGGTAAACCAAGAAATTGTGGTGTGTGGGTAGTTGCCGTCCTAACAGAGAAGTCCAAAACCACATTGGACACCTCCCTCCTCCTCGAAAGCTTGGTGGCCTGATATGTTATCAACACGTCCACAGTAAATATACTATTCCATTTTTCCTATGTATATGGTAAGATTATTACTAGCAGTTCAAAGTTAGGTGAAGTACTAGGCAACACATATGCTGGACAAAGTGACCTGGTTATTGATCTAGTGGGACTCAAATTCGTTCCTCATTGTCCAGATGCAAGACATGAGTGTAGCTAACACAGCTCGGTACATCACTTTTAACACTTAAACAAGCAAATACATACATATCTCAATAATTTCTACATATAAGCGGTAATTAACTCCCAGTAATTTTTTATAGCAATCATCAGAAAAAAGCTCAGCTCCTTATATTCCCATCTCATCACTGGTTAAACTCGTAAAATTGTGACAATTTATGCCAGTGATCATAACGGCTCGATAGTATAATAATGTACCTGCTCGGGAGTAACAAGCACCGACAATTTATGCCAGTGATCATAACGGCTCGATAGTATAATAATGTACCTGCTCGGGAGTAACAAGCACCGCAAATCCATTAATGAGGTAGTGATAGCTATACAGCTTCAAGAACTTCTCACCCCTCAGTGTCCTCCTCAAAAGTGAATCATGAACTCTAGCAATATACGAACCATAACTCCCACTGGATGGTGGAGTTTGCCTGAAAACAACAGATCAACGAAGCATCATAAGCAACAAAAAAAGGCCAAAATCATTACTTTGTACATACTTCTACACCAAACAGGCAGCAGAAAGCAGATGCAACTTGGGAGACATGTTTACATAGTACAAGACAATCTTCATGGACACTTCAGACACAAAAAGACACTGGCTTGACCCATACTCACTGAAATGTGAACACTAAAACTACATCCTTAATCCAGAACCTAGTAAATTTACTTCAAGAATTACTTCAGCAACCAAATAAATCCAATAAAGTTACAACCTTCCACATTAAGACTACCTGGATTTATTTGTCCGATGAAACGTTCCTGAAGAAGAACCATGCTTGAATACAGCAGTGTCTTTTTTCAACACTTCATTATAAGAATGAGAAGAAGGAGCTTGCTTTAGAGTGACAATATACACAGCAGTAGCTTCATCCGTGGCATCGTTCTGACACCAACTGCTGTTAAACATAAACAGCAAAACCACCACCTCCATCAAATACAAATTCACCAAAGAAACAATGCTCTTCATTTTTTACTTCTATATTGAAGAGAAATCCATAAAACAAAAACACCCAACAGTATTAAGGCAAGAATCAATCTTTTCATTCACCCATCTTTGGTTACAAGCTACAGAAGGAAACCCATTAATGAGGGAGTCATAAAGCTAAAGCAGGGATGGTTATGAGTAGTAAGGAAAAATAAATAAATGAACCCTCTTTTTCACTTTCAAGGAGAAGGAGAGAGAGAGAGAGAGAGAGAGAGAGAGAGAGAGAGAGGAAGTAAATTAATAGCTAGGGGGAGTAGGAAATATTTTATATGTAGACCATGGACTATGTTAATGTTTATGTAGTGGTGGTGGTAACGAAACTGCAAAGGTTTCTCCGGCAACGTGAATCTTAACGTGTTTCTCTTTGTTACAATGCCAGCTAGGGGAAAATAGATGAGGAAAATGAACGTTTTCTTTGTTTTTATTGCTGCCTCAGTGAATGATGAGAAGAGAGAGTACTTTTTTTTTTTTTTTGACTTCCTCTGTGCAGCACCCAAAATCTTTGTTTTTTCTGCCCTACACTTTCAGGTTTATTCAGTTCCAAAACATGGTGCTTACTAATTATTAATTAAAAACTTTTTTCTTATGCAACATCTTTCTAATGGTGAGATGGTCTTTCAAGGAAATTTATAGTAAGGAGTTCATATCTTTTATTATTTTTTTAGATATACATACTAGCCAACTTTTTTTATTGAAAGTGCTTATATTTTGAAAACCCATACTATTATGAGGATATTGGTTTAAGGTACACTTGTTAGTTCAAATGATAAATTTACTTTAAAGATGATCGTTAGTTAATATATTGACATTGGTTGTTATAAATATGATGTAAATAGAGGCATCTGTATGCTCATTGATCCGTTGTTAATTTAATTATGTAAATACCAATTAAATAAAAATAATTACATAAATACTATTGTTAAATCATATGTTAAAGATACGATTTTTTATTTTACAAGTACGTTACGCATTAGAATTGCAACATTTGTTGTGCGACAGGTAAATTGCATTCCAAATATGTGACATTTTAGGAAGTCATATGTTCTATATGTGATATCTTTGTAAACTAAAAAGTTGCTTCTAAGAGATGTGGTCTTGGATTGATATTTATGTAATCAAAATTATGTTATTCATATTTATAAAAATTTGTTTTATAGGGTTGGTACACGTGTTATGCCCTTGTAAATATAATCATTTAATTATATAAAAAATATAGTATATTACAATTTTATCTAAGTATCGGATAGTTCTTTTCTAAAAAATTAAATGGATTTATACTATGATGTGTATGCTAAAAATAGAGATTAAATATGACATATGTTAAGAGTAGAAATTATCACAAGGGTTAGAAATATTTTCGATTTTCACATTTTGATTTACTAAAATTTATTCCTTACCCAAAGTGGAGAAACGTAATATATATGAAAGTAAATATTGTTAAAATAAAGAGAATTTACTAGTTTATTAACATTAACTTTCAATTATTTGTTAGATTGGACATAAATGTTGTAAATAAGCAAATTTAGTTAATGATATCACATGTGCAAAGTATGCATCCGGCATTGCACTTGGCCTTAGAGAAGTAAAATAAATATGACATATAAGGGATGACATAGAGAGAACCGCATGGAGAAAGAATATGTAACCTCATCATAAACAAGAGAACCTAGCGATGGGAATCTAACTTAGAGCTAGAACCGAGGATGAGGTGTCAGAAGGCTAAACACCAATAAGGGCCAGAAAGGAAAGAATCAAGGCCAAATTCATGGGTAAAAATGCATTATCTAGACTTTTGATATTAAAAATATAAGTCAAATGCAAGTTAAAGGAATTGTTTGGAACAATCGTAGTTAGACGAGCAAGAAGTTTCAGAAGTCATTTGGAGAGTTGCAAAATCGAAATGATGTAGTTTTTTTATGGAAGAAAAAGATATCAAAAGCATAATAAGAAGATGCAAGAATGTGTTGCTTTATGATGCTTTATGATTTCAGCTATAAGGAGGAGCTTTAGAATCAAATCTACTTGGTGAACAAATATTTGAAGATATTATGGAAGATTTATATCTAGCAATTGATGTCACGCTCCAAACAAGAAGAGTCATAACAGTCCCACCGTGTAAACTAATCTAAGATAGAAGCTGACCTCACAGCTGCTATCGTAGACGCAGTTTACACAAGGCGCACAATTCAACCAGCTTGAAACGTCTGTTCTGACATCTGTTAATATCCAAACCTGTAATAGAGCTTTTACAAAATACTTGTTCTATACAATCTGCTGTTTAATACCATAACAGTAATTATACAAACATTTTACGTCCAAGGATAAAGTTTACAATCAGAGTTTATTAAAAACCACAGGTTTTACGATCTATATATAATAAGTTAGAAAACTAGTGGGCTCTTAGGGAATTTCCATTTAGTTTTCCTCAAAACTTAAAGACAAAGCCAAAAGCTCAAGTTCAGTTAAATTCCTCGATCATCACTTTCCCACACAGCAGCACACTAACCTGGAAACGGTAATACCTGAACATCTTGCCTTCACTCAACACCTGCAAAAGAGTCTGTAGGGATGTGAGCACAACTAGCTCAGTAAGTGGGGCGGAGTCAGAAGAGTATTATATAATCACCAATAAGATTGATAATTAAGATGAAATGCAATGCAATCACTCAAATGAAAACATCGCACAGTGTTATCTGGTCCACTGTGAGGTTAGAGAAATTTCATCCGCTCCAACCCGCATTGAGGAGTTTCATTGCGACTTAAGTCAGACCAATCCCGAACTTGTGCAATGGAGAACACCCCCCTCCCATAACCGCCTTCGAACCACGGGCCCTAACCTTGCCGCGACCTCCTCGCCTATCACTTAGTTCGACTAAGGATGGGGAAAAGACTATTTCGGCTATCCTCATCGAAGAAGTCGGTGTTTGGCCTAACACTCTTAATCGTTTCCCCTAACGGGTGATTATACATGTCAAATTACATTTTAGTCGAATAACTGTTAGTGTTAATCAGGGGTGACCAACAAGTTCACACAATACAGAATCCATGCAAATATGCAAAACAGCACACCAAGAAGTTAAACTCCTATCACAACCGAGTATCATTCACACACACGACATGCGCATAATCACCTAATTACAAACACAACCAGAAGTACTCTTGGGTCCCTGGATACTTTAAATAGTACCAAAACAGTGATGAAGCTACAATCCCAACTTACTTGTTTAGATGTTCGCTATTGTTGACTTAAATTGTCAATCGTCTTTGAAAGGTCCTAATTACACAAAAGGTCCAAATTTAGTTTTCGTAATAATTACGAAAACATTAGGGTTTAATCTAAAATGGTTATATATATATTTATATATATATATTATTTCCATAATATGCAGTCATGTTATTACTATATATCGAATTAAATTATTAATTATCGATACCGTACATCATATATACTATTATGTATTATATATCGTTTTGATCGTATCGAAATGTACTTTTTATTTATAAATTCATGTTTTGATTCCGGTAAGGTTACCGAAATGTGTATATTCTTAAATATGATATAGTTATAAGCTAGATTGCTTAAGGTTATCCGATTTCAACAAAACTAGTGTCATTTAGTTCGTATAGACCTAAAGACATGTTTTACGAGTCCTGTTTTACGAGTCCTGTTTCTAGAGATGGATTTTAACGGGTAGTTTGAATTTTTAATACAATTATACATAATTATATAAAAACTATCGTATTATGCGAAATTTACAAATTTAAATTATATTTTATCCGATTTGTCCTTATATTGTAACAATATAAACATTATTCAATTCTAATACACCTAAAGTGTATCCCGATCAGAAAATATTAATAATTATAATAAAAATCTCCATTTAACCCAATTTGATCAACAATCCCATATATAGGTTTTATTTAACTATTTAATTCATTTTAGTCTATTAATATTACAAATATACCTCGACTTGTAATTTAAGCTATCTTACTTAATAAATTTGTAATAAATAGTTCGGATTACCCAATAATTCTCCGAAAATTTCTATGGACTTCTAAAAATATAGGGAATTCAGTTATCACTTGGTTTTAATTTTCCGACCTATTATCTATATTTTCATATTAACAATTTTACCCCTAAATTATAATAAATTATTCAATTATAATCCTTTTAACACCAAATTAATTTTAATCTGACTCAATACTATTATTATTTATTATAGATCTGTACATGTCCATTTCATTAATTAATTTCATAATTTCCTATTAATTTCATAATTTCAGCCTATTTTCGAGCTAATTTCAAGCCTAAAAATTCAATAAATATTAAAATTATTCAAATAAAAATTTGGGCTACATAGCAATTACTTATATATCATACACATCCTACACAAAAATTTTCAGCTAGAAACAACATCATATAGTACATTCATTTCATAAATATATATTTGGATGAATTATAGATTTCTTAATAAAGTATATTAAATATTACGAATTTTTCAAAAATAAAAATATCACATGAAAGCATGTCTAAAATAACCTAAGAGTAATTTTTTTTATAATTTTCTGGGCGAATTTACTATTTTTTAGAAATTATTGAAAAACAGGGCAGAAATTTGACCTTGGTGTTCTTGGGTGCTCTGGTGGCCGACGGTGGTTGGGAGATTGTCGGACGGCCGACGCGGTGGGTGGACCGTGTGGAGTTGGCTGGGTTTCATAGCAGATCTACTTCAGGTTAGGGTTCCACACTTTTACTAATTTTTTCTGTTTTTTCTAAATTTGTTTTTCTTTTCCACAATTTTTTCTAATTTTTCTTTCTAATTATTTCTGATTCCAAACTGCTAAAACTTTCATATCCGATGGTGTTGGCTTTTTATAGTGCCTTAAAGTCGGTTAAGGGATTTTTTTTTAATTATTTTATATTTTCTTTTCTAATTTTTTTTTTATGCATGAAGTGTCCTAAAGTTATAAATCTACTTTTGAATCAGCAATCCCCTTTCCCTTTCTCCTGCCACGCCTCACTTCCAGCAATCTCCAATGTTATTTAATTAATTTTTCTTTTTCTTTTATTAAATAATTACTTAAATATAGATATTATATGTTAGAATTAGTTATTTAATTAATATATAAGTTTATACCCTATGTAAATAACATGTGAAATATATAACTTTACTCATATAATTAAGTTTCTAGCATATCTTTTATTTTTAGGATACATTCTAAAGTTAATTTCATGAATTCAACACAATAAATATATAATTACACAATTTTAGGTTAATTTACGAGTATAATTATTATTTATACCGGGTATACTAAAAAAATTACGTGTATTTTTATATAGTAAATTATACTACATTATCTCATTTTATAGCTCAATTAACCTATCTCTAAGTTCTTGTTGCAATCTAAGTTCAATTTTAGGAGTTCCGAACATTTTAGTGCTTTATTAAATATTCCAATTTCTAAGAGCAAAATTAGGATTTCGGGTCATTATTACTAAAATCTAACTTTACTGTAATATCTCGACTAACTTTTTCATTGTAGTCGTAAAGTTTAGGCTCAATTGGATAAATTACCCTAAAAGCCCTAAATCTGAGCTCGGTTGTCCTAAACTCAATTTTGAGAGCTTACAATTGACAAAGGAAAATCTTCACAATAGGATCATGCAGTACTCCATATCTTTACAATTGGAAAGAAGATATTTAGAATTCATACAATTAGGAAATACTTTGAGAATAGTATATTATTTATTATCTTACATTTTTTTTCATTTATTTTCTTTCCTTTTAGGCGGTTTATTGGTATAAATATGTAACCACAGGAAAGACACTATCATTATTAGATATATTTTGAATTGAATTATTATTGAGCGAGTTTTCTCTTGATTATTTTGTTCTTATTAATTCTTGAGATTATAGTGATCTTTGTACTTATTAATCTATTATCATTGATTGTGGCATACCTTTTGTTCTTGTGATTCATATATTATATCTAAGTCCCAATAACAAGTTTTGTTAGTAAATTTTCCATGAGTCATATCTGATTAGTCTTCTAACCATGTGATCTCTTAGCAATTGCAAGTCATATCAATTATTAACCTAATCAAACCCTAGTTCGATTATCAAACTTAATTTCTTTAGTCTATTAATTGTCCTCATCCCTTTCTTTATTGTCTCAATAAAACAATAATCTATTAGTTAATCCCAAAAAGTATAAAAATAGTTCCTATATTGTTTAGTGGTTGCGCATCTAATCATACCTTGAATCTTCCTAGGACTTAAGCACATCACTTAAAGTCTTAACCTTGTAATTTTTTAGCAATCGAACTTACACTTTGTTGAGTAGTCATTTGATCTTTTAATTGAGTTTCAATAACATAATTTTATTTACCTAATCTCTTAATTATGTGTAATTGAGTAGGAGTTCTTAAGTATTTACAAACTCTTAGACTTGATCACATCTATTGGATTGTACTAGTGATGGATGGATGAGATGAAGCCTACTCATTCAAGGGTATATGTTATGAAATTACCATCAACCCAATGCCTATAGCTATCCTTTATTGAGTGCACTAAACATATTGAAAAAGGTTGAAAGCAAGCAAGCTAATCTGAACAATCCCTATTTCATGCTTATCAAGCTAGAATTTCTAATCATCCTAAAATATGGGTTTGACTTGCTAGGATTGCCATTATCCTAAGAAGTTAATCACAAATTACAGTTTTGCTTTACTGAATATTCTAACCTTGCACTTTCAATTTGAAAAGTAATTGAAGGAATCTGTTAATTATACATAGATAATTTATTACAGTTTTGAGTAAAAGGTTATAATCTTTCAAAATACAGGATTGAAACATAACGATGCTTAGAGTTATGTTGTTTTATATTAAATTATATAAAAGTTACAATTATTTTAAAAGTTCTACCATTTGCTCATAAGACATTCTCTTTTGCAAAAGCTTATATATATTTGGAAGAAAGATTCTTAACATATCCACTAAAAATGGTTTAGGAGATCTCTCTTTCGACATGGTTTATATAATAATAGACAAGGCTTATTTGTAAATATATTTTATTAAATTCTATACGGGGTTAAATTTGCTATATTAGACTATTAAGCTAAACTCCTTATGTTAAGTGAAGTGATAGGTTTAGGAAATCTACTATGTAATTAGAATGACTTAAGAAGATGGGTTCGAAATAGGAACCGTAAGATCAGTCTTCGCGTTTTTAACTTTTCTTAAGTAAGCTCATGCACTTAATAAAAAAGATTACTAACTTTAGACCAATAATAAGTTCATAATAATAACTTTCAATGAATAAATTTCATCTCATTTATCAACCATTTATATGACTTGATGGGTGTTATTAAGTTCAAGAGTATATAGATACTCAATCATATTTTCCCATTTAATACTTTTGAAACTCTAAAGATAAAGAGAAATGGTTCAAGACTATAAAATCTCTAATATCAAATATTAAAGACTCAAAAGAAGAGCAAGTCAAAACTCAATGAAGAATAGTGAGGTTAATATTATATAACTCTTTCACCTCTTAGTAGCTTATGTAAATCATTAAGACTACTTACTCCTCCTCTCACTCACTCCTCTCCAAGTCATTCATTCAGTAGCATTTGCATGTGACTCCTTTAAGGTTATGTTTAGTGCAAAACTTACACAACACTTATGTGACAACAACTAAATCATTACTCTTTTACAAGTCGATGCTTGCTTGTTACTTTATATTTGAAATTGAGCAAAAAGGTTATGTGTTCTTAAAAATCATACTTTTAGCCCAATACAATTTTGGCCTAAATAAAAATAACAAAAGATTGTAAAATTAAAAAGAAAGTATATAAAATTAGAAATGAGAGCGAATTCCTAATTTTTATATTTTAGTTTTAGACCATTTTGTTTTACTAAATGTTATCTAACAATTTTAGTTTATTATTATTAACCAATTTTTATCCAGAGCAAAATGGTTATTTATAAATTGAAAATATACTTTTTAGAGAAAAAGTAGGATTTAAATGCTTTACTTCAAAGATATGATACGAAGCACATCATAGAATAAATGCATAATAAAGTGCATTTTATTGTTAAAAGAATAAAAAGAAAGATCGTAATAAATGTCTTTTACGAGTCATTTTCAAAAGAGATTATAGGTTTTCTAATTTTTTCTTTCGAAATTAAGCCAAAAGAGACGTGGACAAACACTGCAATAACAAAATGGGTCAAACAGATACACTAGTAGTTATTTGATAGGCAGTGGCAGTACAAGGAATTCTGAATCCTTTGGCAAACCTCCAGGAAGGGTTATTTATTATCCGTTTAAAATACACCGACCACATTTTGAGAAGGAGATGTGTTAAAAGGGGGGATTTGGATTTCTAAAATTACATTTTCTAAATTTTTCTAAAATTCTTCCTTCAAGATACATTCATATCAATGGTTAATATTATAAAGAAAAAAATAATATCACACTAATATTACATAATATTTTAAAAATAACTTTACTTAAAGCATTTTAGAAAATTCATTTTCGTTGAAAGAAATTTCTTAAAACACTCGTAAAATATATTCCTATCAATTTCACATTTATGAAGAAGAAAGTACTTGAAGATAAAATTATTAACAAGTGTATCGTCCATATTCATTAAGGAAAATTTAAAATCCATGCAAAATATAGATCCTATTATAATAAAGTTCCTTTTTTTTTTTTCAGGTATAAACTTAGCTCTTACGAAAATATTTTTATGATATATAATAATAGGGATGCAACCGAGCAGGTTATTAAAAGATACTCAGCCTGCTGAACCTGATAAAAATCTTATAGAGTAATAACTCATAAGATTTAAGGATGGATTTGGAATATGATTCAAAATCCTATAAAATTTAGTATCGAGTTTTGAGATTACAAAAATACCCAATGGAAAACATAACTTGGTAAAAAAAAAAATTAATAAAAATATTTACTCTTAACTTATATAACATATATATCTTATATAAATTTTATATTGTATAATATATTTAATTTTTAAATTTTATTATTGTGTAAGTTAGTAAACATAATCTTAATCCTACTTAATTTTTTTTCTTCTATTCTCTATTTAATTTTATATAAACCCTATAAAAACCCATTAATATGGGATTAGCATCGGGTTTTGGGATTAAGGGTAAAGCCCTATAGGGTAAGATTTTAGGAAATGTTAAATTCTATAAGGATGAGTTTAAGTTTTATAAAACTCGTTTCGAACTCACCTCAATTACATCCCTATATAATAGAGGTGAGCAAGAATAGTGTATATAAGATATGAGTTCTGTTTTGGCTAAAGGAAACGATGAGTCTTTTGTACACTCTATTCCATAGGTACAAATTTTTAAATTTTTAAAACCAAAACCCGCCTTGTAATATCAAGAAACNATAGGTACAAATTTTTAAATTTTTAAAACCAAAACCCGCCTTGTAATATCAAGAAACTATCCTAAAACCTGCATTATGACACTTGTAAATTTTTATATTATTACTTGTAGTGTTTAAAATTTTTAGGTAAATTTTGCAATGACCTATCAATATTTCCATAATTATGTAATTAGTACATTAATTAACTCATCATGGAAATCTATCACAAAACTTAAAATAAATAACATCATATCTACCATAGTAATTTTACAAATATAAGAACAACGTATAAAACATATACATAGTACAAAATTTTAAACAATGTCAATATCCATGCCTTTACAAGCAGTTTGTCTCTTCACTTCAATTAATACCTGAAAAGTTTTCACTGGTAGAACAAAGTCTTCGTAAAATAAGGAAAATAGTGAAATGAAATTCTATAAAGTTTGGGATATAGAGTAACACAACGGTGTAAGGAAAAAAAAAGAAGAAGCTAATTATTAATATAATATTGCATTAAATTTAATATTCTTAGTTAATAATTTTTACATTATAAGTACTAAATCCATAATATCTCTATCTTAATAAATAAATTTCATGATGGATATAAAATATAGAGATATTGTACATTATATGAACCCATCCCATAAGAGAAGATTTCGAAAATTTAACTTGAAATTTATTGAATAATTTTTAATATTCATTTAAAATCTATCCAATTAAGTAGAATAGAATAAAATATAGGTTTTCATAGAGTCATTGGCTCGTACTAATCTGAAATCGGTTAGAACAACCAAACAACCTGATTTAGTGTGATTATTAGCCCTCGTAACCCCAGTCACCAGCGGCTTGTACTCTCTTACATCACAAAATAAATTAACATAAGTCCTTAATAGCTAACGCAGACTATTGGGAGGAATAAAAGCAAAAATGCAATCATTTACCGTGTCTTGCGCATTGTTAGCCACCCAATCGACCACTGCATTTACTTCTCTGAAATTATGTTGACACCTTCTTTATCCCAGACTCTTGACACGAGGCACTCCATGAATGTCCTTATAAAATAACGGCCCGGTTTTTAAATAATATTCGGTTCTTAATTAAGAATCTGAACTTGTATACTTTAACTATTTTAACGTAAAAGCAATAATAGGATAAGGCTGACATAAATCCAAAAGAAATACTAAGGAAGTCTCTTTCACACACATTTGATTGGCCAAATAATTACTAAAAAAAAAGAAAAATAGACGAGTGATAGCTATTACTTTGTTTTATTACTCTTTAAAAATATTAATAATAATTTTGGAATATATATATAAAGGTAGCAATATATCCTATCCCGATGCCATGGCTGGACTGTTGGATAGTGTCTCGGGGATAAAAAAAAATAGAAATAATCAAGCAAAAAGCTAATGAATAGTTATTTATTTGGTTTTGAGAAGAATTATGACTCCTTGTATGGTAATAATAATAATTTTATAAAATGATTATTCTACTAACCAAAAATAATAATAGATCATTTCGTTACATTTCATTTTTATAAAATCAATCATACGCATTGTAAAAATTTTATAGATAAAGGTGAAAAAGTTTCTGGACTCATGCAGTACATATGACAACCCCGGGAGTGACACGCGCTCCGAGAACAACACTCTGAATAGTGCTCTAGTCAAACGGCTAGCTAGCTTACTTAAATGAATAGTTATTGGTGAGAGCACCAAGTTATCCACATTGAAAAGTAATGAACTATACATAAAGTGAACACCATAACATGCTTACATATATAATTGGACCATAGGAAGACTACATATTTTTCAGGATAACGTTAAAACTTATAATACGCCGGAGATTTCCTTTAGTTACTTTTGTCGGTTCAGTTGGTTAAAATTTCCTTTTCAAATTTCCCTATTAAAAACGGCCATAAGCAAGCAGAAGCAACGCATCATGGGCTTGAACCTAAGAAGTCCATATGGCAATGGTCGTACTTGTGGGTGGGGTAATGCATGAAAATGATATATGATGTTGGATAGGTCAGTCGGTCTTTGTAAAATTTGGCCTTTTCCTTTGTGGGTTTTCTTCGTCCATTGTCCCCCAACGTTCCAATCTTCTTATTTTTTATTTTATTTTCTTTCAAAGATCTCTCTTCGTGCTCTTTCCAGACATTCTAGCTTTTACATGTGACATCAACATTCAGCATTAGCATTAAAGTTTTAGAGTTGGTAAAACAATGAAAATCTTCCGAATTTTTAAAATAACATACTTACATCCTTTAAAAAAAATTAGACCCATATTGGTTGATGAAATATTAACTCTTAAATTAGATGAAAATTTTTCCTAGAAAAAATATTACAAGTATATATTTATACAAAAGGCTGATATGGAATTGCATTAGGGGAAAAATTTTTGAAATCAACATTTTTGAAGAAAGGTAAATATTAAACCTCATTGAATTGATTTCTTTTGGTTAACCTAAGTATTCTGTATCTTTAATGGCTTTCAAGGATGTCGCTTAGGTCATAATATATAAACAAAATAGTATAATAGAAATATACAATTGAAATAATAAAAATGCAGCTAAACACAAAGGAGATAAAGGGACATGAAGAGAGGAAAAAGGGAAAAAAAAAAAAGGGTGAGTGGGACGGTGGAATTTAGGTTTGGACTGCTGATGGTGATGGTGAGTGCACATGGGAAAAGAAAAGGAAAATGATAAATAACAAAGCCAAAGTCGATTTAACGGGATTCTTTGGTGTCTGGGAATATCTTTACAGGTTGATGAAATTTTCCTGTGGACTTTAGGTGATCTCTATTTTGTTCCAACGTGGGTGGGTCCCTTCCTGTTATTATTAAAAATTCATCCACTGTTACATGGCTTTTATTATAATAGAGTCGTCGGGTGTTTGTTCCTGGTCATGCTCTTGCCGTCGCGAAAAGTACCTTATGCTATCATCCGCCATCATTAAACTCGCTTTATCTTTGATATCGATCAATGATGTTGTTCATTTTAGCGATTACAAAAGCGCAAGGGAAAATTGTAATTTTACTTCCCTCCCTCAACCATCTGTCAAGTATGGATGCTTGCTTCCATAAAGTCGAAAACTATACTCTCTTTTTTTTTTTTCTTTTCATATTTTTATGTCTACTAAACTTTTTATATTAAGTGTTTACTTTTTAAATTGCTGCAAAAATATACTGAGATTGTTATAATATAGTAATATAAACACTGATCTCTCAATAGACAGTAAAGTAAACTTTTTTCTTTGTTATATCCTCTTTTTTCCCGAGCAATAATATAGTTAAAAAAAAAAAGAAAAATTATTATGAAATCTTGTAAACTGCTCTTATTACGTTCAAAATCTTTTATAATATGTTTACTTTACTGTATAGAATGAGAGAGGAATAGAATGATAATTACTATAGAATAAATAGATATGTAATAGGAAGTGAATAGATATTATGATGTATACTTGAGTGTAATGGAATAGATATTTCTTTATTCACTTGACATAATTCAATAGACAATATGTGATGAATAAAAAAGGAAATGACGAAAATACTCATTGTCTATTCAAATAAAAAGATAAAGAAAAGAACAAAGAACACAATTGATAATAGCCCCAATCTAAAATCTCATGTTCGAAACCTTAACCTAAGTGAAGAAGAAATCAATCAATCTCATGGAAGCAATCACCATGGCCATTATCGACAAGTGAGTATGGATCCTTTTTCCTTTACACAAAATTCATTTTTTCAATTTCTTCTCCTCAGTCTCATGTTCGAAACCTAAGCAAGTCTTTCTTACTTCTTGCTCTAATCTTTGATTATATAATACAATAATAATTTCACTTATAAGATGACCCTTCTTACGATTTGGAACAAGTATTTATGTCTTGTATTTGTTTGCTAATTTCAACTTGAGTTTATAGAATTTTCTTGCTATGTTTGTGAAACATTTGTTTCTCTATCAAAAGTCTAGAAATGGGATTTAATTATTAGGTTATGATTATGCAAGGGTGATGTAAATGCAGATGCTTACCATCTTATTTCTTCTTCCAGATGGTGTTTGTATGTCTTGCACTTTTTAATGGTATATTGGGCATTCTCCTTTGAATTACCGCTAATCATTTGCTAGATCTCTTGTTGAAAATTTTTGTAAGTATTAAGAATTGAACATTATTTAAATAGTTGACCATTCTCAAATGAAAATGCTATTGAAACATTCATTTGTCAATGAAAGTAATTGTACTTCATGCTTTGTCTTTGTTTTCTTAAATCAATGGATTCACTAGAGTTTAACTTAAGTGATGCTTTCACTTAACAAGTACAGCATTCTTGTCTTATAAGAAGTAATAGGGGTAACTAGTAACACGTTGGAGAAAGGACCAACATGAAGACATTAGCAAGCAATCATGACACATAAGAAAGCAGGTCCATTTATAGCAGCTCAGTCCAAGGTAGAGGGGAGGGGATAGCAAACTACTTTATTTTTAGGATACATGGAGCCATTCAACTTGAAGAGTGCTGCAACATATAAAGGCTATACAAGGATATATTTGATAGAGCGCCCAAATGGTGAAATACAAAACTAACTGAGCAGCCACAACACTGTGCAACCAGTACTCCTATAATTTATAGTAACTCCATTTTATGATAAACTAACATGCTATAGCACCTAACTAAGCTGAACAGTAGCCCATCCTCTCAAACTTTATAGTAGACCCAAGAGAGCTATATTGGAACCAAATGAGAGTTGAGATTCAGAGTTTGGTGAAGAGTTGGGATGCTTTCTTTGTGAAGCTATTGCCAAATCATTCTTCATTGAAGTGGATACTTGCATTTGTCTCGACTCTATCTTAGTTGAAGTAGACAAATATCATCCATAGGCATATGATGACTATTTTTGGTCCTTAATGGCATTCGGTTGGAAGAACATGTGTAAGATATTGTTGTTGTATTTGTTTCATTATTGTAATTGTTGTTACTGTAACAATAATAATGTAGCATATAAGCAGAAGTTGAATAGCTTATAGATAATGTGAAGTTATTGTAATATTGACATTTGCTATATATAATTAGCCTTAATTCAATTATGAGAATGACTTATTATTTGTTTCTCTTACCTTCTATTTTCACACCAACATGATGTACTCATTTATTTATTCATTTAACTTAGACAAATAAGAACAGCAATGTAATGTACTTATGAAAGCTAATGAAGCATTGATGATTGTAAGTGAAAGTTGTTTGGTTGAAGTTGGTGAATGGGTTGGTATGTTTGCTACCTTAGTTTGAATGTAAGTGATGTTGTTAGTGTTTGAGTTTTTATTATTTATATACTACTAGTAGTATTAGTAGTACTAAATGGATGTAGACAGTTCTTAGAACATAGACTATTTATGCCTTAGTTTGTGGTCTCTTTCTACATTATCACATTAAAAATTTGACAATTCTTAACACCAATGTTTAGAAAATTGAGGGTAAGTAGTGAAGAACTAAATTCTTGTGGAGAATGTTTAGCCATATAATATTACACTACCTTATGATTCATAAGATCTTGAGAAAAGTTATAATTTGATCACTAGAACAGATTTTGCATGATTGTAAAATTATATAATGAGATTTAAGTTGCTTTTACATGTTTGCTTGCATTGCTAAACATGTAGCCAATTTCTCATTCTAAAAGATTCTAATGTAGAGCTAGAATGTCCTAATAGATGAAACTGTATTAAATGGCTCAATTATGTTGCTATCATAATAATATATTTATGCTAAGTTAGGTGCCAAATTTAATTTAATTTTCAATCCAAAATCTATTCATTTCCATGTCCTTCTTGATATTGGATATGTAGACTTTGAAATTTTCTTTATTAACTTCTTTCCTTTTCTAATTATCCATATAAAAGCCAATAATTGTCCCATAGAAATCTCTTTCCTTTTACCTTTCATTACATTTTCTTTTGTCAATATATAAACCAACTGTAAAAATAATAAAGGAACTTAACAATAATGATGCTATATTGGGGAAAATTCTAGACATAGTATGTTTCTTTTTTTTTTTTCCCATAAATTTCACATAATGACTATTAAGTAACAAGAACATTTTATTGGAGGAAATATCATGTGATATTCCTACAATAATTGTAATCTATTAGATACCATAGAAGGTGGTAGCATGGATGGCAAATTAATTAACAATTGATAATAAAGCAATGTATTTATCACTAAATGCCCTAAGGATTTGAAGAATTTTAATTAATTATCAAACGAGGTCAGCTAAAGTTACTACAAATTGTTGTTGTTTTGCATGGTTTGATTGCAATTTCTCAAAAGTATGGATTGGTTTGTTCCTTATTATTTTCTCAATTAGTTCGATTTCCTATAATAAATATTTTCCTTACACTTAAATTCATAAATTCATAACTCTTCCATATCATAATATATTTTGATGGATATATACTTATAAATTTAAAATGTTGGTAGTGAAAGGCACCAAAATAGGAAAGAGAGGTCAAAAAGCACGAGATTTGAAGCATTTAAGATGTCAAGTTTGATTCCTTATCTGAAGCATATTTTTGAATTGATACAATTCCATTTTGGTGGTCGAATCTTAACTCTACATGAGATAAACTTCAAAGACATATATGGAGAGGAAAATAAAAAAAATAAGCTTCTACAACTTGTTGCTCAATATATCCTTATATTGGAAAGTTACATTCTTATTTAATGAACAAATAAAGATTGCATGCACACAAAATTTGCGTAAAAGAATCCTTCTTTATCCTTATTTTTCTACTAATAGCTTACAAACTATTATCAACTTTACAAAATGGCTAATATCACCACATCCATGGACTATCACTTGATTATAACTAAGCATCGATCAACTAAGCCAACTACTCTTGTAGAAACCTTTTCCAACTGTTCTCAAACTACTTCACAAGGTACCATACAATTGTGATATTTGCAATTCACTTGCATTGTTTACAACAGCTTCTTATTCTCATTAATACTTCTAAATTGGTCGGTTCTTGAAGGAGCTTGGACTTGTCATGTGGATGTGCTATTGTTGCTTGGTGCACTCTTAGCTTTGGTCAATTTTACAATAGGGCTTTTGTAAGTCCTAAAGCTAAGCCAAGTGATCGTAGGAGTGAATTTATAATACAAGGTTTAAGGTGATCGGTTAAAGGATCCGATCAACCTAAATTATAAACTATTGAGAGCAATATTAGTAAAAATGACCCCGTAAACTTGAACTTAAGAAAATAAGTAGTAAAATAGGAGACTATAAAATTTTCAAATTTTAAGCATAATAATTGCTAATTACCGAAAAGACGAAAATTGTAATCTAATAACTGATAAATTACTAGAGATAGATTATATATATACTAAAAATTTTAGAATGACCTAAATAATAATTAAGAATGTTCACGTGTATCTCACATGTATTTACGTGTAGATAAAAATACGCGAAATTACCTAAATTGGCTAAAAACTAAGCAAATAATTAAAGAAAATTATAAATTAATTATGAAAAAATAAAAAAAAAATCATAAGAGGATAAGATGATCCAAATTAGGTTGTGGCATGTCAGGATCTGCCAAATAAAAATCAACCAATTAGAATTAGGCAACACAAAAGCCAAAAATCAAGGGAATTAGGCAAAGTCATGTCTAATTAATGCATAATAATTACAAAAATCGTCTATAAATAGGGAAAAAATTTTCAGAACTCATTTGGGCAGTGAAGAATCTGAGAAAAATTGACAGACCCAAAAATTTGAGAGAAAATTTAGAAAACAAAAAAAGAAAAGAAAACTATGCAGATTGGACAAGTGAGCCAAACCCACATCTCACCACCACCTGGGACCAAGCCACCACCACCACCACCACCACCACCCTACTCTAGACCCACCGTTTAGGCCGGCCGACAACCTTGGACGGGGTTTGGACTGCCAGAAAGCATTAAACCGGGTAAGTACCATAATTGTCCCGATTTTGTATAATTTCGTAAAAATAGTTATTCTACCCAGAAAATTATGAAACTTGTTATTCTGAGGTTTTATTGTATGTAGATTTAGGAAAAGATAGTGATTTAGTTTAATCACATCTGGAAATATAGGGCCCTTAACAAATTAAACAAAACCTAGCATGATTAGAACTAGAAATAAATAGGCTTAGGAGTGCAGTTTGGAGCTCAATTTTTTTTTTAGGATGCTCATTTGATATAGAATAGTGCCATGAAGCCATTTTTTTAAAATTAATTTTTGAAATTTTTAAGTTAATTTTTAGCCCTAAAATGATGGAAAAATTGGATAATTTTGGGTTAATTAGGTGATTAAGATACTAATTACTGATTTAGTTAGTAATTAAATGTTTAGGGATGCTAATCTCTGATGTGGAAACCTAATCCTAGTTTTTGGAGTATTAAGTATGGTTAATTGAAGGAATTAGGTAGTTAATGTAAGAAATAAGTAATATGTGAAATTGAAAATTAATAAATCTAAAAAATTAGGGTTATTTAGATAATGTTATAATAGAAATCAGAAAAATAATAAATCTTAAATAACATTTAATTTTAAGTAAATGTCTCAAAATGTAAGATTTTCTCACGTCGGGAATAAATCCGATACCTCAATTAGGGTTAGTGTGTACCAAATAGTTTAGAATACTGAATTAAGACCCAATAGAATATTTGAATACCCGAGCGTAATGTGATTAATGTCACACTGGGATTCGAGCCTATTTAAGACTTAGGAATTAAAACTAGAATCTAATTTAAGATTCTAACCCCGAAATAGAGTACAACGAATCATTAGTACGTTATAGGTATACATGGGAAAAATGAGTTAAATTATGAATTAGAATATAAATCCATAAAATATAAGTACTAAAAAGACCTATTTGTATTATAGGACACCTAGAGACAAATTAGCTTGTGACTAAAGGATCGAGGAATCGAGCGATCGAGCAATTTCAAATAAGTTGGGTTATTGCTTATTGTAATAGAGTACTAGTTTTATGGTACTCTAAGACTTAGGCTTGTATATGGTTGTGATTGTAAATAGTTTACGCATGTGTTTAACGTATCTGAATTCGTGCTGAAATTGTGATGTGAGTGATTTTGTGTTATGATTGAATTGGTGTGAAATTGTTTGAACACCGTAAATGAAATTTAATCTTATTCGACTCTAAGAACCAAAAATGTCATGCATTGCAATCCGTTAGGGGATCATAAGATTCTCCAACCAAATACCGACTCCTTTGAAAGGGATAGCGCAGGATTACAAAATGGTCCCTTCTTCATCCTCAGTCGAACTAAGTGATAGGAGAGGAGGTCACGACGGGGTGAAGTTAATGGTTCGAAGGTAGTCACGGGAGGAGCGAGGTCTCCATTGCACAAGCCTAGGTTTGGTTGTGAGCTGCTGCATAACATGGAACTCCTCAACCTGGATTAAAGCGGGCGAAATTTCTCTGATTTCATAACGGACCGGATTACGTTGTGCGATGACACTTGATTGTTGCATTGCATGAAAATAATTGATTGATAATATTGTTTGTGCTTGTATGCATTCATGAGTCTCCAATTCAACTTACTAAGCTGTAGTTGCTCATACCCTTATAGATCCTTTTGCAGGTTCTGATTTCTAAACACTTCAAGTACTATGCCGCCCTACAATTACCCAGAGGTTAGTCCTTTGAAGCTAGGGGTGTGAGGATCAAGTTACTTAGTATAATGTGTAACTAGAATGACCTTGTAGTTAAAGATAAAAGACTAATAGTTATTATGTAATTTAGTGAACTGTTGTGTTTATATAAAACTTCCTGGGAAGCTCTGTAGACTTACTTATAATTATACATGTTTATTAGAAATTTGTAATATTTATCATAATTGTAGTATAAATGTTAATCAGACTGTTTACTTCAAAGCGAGGAGTCATCGAAGCCTTGTGTAGATCATGTCTATGGTAGGCACTGTGAGGCCAGTTATTATCATAGAATGGTTTACACAGTTGGACTGTTGCGACTCTGCGACTTCAAGGCGTAATAGCTTCTTAGTTACTTAGTCATATGGAGCTCGTATAGCTACTGTCATATGGAGTTCATGTCTGAAGAGAACAACATAAATAGGTGCCCAAAGGTTGATCAAATTTGGTAGCTACTAGTTGGACTACATCACTTGATGTGAGCTCGAGCAGCTGTAAGTAGGCCTTTGGTTTCAACTCTTCTATAGACTACTCTTAGACTAAACTAGAACTCCTACCCTGCTGTAAATCTTATTTTGCTATTTGATGCACTTGTTGAGTGTTTTAGAGCCCTTCAACTTCAAATATGTGACAGGACTAAGGATTTGTTCACATAACTGAAAAGAAAACACCATGGTTGCTAAAATTAGACCATATACATTACCACTACACATTTTCCCTTTTAGAAAAAGAAGGAAAATGAACCAATCGGCTTATGCACAAATTTTAGTACTAGAAGTTTACAAATCCATTCACAAGTACTAAGTTTTTGACTTTTAATTCTAAACATGAGCACTATTGAAGGTATATAATTTCTTGCAATTTACCTAAATACTATTAGTGAAATATCATATTTCAATAACAATAATGCAAGTAAACATTGACAAGAAAGTGCAGCTTGTTTAGTCAGGAGTAGTCTTAAAAGGGTTTAGAAAAACATGAACCAACATATTAACATAGATTGAAACATCATATTAGCCTCATTGAACTTATCAACGCAAACAAAATCGAATAACAACTATGACTAATTAACTTGTACAACAAAAGGCAAAAGTCATAATTGAAGTAAAAAAAAGGACAAAGAAAAAGGCATAATTGAAGTTATATAGCTTCATAATTGAAGTAAAAACCCAGGCTAAACCAACATATTAACCTCGTTAAATGCATGAACAACATAAACAAAAGCTTTAGACATGAACTCACCTTGATGAATGTGGTTAAACAAATTTGCTTTCTTTGATAAATAGAGAGATAGACAGACACATACGAGAGGTTAGTTTGGTAAAGTATGATGGATAGAGAGAGAGAGTGAAAGAAGCGCAATGGTTTAGGGTTTCATCGAGTAGAAGAGGGAGAGAGGGGTAGGGTTACTAAACCAGGGTTTGATTGTGTGTTCGTAAGAGGGCTATTTTATGTCATTATGAAAATATGATAAGGGCAGTTTTGGAATAAAAAAAGAAAGAATAAATGCTATATTGGAGTTTAAAGCTTCGAGTAAGGAATTTGTGTCCATTAGTTTTAAGTAATACATTTTTTGACAGAATCCCTATTCTTTGTTGAGAAATGTACTAAACATAGTAATAGAAACTTTATAAGGAATGGGAAGGGAATGGAATATCCATTCATTTCAAGTGAACATACTATTAGTGATGATTAGAAGATTTAACAACATTTTGAGGAGGTGAATATAATTTTTAAAAAGTTATGGGATATAAAAATTTGTTTTGGAAGTTTAGTGCACATCAACACTTGATAAATGAATTAAATTTCCATTACTGAAAAAAAGTGAATAAAGATCTTTATTTTCAGTT
This sequence comes from Lumnitzera littorea, assembly GCA_024138015.1. Classification (NCBI taxonomy): domain Eukaryota; kingdom Viridiplantae; phylum Streptophyta; class Magnoliopsida; order Myrtales; family Combretaceae; genus Lumnitzera; species Lumnitzera littorea. Next base: position 83,484,025 of record JAMXBB010000008.1, on the reverse strand, counting down.
TGTCTTTGGTGTAAATAAATTAAGTGTTGAGTTTGTCTCTTAAATTTACACAAAAGACTTTGAATTTAGAGTATGGATAAACAAAGAAATGATGAAACAGTGAAACAATATTGCAAGTGAAGGAGGCTCATTTGAGTGCTAATTTAGTCTATTCAACTAGCTAGTGGCTAATCAGATTGAGTATTGCTTGTCCTCATTTGAAGCTGTACATAAGGACTAACCAACTTCCCATTTTGTAGCTTTCTTATTGCTTAAGTTGTTTCATTATGTATTTTAGGATTTTATAAACACTACAATCTTAGAGCCCTATTAGAACAAATTAATACTTTTTTGTATCTGCTTAAACCATTACAATATTACTATTACACTACTTATTTATCCAATCTTACACGTGCCTTTTTACTACGTTTTATCTTAAGCTTGCAGGAAATAATTTTATGTCATATTCTCTTCTTTACTATTCCTTTTTTTTTTTTGTATATACATGTTGGTTCTTTGATCTATGACCTAAAATTCACATTTGGTCATAATAAATTGATATTAGGGCAAAGTTAAGAATTGAGTTTGTAAATTTGTGTTCAACAAATCCACTATATGAGTACTAAGCATGATACTAAGAAATTTGATGGTTGCATGAATTTCGGGTTATGACCGGTATAAATACAAGGAATCTTAATAAAGCAAGCTTGATGAAGGCTTTGGATGAGTAGCCGAAATCCATAAAGGATAATGAGTGGGCAAATTTTGACGAGAATGCCTTAATGACAATTCAACTATGTTTGATAAATAGTATATAGGAGGAGGAACTAGCAAAGAAGACAATTGTGAGATTATGTGATAAAAATGGAAAAATGTACATGACTAAATTTCTTGAGAATCGACTCATGTTGGAGTAGAAAATATATTTGGACTACTTGAGCGAAGGTATAACTAAGGTTAGGAATAGGATAATAGAGATAAAACTATAGTTGATTAATGTAACAATTACTTAATTAGAGATTGATTTTGTTGTTTCTTACAAAATAAAAGAAAATATTGAATTTTGGAATCTAGGACAACTTTTTGCATGCATTGTAAGAGAAATCAATTATAAACCTATAAGCTTATATATGTGTAGAGTAGTTTTATGCAAATTTGGAATAGCCTAATAGTGAAAATTATTGATGTAGGCTTAATGCACGTAAGACTACACAATTGTATATGCATATTATCGGATGTGATATATGTGTTGGAGTAATCTTATAAAGATTTATCTCTTGACTTCATAGATCATGTGGCCTATTATAATATAGTGAAATTCAATAGCATCTAGGTATGTTGATCGGGTGTATATGTATTGCTTAGGCAAGTGCACCCAGTCAAGTTATAGTATCAATAAAATAGATTATTAGTTCAAATGTTGATCCTACCAGGAACTTAACAAAGGAGTAAAATTTAATTATTTTTAGTAGTTATATCTCTAGATTTTTCAATTGCTAACTTATACAATGAAAGATTTAATTAAATAATTAAGGGTCAAAATTGAAGATTGCAATGACAATTAAAGTAACATAAATGAAAATAAATAAAAATAAGAATAAAAACAATAATAAAAAGAACAATTAAATATGAAAAAAATAAACAAAAAAATTAAATAATTAAGTAAGAACAATAAAATAATAACAATAAGCATAGTTAAATTAAGGAAAAGAATATGTTCTTTAGTAAATCTTTAGTATTGTTTACTACCTTTTTTTTTTAGTAACTTAATCTAAATTGCTACAATAGACTAAGGAGATTCTTATTTTGAACTAACTAGACTCACATCTCTAGCTAATTTCTAACCCTAAAATCCTCTTTACTTGAATTGTTTCTAAATAGAGCATCACAAGATCACATGACACTCTTAAATCCCACTATTAGGTTGCTCTAATCCAGAAAAACCGAACTACTAAACATTTTAGTAAGTCAATCTTACCTAATTTTGTCAATCAATCACATTTATGCTTTCATGAACTCTACAATAGATTCTAACAATAACTCAATCATCAATATATGGAATTAAACTAGAAAATATAAACAACACAATTAGATTATAATATGCAAAGTCATAGATTGAATTTCATTCATAAATAAAAGTCACTGTAAAACGTAAGATTCAACAACGATTTACTAAGAATTCAAAATAAAGACATAACAATAATGTAAAAAGAAACGAATAGAGAGAGGAACCCCCCTTATAGTTCTATACCTTATTGACTTATGCTCAAAGGCACTCTATAATCTTAGGTTTAAGCATCTATTTATAATAAGTAGACCTAGAATTACAAAGAAAACCTAATAAGATAAAAAGATTTAAAAATCATTACAAGTCTACAAGTAAAATACACGACTATAAAGTTTGGGCATGTACTTGCACTTTATCTAAAATCTTCAAAACTCAATAAAGCATGACGAAAGGAACACATGCAAGGATCATGGCTATGGTCTATAATCGTAGTCCGTAATCCTGTTCTTTTCTAGACTTCATTTCTCCCTTGAAATTACTTTGCTTTAATCCTTGATCAATGTTTTTGCTCCAAAATACTTTAAAACTTGATAAATACCTTTAAAACTTTATAAAATGTTCCCAAAGTCCTTAAAAATGAAATTTAAATTAATTAAGCTCAAAATATTATAATATTAACTAGATAAATATCTAAAATAGCCGAAAATAACTATAGAAAATGTATATTAAATTCATATTATCAAATGTCTCCACACTTGAGTTTTTTCTTATCCTCAAGTAAAACAATGAAATAAAACAAAACAAAAACATCTTAAGACAAAACAAAAACATCTTAAAGACAAGATAGTTAAAAATAATTCAATAGAAAGGTACACCCTCAATTTTAAATAGTTTCGTAAAACTTCTTTCTTAATTACCCTTTTTCCATTAACTTAATAATCCCTTTAGAGCACTCAAATGATAACACTTAAGGACGATTAAATTTCAATGATCAATCCAAATAATTCAAAGTTAACAACATTACTTAAGCAAAAACTAAACTAGATATTAAAATAAACATTGACCAGCTAAGATAAAGTTATAGAAATAAAAAATTAAACTAGATGCATATTACATCAATTTATCCTCTAATTGTCCCTCTACTTTTTTCAATTTTTATTAGGAGGCTTTTAAAACTCAAACTAATTTTTTTTATTGAAACTCATTAATATTGGGAAAGAACCTTGCTCTTTTGATAGATTATGGTCGATCTTTACTAATTTATCACTTTTATTTACTTAGTGGTTATTAGTGGGAAGATATTTTGCTCTTTTGAGGGATCAAGATCAAGATCGATTTTTAATAACTTTAGTTAAATTTCACTTTTTTTTTGCAATTGACAACAGGAAAGAGACTTGTTCTTCCGAAGGACTAAGATTAGTCTTTATCAATCTTTAGCAATTATTTACATTAATTCAATAATACCTCAAATTATTTTTATTTTTCAAGTAACTTTTAAAGGACAAATCTCCTATATTCATTCAATCTAAAAAAAAAAAAAATTGAAAAAGAGGGATAGATAACTATTATCTAAAATTAAGCTTAGAAATCAAAATAACTAATCCTTAACCTATTTATATATATTCTAATCTTGAGTCTAACTCTAAGCTTAAGCAATAGAGAATTCTAAACCATGGGGATTTAATTACTTAAATTCAGTAAAGTGTTCAAAATTCATAAACAATGTGAATAAATTTGGAAAAAAAAAATTGCTTACTTAATATATATGAGATGCAAATTTATAACATTTCTCATATTTAAGAAAAACTTCAAAAGCTTAATTGATCTAATGTATAACATACATAATCTAACATTTCCCTCTACACTTAAGTTGTATATTGTCCCCATTGTACTCAATAATAATGCAATGCAAAATAAAGTAGGAGAAAAAAACAATAAAGGAAAAGAACTGGGACTTCCTCAATTTTTGCATTGATCCTTGAGAAAAGAAGAAGTTAAACTAGATAAGATAAACTAAATAGAATGCTAATTCAAGTGCCATAGTGTTAGTCTCTTGTAGAACTTACAAAGTATTAAAAGGTAAAATCAATTATCTAAATAGAGCCATAATAAGTAAGTAATGAGTACAACATCTAAAATAGAAAAATTATCAAATCAAGTCTTTTAAAAAGATGAAAATGCAAAGGAAAGATCATTCTTCGTCTTCTTTTTTGTCTACCTCGATCTCATCCTCTTCTGACTCCTCATATGAGTTAGACTTTAGTGTGGGTGGTTCTAGTGGTGGTTGGACTCTTAAATGGGCAAAAAGTGCCTCCTGTCTAACCTCAATGCCATCGATCTTATGTGTCAAGATCTGTTGTTTCTTTAGTATCTTCCTAATAAACCTCTTAATTGTGCCAAATACTAAAGAAGATAACAAACTAGATTGCTATTGGGATGATGAGGATGTGGCCTCACCAGTTGGCTTAAGGAGTGGACCTTCAAGTATTAAAGGTAGCTTCATAGCTCTTATAACATCATAGGTCAGGGGAGTAGGGGGATCTAATTCCAATTTGGTACATGCAAGGGATACTGTATAAGTACGGTCTATTTCTCGTTAGGCAATTCATAAAGGGACCTACACAAATATACTTTGAATGGCCCTCAGCAGCCTAGCTCTTAAGGAAACAGGCCATCTTAACTCCTAAGTTTAGGGGTTGTTGTTTAATAATGCTGTGCAAATATAAAATATCCCTTCTGTTAACAACTCTTTAGTTACTCTTTCTCTCTGTAAAACCTCTATCCAAAATGAAGTGTACCAACTTACGAGTAGGATCGCTCAAGTTAGAAGCTTTAAACCTCCCGGGTCATAAGCTCCTCCTTTTGCACTTGTCAAATCCATCCATACAACGACTCATATAAACCTTGAGACAACTTATATGGTAACTCCTTATATTCACGGGTCTTAAGATAGTTTATAGGATAAAGACCCATTCTAATAACTAATTCATCAACTAACATGTACACCTCCTAACTATTACATATAAAATAAAGAGTATTTTGTCTATCCTATTCAATATTATCAGTTGTTAACCTCCGTGTGCTAAGCACCTCCAGTATCAGCCCCTTGTACACTAGCTCATTAATTGTTAGAAGTTTGTCCCACTATTAATTGCCAAACCTTAGCCTCATAGCCAATCTAGGTAAGTGATTCCCAATTTAGATACCTGGTTTAGTAGAATTCCTTCTTAGATAAATAGAGATATCTCTTTCTTTGCCAAAAGCGGTGAAATGTCAAAAGTGGATGTGTAGGAAGGGTAGCCGAGTTCTTGCGCACTATATGCTTTTCTCTCAGCATGGTTTAAAATCAAATAGGAAAAAGAATTCAACTTTGATAAAAAGAAACAATTCTTGTTATATAGTTAATAGCTAATTCAAGAATCTAACATAATTCAAAAATTAATCCTAGTTTATTACTAGTTTACCTACTTAAGCAGCATAGGAAATCACGAACTAGCAATAGGTTAGATAATGAAATGCTAATTTCTAAAATCATGGATTAATGAATGATAGGATTAATTTAAGATTAAATCCTATAATTATTAAAAATCTCTATTAAAATAAATACTAGTACTTAATATAAAATTGGTTGAAAACTTGTTTTTCATAGTCTAATTAATGTGTAATTGTTAATAACAAATCTCCTAATTCTAACACGAGTTTAGGACATGTTGAAATAAATTTCAAATCAACATTGAATAATTCATGAATTTATGAATTTCTTTAATTGCATAAGAATTCCAAGCACAAGTTTCTAAATTTCTACATGAATTATAAATGTCATATTGTATAAACAACATCAATCTCATGGTTTCCATCACTTTCTCTTAGTTTCCTTCACTTTTCCTCACTTTCCTTCAATATGGAAAATAACACTTACATTCAATCCTTAACAAGCATACATTTTCATGTGATTTAGAGTAGATATTGGATAGACAACATGTTTCATTACATTATATAAGGTAAATCACTTCTAGAAATCAAAATTTATACACATGCATATCAAATACTTCTTCATGAAACCCTAATTAAAAATTTAATTTTTATGTAATCTAACCATAAATCTAAGAAAATAAGTAGATAAAGATAATGTATATACCTTAGATTTGCAGTGTACGTGGTTAGATTGCAAAGTTTCATGAGTTTTTAATATGGATGTGGAGAGAAAATATAGAAAAATTGTGTTTTAGAGAGAGAGAATAAGTGTAGAATGAGAAAGAACAATCTTACTTATGATATTTGAATTTAAAGAAGACCATGGGTAAGGATCAACCGATTACTTGAAATCCTATTAAGGATAAGCACGTAAGCATGGAGTATCGATAGTGAAATATATGCATGTCCATGGGTAAGGATTACAAGTGTAGTCCAGGTTGTGGATCTCTTATCCGGAAATTCCAATTTTCCTTATGAAATTGAATTCAAAAGGATCACGATTCAAGTTTATGGCCATGGACTTTAGCTAAGTTCTTCTTGTAATCTTGAGAATTCAATGCCATTTAAATTTCTTCGACTCACTTCCTAAAATTACTTGAAAAATTAAAAATTAGCAAAATTGAAGTGCAAAAATAAGATAATTAACAATCAAACTGGATGACAAGCTTTAATAACTATTATTGTAGAAACATAATTCAATAATTGATTTCAATGAAAAATTGTTCAAAGTAAAGGGGAGTACTAACATAAAAATTTGATACTTAAACTAACTTATTAATGTATAATAAAACAGTCGAAATAAATTAAAATAACTAAAAATTAAAGAGATTGAATTTAGGATGCCTCTTAAGGAATGCTATTGTTTTATGTTGTTAGCTTAATAGTTAACTTTTCTTTCCTTTAGTTTGGTTCTGAACCCACTGGTTTAGGATTCGATCAGATATTTCTAGGTATGCTTTCTTATGGCCTCTCAATGATTGTCCTAATCGATTATCCCCAACTGATTCTCTAAGTTCCTTAACGAAGCTTCTATATTCCTTAATGCAGCTTTATTGGCTTGAGAGCATACATTTGAACTTCAGAGGAAATGATTTAGCAATTCTTCAACGTTGGAGGCCTTATTCTGGTGTTTTACACTTTAATTTTACTACTGTTGATGGCTTCCCTAAGAGAAGTTGGAATGATTTTTATAACCTAAATTATAAGTGTTGTTGAAAGGATTGTTTAAAGCATAGTTATCAATAAAATTCACGTCTTCAATCTCAACTAAAATTTCATCTTGCTTTAGATTAACTGGTTTCATTATTCTATCAATCTTTTTACTCAAATTCTCAACTTGAGTAGTTAACACAGTTGTAGAATCAACTTCATATCCTAGATGCTTTCACTTTAGATCTTACATTATCCCATTGTAAATTATTCATCACCATACCTTCAATCAGCTTTTGGGCATAATCTGGTGTCTTAACACTCAAAGTTCTTCTAGTTGCTATATTGATCATCTATCACATAAAATAATTAAGCTCATTGTAGAATGTTTGAATTGACATCTACTAAGGTAGTCCATGATGTAAACACCTCCTCAACAATTCCTTAAATCTCTCCTATTTATCATAGAGGGTTTAATCATCAAATTGAACAACAATAGAAATATTATTCCTAAATTTTGCTATCCTAGCAGGTGGTAAATATTTTCCTAAATATATTTCTAATAAAGAGTCCTAAGTTGTGAAAGAGCCTTTAGGTAAAGAATTAAACCATTGTTTGGTCTTATCTTAGAAAAAGAATGGCATAACCTTAATTTTACCGCATCTCTAAGATACCATTGATTTTAAACGTGTAGCAGATCTCTAGGAAATTTGAGAAATGGTTGTTAGGGTCCTTATCAACTAATCGTCAAATTGAATGAGTCGCTAGATTGTCTAGATGATAATGGGTTGAATATGAAAATTCATTGCTTGAACTGCAAGCCTCATGATGTTGGATTCAACTCCAATCACCATCGGTTTGGCGAACTCCATAAGGGTTTTGTTGGCTTCATCATTGTTGTTGTTATTCAATGCCATATTTTCGATTTCTTGCCCACTTTTTGAATCCTTCGGCTCTTCCTTCAAGTGTAGTGGTAAACCATGATTGAGTAAATTCACTGTCTCATAAACTCTCCTATGGAGATGTCATATAGTCTTGTCAATCTGTGGATCAAATTCCAAAAGATTGTTATTGTTACTCCTAGTTATAAATTAAAAAGAATTCAGAGATTAGAAATAATATAAGGAAAAGAAATACCTAAAATAACTAAGGAATCAAATATTATAAATACGTTTAAATAATTGAAAAATCTAGGGTTTTAACTAAATTCCTAATTAGATTACTCTATTTGGTTTCCTTGTAACATTGCTAAAAACTTAATTGGGTGTATATATGTTGCCTAGACAAGTACATTTAGTCAAGTTATATAATAAATAAGATGGATTATAAGTTCAAGTATCGATTCTATAGAGAACCTAACATACGAGTAGAATCTAATTATTTTTAGCAGTTTTATCTCTAGATTATTCAATTACCTAACTTATATAATGAAAGATTTAATTGAAAAATTAAGGATGGAAATTGAAGATAAATGAAAATAAATAAAAATAAGAAAAATAGCAATAATAAAAAGAACAATTAAATAAGAACAAAAAAACAAAAACAAAACAATCACATAATTAAGTAAGAATAATAAGCACAATTAAATTAAGGAAAATAACATATTTTTTAGTAAATCTTTAATGTTGTTTACTACGTAATTCTAAATGACTTATTCAACTTTAATTATCATATTGAATTGTGAAGATTCATATTATAAACTAATTGGACTCGTGTCTTTGATTAATTCTTATCTTTGAAACTCTTTCTATCGGAATCACTTTTGAATAGAGCATCGTAGGATTGCATGATACTTTTGAACTTTATTATTAAGTTACCTTAATTTAGAAAAACCAAACTACTAAACATTTAGTCAACTGGTTTTGCATAATTGTGTTAGTTAGTCATATTGCATATTCTTACCAACTCTACAATAGATTCTAACGATAATTAATCACCGATTTATTGAATTAAGTAGACACTATAGACAACACAATTAGATCTCAATATGCAAAATCATAAATCAAATTTCATTCATAAATAAAAGTGTAAGACTCTAATTGATTAAGTACTCTAATCGCCAAACTAACCAATCCGAGTTAGGGCGTTTGAAATGATTTAAGGCTTTTAGAACGATTTTGTTCAAATTGAGCCAAATTTTAATATAAGGTCATAAAGTTTAGATGAATAATGCTAGTATGATCAATTTCTCAAAATAATATATAAAATATTTAATTTCGATAAAGTGTATTTTTATCGCGTATGTTTATTAATTATTGGGAGCTCAACATTTGAGTCCCAAAATATAATGAATCGTTAGAAATAAATTATTTAAGTTATAAAAATAATATTTAGGGGTTAAATGACATATAACATGATTATATAGTTATGTAGTATATATGTTATACACCAGATACATAAATATATTACTAAATAAACTAAATAATTACAAAAAATTGTAATTAATTAAGGAAAAATTATAAAAAAATGTCAATCACACCTAGAATTCATGGGAAGGGGCATGACATCTTTCAAATGAAGTTAGGATATCCACTAATGGCAAGAGCAAACAAAGGTAAATTGTAAATAAAATGCTAAAATAATTAATTAAGTGACACTTGGATTCCACAAATCTAACTCTAACCAACTTGAGATCTAAGAAGAGAGAAAGACAATTCATTTAGCAACATTTCAATAGAATCAACATAGAAAAATCCTCTCTAGAAAATTACTATATAAATTTCGAAAAATTTGAAGTAAAAATAGGGGATTAAGGTTCATATAACTACACATAACCTGACAACATGGTCTTTTGGACTTAAACAAGTGGTGGCAAGAGGAGTTAGGTCGACACACTTGGGTGGCTGGAAGGTGGTCGAACGGCCATAAATTAGTAACGCTAAATTTTGCACCCAATTTTGATTTATTTTCTAAAAATATCAAATCACTTTAAAAAATTATGAAATTTGGTTTTCCTAGGTTATTTTACATTTAATTTCATTTGTAATTTTATTTTCTTAAAATTATATCGATATAGGGTACTTCCTTAAGAACATGCCCTATTGTTACGAATTTTGATTAATTTCTCTAATATATTAAATAATGTTATTTCAAACTGAAAAATTTTATGTAACACTCATATAATATATGCTAAATTGTAGTATCAAGAATTTTTGAAAAATATTATATCTACTAATTATGGTAATTTATTTGGTACTTGTTAATGGTTTTGTTGATTATAGGAAATAAGGAGATTTTAATGTATTTTGTGTGTAAAATCAATTTAGTCTAACTTCTAGTGATTAGTAACATTGAGATATGTACAATATTATGAATTTAAAGTTAAGTATGATTATTTGTCTTTTTTTAGTCATTTATTGAAGAAATAGACCTTAAATATGTATTATAGGGTATATAATATAATATGCGACTTTAATATTTTTCTAAGACCGTAATATGATCACTATAATTTTTTGAACATAATGTGTGTTTTACGGATTTCGTGAAGTATAAATACTAAGTAATATATATTTTTCAATTATTTATACATATTCTGCTCCATATGTGTTAAGGGTAAAATTGGTAAATTAGCAATGTAATGTGTAAGGGTTTAAGAAGTGACGAAGTTGTGGATGGTTGTTTGGAGTGTTGCTTGCTATTTTAAATTGATCTTATGATTGTAACTTGAAAGAAAAGTGAGTAAAATAACTAGATTTTAGGACATTGGTAGAAGACAAACGATGGATCAAAAGTTCTAAGAATAAATTTTGCACTATAATGATACTTAAAGAATAAGTTAAAGGGAATTTATGAGTTAAATGTAAAAACAGGGAATTCAAAAGCTTGGTCAGAAGTTGTTTTTCTTAAGAAAAAAACTCTAAGGATAACGGAGTTAGATAGTAACTTAAAGAATAATTTAGTAAGGACCTTAAACTAGAACAACTCAGAAGCTGTGTTAGAAGATAAAATTGATATCATGAATGACCTCTATATAGCTTAGATGGTAACTTAGAGGATTTTCGATTAAGGAAAGTTACTATAGATTCGCTTAGAACCTAACTCAGAGGATTTGACAATTTCGGGTAACTTATAAAAATTATTGATTAGTCAAGAAATTATGATTTGTAAAAGAGGATAGTGTAATAAGAAGTTGTTTCAAAAGTTGACTTAGAGACTGAGTCGAAACCTGCTTATAACAAACTAATTACCGACAAGCGAGTATTTAACTAGTATATATATATATACTCATGACTTGTAATTGATTGTAGAAACACTTCCTCTTATTAGGTAAAGCTATGGAGGAGAAAGTTCTTGCTAACGAGTGAATTAGGATTGTACTAATAATTAGGCAAGTAGACATTTGTTTATGTTTGAGTAAACTTCTATTTACTCCTAACTTTGTATGCTTTGTGATGTTTTGGCTTGATTGAACATTAATTGTAAGTTGATGTGTTGTTCGATGAACCATATGGAGTTGGTTACCTATTGCAATTGTCGTTGATTAGGTAGTAGCATGTTACTAAACTTGGTTATTATGTCGGTACTGATAAATGCATATGTGACAGTTGTTAGGATATGTGTTATCTTCGAAAAAGAATCTAGGGACTAACTCTATCTTCTAAGGTGTTTACCTAAGTGAACCAGATAACAAGATCCTAAAGCTGACAAAACTTCAAAATAAAGGCTGGGTAACAAATAATGAATAAGTCTGCTTAGATTTGCTAGGTTTTGCTTGGCGTGCAATCTAGTGTATTCATGGCATGGCACTTCATGAAAAAGACCTATGGGTTAAGTTTTCTAAAAACTAACATGTTGCTAGGTTGGTTTCCATATGAAAAGTTAGGTTTATTAAGTGAACTACTTAATTTGTAAAAGCTGGGTTTTGAGCATATAAAGACTATATTGTATTTACTAGGTGAACTATATGTTGGATTTTCCAACCACTCTATGTGGTTATTGCTAGGCTGAAACGTTTGTTAGGTTCCTGAATATGTTATCTATATACTCGGTTTGAGTTGATCAAATTGAATGAGTTACTATGCTGGGCTAGAATATTGATGCTGATATATGTCATGTGCATAAGTATAGCACACGCTTGTTTCATTTGCATTATTTGGTTGGAAAACTATAAGATAACGTAATTAGACTAACTCTTGAATGATCTATCTAATTTGTTATACTTGCTGTGTGTTTATCCACTCTTACTCAGCTTGCAGTAGTTGAGGGGATAAGTTTTTCTTATCCTCAGGTTATAGATGAATAGATAGAAGAATTGGAGTGATAAGAAGACTTCGAAAACTCTAGCTAAAGATGGGCTCTTGAGAGAATTTGTTGACTACACGATATGGCTTGAGTACATGGAGATAGCTTTTTAGGAAAGTAGTAGATGTTATACTTTTACCAAATGTTTAGTATAGTTGTAGTAGTCTAAAAACATGTGTTTGTAAAAGAGATACTATGTTGTATAAGAGTCTGTAATTGTGATACTCTGAGTACGACTCGCTAATATAAAAGTTTTTTCTGTAGTATATCATATTAAATGTGAAATGATTCAAAGGTAATTGTTTATGTAACAAAAAAGCAGGTTGAATACGGGTTTTGTCTTATCCTTAACTCAAGAATAACAGTAACAAATCGTCTTTAGACATTAAGAGTTTGAAAAAAAATTTTAAGCAGACAACTAGAAGGCGAGGTGTTTCAAAAAGTTATCCTAGAATGTACAGTTCAACAATAATTTACTAAGAATTCAAAATAGAGACATAACAGTAATGTAGAAAGAAAAGAATAGGGAAAGGAGCTCCCTTGTGATTCTATACCCTACCAATTTGTACTTAAAGGGCTTTCTTTATACTCCTAAGTCTAAGCGTTCATTTATAAGAAGTGGACCTAGAATTATAAAAAAAAACTAACAAAAATAAAAGATTAAAAATCATTGCATGTCTATAGGTAAGGTATATAACGATGAAGCTTAGGAGTGTACTTGTACTTTGTTTGATATCTTCAAAACTCAATGAAATTACATGATGAGAGGAATAAGGGCGAGGATCACAATCATGATCTTTAACCATGTTCTCTTCTATATTTTATTTTTAGCTTGAAATTCCTCCATTTCAATCCTTAATCAATACTTTTACTCTAAAATACTTTAAAACTTGATAAAAACTTTCAAAACTTCATAAAACGCTCCCAAAATCATTAAAAATAAAATAAAATTAATGAAGCTCAAAATATTATAAAATTAACTAGATTTATATCTAAAATAATTCAAAATAACTATAGAAAATGTATACCGAATTCATATTATCATATATCATAGAAGTCTACTAGTCATGAGAGGAGTCATGTTTGAAACCTTTTCCTATTATGATGGATGATTATTCCTAGTGGTTCTAGTAAGTGAAAGCATATACCAAACAAAGGTTCTGTAGAGCTTAATCCATAAAGGCATATTGTTATATATAATGTTTGTTTTTGCTAGTCCTAGCCTAATGAGAAAATCTTATAAGATTAACATATGATATTGACTTTCGGGGTTGTTGGTTGCTCGTAAAGGCTCACCAACGCTATGTTAATCCTACAAATGTCCGTGATCGACTATAGACGACATGGCATGACATTACCACATATATTCGTTCATGTTATACTCATGGAGCAAGGGAATTAGATTTAAGAATAATACAGGGAAAGCTTGAGCTTATAGGTTACTGGATATGATCCGCATTTTAAGGAGTATTTCGTTTGAGCTCGTGAATTCCTGCTATGGTGATTAATCTTTATACCTAATAGCATTGGGCACTTGGTGTGAGAGCATGATACTTTGATGTTGATGAAATATGACTCATTTAAGAGAAGTGCGGGGGCTGGTTATTGGGTATAGCTCAAAGCAATCGTGAGTAGCAGTAATAAGTTAAGATAGAAAACATACATACCCTTATGAGGGATTGCGTATCCTAGGCTGCTTATTCATCCATGAGTGACAGGCAAGTCCATGGTAAGAGCTAATAAAGTTTGAGGTAGCTCCAACAAAACCTAAGATATGAAAATGGATAGACATGATCACATGCATAGGTTTACGATAATTTAGAACATGGAGATCTTTTCTAGGGTTTTAGGTAGCTTAAAGAATATAGCTAGTTTTTCTAAGAGCTTATTGATAAATGTGCAAATCCTGCTTAAAGTGTACACTCATACATGTAATTTGTACTTTTATGTTAAATTTTGTTTAGAGATTGATAAATATATGTTTTGGATCAATTGTGCATATATTGAGAAAAAGGATCAATAATTTAGGCTTTAAATAGTTAATGCATCCCTATAATACTGAGCTCCATCTCAACTGTAGAAGCAATTGGCATTCCAACACAAGACAAGAACCAAGTTGCTGATTTGGATGCAAAGATAACAGCTGGGCGGTTCTTTCTTGTCAAGAGTAGCAATTTGACTTGGTTCTTAGAAGCTCACACGGTCGAGAAGTTTAATTGGAGATTTGTAACATAAGAGCAGCAGCCCCTAGCCTCTATGAAACTTCAACAGTAACTTTACCTTGTGCACACGACCATTTCACATAGCAGCAGCTCCTTCTATGATTATGGGATAGAGCATCTCCAGTATTTGCACTAATGTGCAACAGCCAATAAGAACCTAAAACAAGTGGCAACTCAAGTCCAAAATGTTGAACACAAGCTGCAAATTGATAAAGTCTGAGGCAAATTAATTGGAGAGCTCAATGCAACACCTGTGATCAACTCATATTGAAGAAAATAGCAGCAACTTAGAAGAAATTTGAGAAGTGTTGCCAACTTGATAAATGAACTTGCAAACTCAAGCTCCTCATGTACAACAGCAACTTGAACTGAGAACACCACAGAGCTGAGTAGCTCAAGTGGATTGCAGTTTTACTTACTATCCTGGCAGCAGTTACAATTATACTCCTGGTCAAGAACTAAACCGAGCTGCTAAGTACCAATTGTGAAAGCCCAAGCAATTGTTCAATCCAAATAGGAGCAGCCCTTCCAATAAAAACTGCAGTAGAGCACTAACCAAGCCAACACTAAGCTATTAGACTTCATTCCTAGTTTTTTCAACTGAAACATGGATGCCTGGAACTCGAGTGGCAGCTGTGAGCAATCCGAGCAGCTGAATTAAGCTCCAAGCACCTCACATCCAAGCTCCAATTGACTCATGAACAGAAACTCCAATATGCCTTAAACCAGGCTGCTGATTCTTAAGTGCAACAGCTCATTGCATTCACTTTATGACAGCAAGAAGGAAGCCCAAATGGAGCTCTCCAATTTTCGTTGCGCCACTTCAAACAGCTGAACCAAGCAGCTGCTGTCCAGTCCGAGCAACTTCTTGAATTAACTTGAACAACACCGCAACAAGCTGCTAGCATAATCACACCCTTTCCTCATGACACCAACTGATTCATTTATTTGTGTTAGCAGCTTTATACTCTTTTACTTTGAGCTGAACTTGTGTGGTTTTATTATCTTCAGTTTTATTGCAGAACAAGAACAGCAGCTCACTTTGCAGCAGCTAACGTGTCTTAAAAGTTCACAGCAGCAGCCAATTCAGCCTCCAACCGAGCATACAACTGCAGCCGAGTTGAGCTTTCTCTCCAAACGGTGATCACATGATAGCAAGCAGCTGCGACACTCCTAGCCGAGAACTCCATCAAATGTTGCAGCAAGCAGCAGCTCCTTCTACGTGATAGCCAAATGCCGAGCCACCCACGAGCACAAACCAAGTGACAGCAGCAAATGCCGAGGACTTCGACTGCAGCAGCCTCTTGAACGACTGAAGATACCAACCCGAGAGCTCCATCCAAGCAGCTGATTCGAGTAGCTAATATGGAGAATCATCCGCAAGCCGATCAAAGGACAGCA
The DNA here is from genome assembly GCA_024138015.1 of Lumnitzera littorea. NCBI lineage: Eukaryota > Viridiplantae > Streptophyta > Magnoliopsida > Myrtales > Combretaceae > Lumnitzera > Lumnitzera littorea. The sequence continues at coordinate 83,468,050 of JAMXBB010000008.1, read as the reverse complement.
AGTACAGCAGAGAATCATCCAATTGACAGCAGCTTAGGCGCTCCAACAAACGGCCAGCAGCCCCCCTCACTTCCACACTTGACAGCCCAGAAGCTCCCAATCACTTTACAGTAGCTCATTGCTCAATTCAAGTCAGGGAAGAAAACATGAACATCATTTTTATTATCGAGCTGAGTTAGTATAATTACATTGCCATTAATTTTTTTTTTTTTTTTAATATAGCAGGCTGGGGACTTTGAATGTGAGCTTCCAATTTCACAGCCGAGACCAATAGAAGCTCTTTCTTTCAAAATTTGTGGCAGCTGTAATGGAAGATTCATAGCAGGACTCTCCATTCGATAGACAGCAGCTTTAGGATGTCCATCAATGAATAGTAGCTCTAACTAGATGAATTTCGCGGCCAAACAATTGAGGAGTAACGGCTGCAACTGATTACAGCAGGCCACGGCATCCACTCGACAGCAGCTAGACCCGAGAGCTCTAAGTGCCGCAGTAGCAACTCCACGTGCAAGAACACTCACATAACAGTTGAAACTCCTATCAGTATTGTGTGTTCATTCATTCATGGAGAACTGATATGAAGAAAATGGAATTTAACATTCCAATAGAGATGAACACGTGACTTTCAATTCAATTTTTAAAAGGCCAGCAGCTTATTAAAGCAAAATGGACGGAACAGATTACTTCATTTCTCAAGCTAGTCCACCTGGAGTTAGAATATAAAGAACGACACAAGGGCCGATTATCTTAATTAAATCATTAGCCTATGTCAATTATACAGGGCAGTAGACGGGTAATAAATGTCCAGAGGCTTATTTTGGAAATCAAAGACGCACACAGAAGTTTGACGTGTGAACGTCATTCAGCTGATGCACACGTGTTAAAGGATTTTGAAGTACTATGCAAGGTTTTAGGTAATTTGTCTTGCAAGTCATTAAGGTAACGTTTGATTGTGTAATTTTTATCATATTAGATTGGATAAAAAATTTTGCTTTTTGCTTGGTTTATAAACTTGCTTGGTGATTGAACAAACACTAGATTAATGGACCGGACAAAATATCTATATTTTGTCTTATCTAAACCTCAATATAAAAATAAAATTCACTAAGCAAAAATAAAAAATATTTTACATTTTCAAAAATACTCCTCTATGTTATAATATTCATTTAATGAATATTATTTTTATTAAATATTATAAAAAATTATTCATTTTATAATATAAATAATTAATTTTTTAAAATAAATTTTGTATCCAATACTGTGCAAACCAAATAAGGTATAATAAGTTTGTACTGTCCAATTTTTTTTATATTTATCATGTATAATTTTTTTTTTATTCAGTTTAATCTTTACAACCAAGCGCTTCCTAAAAAAATAAAAGAGGATAGTTTGTTAAGGAAAGAGCCTGATGTGTGGGTCTTTGGTCTAGGAATGGAATCTTATCCAACAAAAAGTCAAGTTTTAGAGCAATCGAGAGGAGAGAAAACCATAAGCAGATGAAGAAAATATACAATAGCTTATGAAGATAGAAGAGCAATAGCTTAGTTTTCTTTTTAAGTAGAAAATAGCATTTTTGTATTGAACAAAAACTTTCATTTTTTATTTACATTTTGTTTTGTTTAATTTCATAACACTAAAATCCTTATTCTAGCATACTTGAAAGCCCTTTCGGGTTTTGGGATATTTTAAGATACACTGATTTAACATCGAAGAATGAAACTGAAACTACTCATGAAGTCGATTATAGGTGTTTTATATTCCTTTGTGATTTTATTTGTTTTGTATTGTGATATGTTCATATTATGAAATAAGATTAAGTTTATATTTATTGCGTTTTGTATTAATGGGATTAATGGATTGATGTGTTTTATGATATATTCTAATATCGTTATCAAGTAATTGAGTATTTTATTCATTATCTAGTTATTTAGTATTTAGTTATCAATTTTTAGCTAGATAAAGTTATAAAATATTCGAGAGAGTTTTGATAATTTATGATGAATATGGCTTGAATTTTTGAAAAGCTTGTCGTATGGGTGTACAAGTTTTAATTAAATTTATGAACTCACGCACTTGATGCGATTGAAAATATAGTTCGGTTCATAGGGACGTACCTAATTCATATTTTTAGTCAGAGTGGTGATTTCAGTGTAAGTGGATTACTATTTACCTAATAATTATAGATAAATAGTTTTAGCGAGTGGATTTATGCTATAATTAGAACTCTCTTATTATGGGAGGTAAGCAAGTTTTAATAAATTTAGTTAAATCTCTTTGAGTTAATTTGTAATATCAATTCAAGATATCATATTGATTTAAATGAGAATAGATTTACGAATCTAATTTAAACCTTTTTTATCGCTTAGATTCGAGACTCTCACAATATAGCTAAGACATTTGGTTTAATCTTCACATTATTAATTAGTTTTTACTCTCTTTTAGTTTAATTATCGATAGCTTAACTTAAGGAAAAATTCAAGTAATTTAGTACTTAACACGTAACTCTCTGTAGAGTACGATCTTGACTCATCATTTATATTACTTCCATATTCTAATACATTTATTGATTCATGCTCACACTTTTAACAAGTCACTTATGCCTAAATATAATATGTTTGCCATAAATGTGTGTTGGGTTTATTGATTGATTAGGCTTGTTAGATGCAAAACCTAGCAAGTCCTGTTATTACCTTAGGAGATATAGATGAATGATTGGCAAATTAAATTTATTTACTATGACTAGGCTAGATATTGGCTTTGCATTAATGTATTAAGCCAATAGGAGTCATCTCATTGACCTCCTTATAATTTTTTTTTTTCCCTTCGACCTCTTTATAGTTAGTTGTTTGAATTTCACAAAATCTGAAGAAACCCATGATGTCATGACAATAGCCACACGAGTTGAAGGTTTTTCAAAAACTGACTGAGATAAAAATTGTACTATAGGTTACTATATTTTTATTAGAAGTAACTCCATTAAAATACCCCAAGCCTTATTTTCTGCTCTATTCTATTTTCTTTCTATTATAATTATCTCTTTATCTATTTAATATTAAGTACATGGCTATTTTGGTGATTTACACCCCAAGTTTTAATCTCAAATCCTTATTTTTCCTTCTCCCTCTATAACAGTTACTCCTTTGCATTAAAGAATGCATCTTTACCTTCTCTATGACAAAATTTCATCCAGACAATTTCCAAGGTGAGATTCTATTTTCTTAGTTTTCTTTCTTGATTTCTTCTTTTAGATTTGCTCTTATTTCGATTTTAGGGTAACAATTCCATATTTTAGGGCATCTTTTCTCCAGTTTTAACGGTTGCTGAAGTTTTATATGGGAAATGAAAAAGTTTAAGGCATGGAAGGGTTGATTTAAAGAAACCAAGTAAGCCTCTTATTTCTTACAATTGTAAGAGTTTAATGAGTATAGGGAAGATGTAATGCCGGGTGGTGGAATATATGAGTTGATTACTCAGTAGATTGAATAAATGCGTAATGTTGAATAAGGAAGAAGTCTGGAAAATATTGTAAGAAGAAAATTGTAGAATTTACAGTTACAGTCCTCACGAAAGGTTGGAACTCTTTATAAAGAGTCTGAAGCATGTAAAGCCACGTAGCTTTTTGTTGTTCTGTTCTTCAAAAGATTTGACCCTTTTGTAATCTAAGTTCTTTTAGTTATAATGTGATTTTCCATTACAAAATACTTAATATTTTATTTGTTTTTATGATACTTTAGCACTTAATTATACTATGACAGGTGTAATTACAATAAGATTTACCAATAATACCCGAGTTGCTAACGTGAACAACTTAGTTAAGACTCTTATATTTATATCAACTGGGATAATTATGTAAAAGGGAGTTTAGCCAGTGTCGAGCAACAACTCACATGTTAATACACCTAGATAACTTAATAAATGTTTCGGAATCACAAATAGGATTTATAATTATGGTTTCATATCAAGAATTAAGGTTAAGGAAATTTAAATACTATTTGAAAAGCCTGTTAAGGTATCTTATTATCTCATATATTGTCTTTTTATGTTAAATTAAAAAAAAAAAAATCAATGAATCTAATAACTATTCAACTTTTTATAAGAGTGTTACATGTGCTTCGTTGGGATCAAGAAACTAGGAGTACCCATGCTTTTAGCATAATACTCACTAATTTATGTGGCAATGTCTCGAATAGAGTTACATATTAAAATAATTTGGTAGATCATATACTACTTATGTAGCTAGCTATGACCAAAGAGAATATTATATTATGAGTCAATGTTTGGGAAGAACTTACATTTAGGCTATTCCGACATTTAGCGACATCTTTATGAACAACCATATGTGGAGTAGTTCAACTAATGGCCGCCCAATATTTACTCTAGGGAGATTTGACTTATTGTTTTTGAACTCTAGCATGTTAGGGAGTATCTATATCAGATATATTTACTTATATTACTTGTGTGATGTTTTGTCCTAAGTCTTAGAACACCAAGACTATACTATAATAAGACACTTGAAAAAAAAAAAAAACACCTTGGATTATGCATTTAATTTATGTTCGTGTGATTGCAAGCATTTATATGGTAGTAGTAATTACATGCTTAGCTTTGGCTCATTCTTTTTGAACTTATAATGATTTGAGTTCTGACATGTATATCAGTTGTGGGAAGGCACATAAAATGTTATGAAAACTTTTAAATATAAGATCGTTATGTGTAATTAAAGATCATGGATCTCCAATTGTTAACGATTACTATTACGTAGTGGTGGTAGACATTAGTTGATTCGGTGTGCTTTGTTGGCTTGGTATATCATTAATGTTATATTCATACATGTAAACTAGTTTAAGCAACAAACAAATGATGTATTAATGTGAGTTTGATGGTTATGTATAATAATCATCAAATTTAGCGATATGGACATATGGCAAAGTTGTTACTTGTTATGGGATATTACAATGGATTTAGACTCTCTTTATTTACTTTCTTTCAATTTTTTTTTTCTATTATAAATCAACGGTTAATATTATCTTAATTATTGAGATATCATCATGACATTATCATTTTTCTTTTGATTTCAATGATTGATTATAAGTAGAGCATCACAAAGTAATAAATGGTGGAAATTAAATATCCTATTATGGTAATATTGTGGTATAGGGAGTCTTTTGTAGTTCTGTAATCAATGTCCAGAATTGCCATTGCTCGAACTCCAACTACGTATAAATTGATGTGCATGGATATGGGTAATTCTTGAGGATGTTAGGCACAGAGAATCCAAGCCTATTAAATTAAGATACGATAATCAAGGCAGCTATAAATATTGCCTATAATCCGGCATTTTGTGTGGAGATCAAACATATTGGGATAGATTCAGAGAAGCTATTTCGGGGATTGATCAACTCCATGGACTCGTTATTCACCATCATCAGGGAGCTTCATGAAATTATCTTCTATTTACTTATTTTGATTTTCGGGGTGCCACACAACCCAATGACTCTTGAATATGGTAGATATTTTTGTTCCAAAATGAATGAATTATGCAAAACTCGGTTTATTATAAGTTATATATAATTGGATTAAGATTGTAGACCATCTCTAATCCTAAATACTCTGATCGACATTTTAAGAATTTTAGCTTACAAGGAACTTTACATTTTATTCATAAAATTCTTAAACCGACTTCTTAAAATTTTTTTATATTATTTGTGTGACCCTCATCAGCAATAAACTCTGGGATCATTATGACCAATGGCTGTGATCTTATGATAATTAGAAAAAGAAAATTAAACAAAAAAGGTCCAGGTGCTATGATAAGCACCGGACAAAGTTTAAGCACCTCACGCTCACGTCAACGCTAAAGAAGCCGAAAGAACCCGGACAGAGTTGCTTTCATTCTGAAAAGCTGCGTCAGGCAACTTGCAATGGGAATGGCCTTAGCCCTCTTTTCCTTCCATTTTACAAATAAATAGTTTCATTGTGCAAATACCTGCATTTGCATAATAAATCTTTCCTGATATAGATATCAAATTCCTTGGATCAAGCAGGTTACATCACCCTCAATGTGTGTTGGCAAACTCTTCAAGCAACCGCTCAATAGTTTTCCTTGATGTGAGTTTATCAACCTCAAACGCTCTCATCTCATCTCTCAAACCTGCAAGCCAAAGCATATTCACTGAAAATGAAAATGATAAATACTAATATCTGCATGATTATCATGAAGAAACAACAAATATGCATGGCTTTGAATACTATCTTTTGCAAGAGCGATGCTTCCAAAGATTCTATAAAGCAGAACATGTCAGGATCGATGGAAAATCTTGGTGGTTATCCTGTAAAATTCTTTGTATTTGTCTGTTTAAAACCAATTAGTTTTGGTCCATAAAGCTTAATGCATATTCAATTCAATAAACTCCGTTAGCATTAGCTGACAGGCTTAGTTTTACTGAGATTTTCACCAACAAAAGTGCGTGGAGGTGAATCCAGAATAGGAGAAGAGCATCTAGGCTCAGATTGGTATGCGTTGGTTATGCTGAAATCACCATAGTTTCGGGATAATACTATTGTCTGCCAAAATGAAATTCCTGCAATCAACCAACTTTGAAGTGCTTATTATAACCTCAGGAACTCTTTGAAAGATGCTTGTTGGGTTAAAATCCATAATTTGAAAAGATATGCATGATGTGATATAAATCGCCATTAGGAAAATCCAAATCAGACTTCTTTGCCTTCAAAAAAAGTTGAAGCTACATTTTCTGACAAAATGAAATATCTCAAGCTCGACATATAGAGAAAATTGGTTGTGTGGTGAGCCGGAAGCAGGAAGGGTTAGCACAGAAGCATGCTGGTGCAAAAATATAACGGAGAAACTTGAGACATCTACTTGCAAAGAACCCTGTGAGCATATCTTACCTGGTTGCTGAAGAACCTTCATCAACAGTTGGGTGGCATTTGAATCGATAAAGTGCATTAGGTTCTGCATCAGTTCAGCAGATTCTGCATGGACCAGAATTTCCCTCTAACAAGCACAAAAAGAACTTTAAGTCAGACCATGCATCAATTGCCCCCGGGGAAAGTCATAAAAATGCTTAGATGCACGCTAGGTCTCTTCCTCTCTATGAAGGGATGAAAGCCATGGTCACCTCTTAAACATCGAAAACATTTTTCACACATTGAAACAGAATGACTTCTGGCAAAATGTTTTTCATATTCTTCTACTGCATAAGGAAAAGAGGGAAAAAATGGAAAAGAAAATTTCCGTGGACAAAAATCCCTTAAAAAATTTAAAAGAAAAAAAAGTTTTCTAAAAGAAACCCAGACAACATTTTTATTAATGCAACTGTTGACCATCATCAGTGGCCATTGAGCAATATCACCACCTCCAGTGAGCACTAGCTAGTATCCAAGGGTTGGTACCAGCATAATTAGCCACCACCACGAATCTAACATTAACTTGCACAAAAGATTAGAGATATAGGGATAAATTCCTCTGAAGAATTTCAGCAAGAGCTTTGAGGGAAAAAATTTTCAAGATTATTTTATGGGTGCAGGGTGCCTAAGGGCACCAATTAAGAAAATGCTTTTCATGTTTTTAGTACATTCTGTGTGTTGATTGGCTTCCACATGTCATACGCCCATATTTTATGCTTTATTTATGGCATGTAGAAGTCAACCAACAGCTAGAATAGTAATTTAAAACGTATTTAGTAAAAGGTTGCCCACATCACCTTTTACAATAATTCTAGAAAACTTCATTCTCATGCCACATCTAGGAAAAATGCTATATACCACAAGCACAAGATATAGGTGCACTACCTATCTTATAATTAAGAATTTATATAACCATAGATTTAGGTGATATGCATCTTCTCTTTTCTATTATAGATGAAAAAATATTATTAAGCCTAAATACTGGACATACTAACAGTATCCATAACCAAGTTACCAAAATCAAATTGGACTGTAGGAATAGGGAACTAATACCATCCAGCTGGAAAGCCAGATGTTGCTGGCCAATCTAAACCAGCTAAATAAAGGGATCCAATTGGTTGAATCAATGAATTAAAACCGATTAAATAACAAGATTCTAAACATAATGTTTCTTTTCCAACTGTTCAGCTTAATTACAGGGCCATCCAACTTGGAACCAAACAGCCAACTGGTTCAATAGCCAATCTTATTTAAACAGCGTAATTCTCATACCTTGAAGTTCTTCTCGGCATCATAGTATCCTGAAACAATCATAAGCACCCGCAACTTCTCTAGCTCTGAAATTTGACAAAAGGGAAAGGATGCATAAGCAATCAACAAGCAAGAAGTGAAGTTACACAAGAAAAAGGAAGGCAATGTAGAGAGATATATATGGTAGAGTGGCTAAACGAAAACTCAAACACAATTTTGTAGATGTACCTAGTTTTAGATTTCATGCAGAAGGTATGCACTTAATATGGATCTAAAATTCATAGAAAAAAATAACTGGTAATTAAGCCTCAAATATATGAAATGATCCCAGCAGATCATTTCTAGGGGAAGTATTTACGTCAAGCACAGTTAAGAAAATACATAATGCTACAAGCTTGCAAGTTGAGTGACTTCATAAGGTAGATTATGAGAGTTAGTTACTAAAGAAAGCCACACCATCTTTATACAGAGCTTAAAGAATGTCATTGATATGTGGATCAGCAGAGATTGCAAATACATGATTGGTTACTTTGGTAATCAACAATAGCAATTCATCAATGCTCTTTAAAGTCTGCCAGTAGTTGCAAATGGAGAAAGTAAGAGTATAATGTTAAGTAAAAGATATAAAATCCATACCAATAAAAGCTTAAGCATTTATATGAGATGGTCATGGTGCTAACCTCAACATGGTATTAGAATAGAAGGTCTTATTTTCAAATCTTTGCATAAGTCATTCAACCTCTATCTAATCAAGTTGTCCACTTGATAGGATTTAGTTAAAGTCCCAGCCCACAAGTGTCAATAAGTGTTAACTAAAAGATATTATGTTTATACCAAATCTACAAGTTTAAGCTATTAGATAGAATATTTATCATTCTAACCACAACATATAACACGACATTGATACAACCACAATATGAAGCCTATGTTAATTTACAGTTGGTGCCTTGATTAGAATGGAAAACGAGAAAGGCATATGGTTCCTTTACTTTGAAAAATAATTAACATTTGGATAGCTTCCCATTTAAGGTGATATGTAAGTCTTGTCAACTTATGAAGAATAAGAATATACGATAAATCCAAATATGAAATGAATACTTACGTTGGAAAAATTTTATTTCTTGTGTTGAAGCATAATCATGGGAAAGAAGTTGGCTGATAGAAATCCCAATAGAACTCAGCCCAATGTGAGACATAGCAAACCGTAAACCAACACTATCCTGATTTCCTAGTTCAATAATATCCAGGCATGAACAGCAAAAATAATTGTCAGCATCAGGACAACGGTGTTCACATCCATTGGCAAAGCTATTATAAAGATATCAGAAAAGAAACAAGACTAAAATTTCAGAAATACTTACCCATTCTAGTCCACTTTTTGAAGTCCTTGCGCAAGATATCAATTACCTTAAGATCTGATACATCATACATCTTGTATCTCACTGCAAATATCAAATGCATTAACAAGCTGATTATATCAATTAAGAACAAAAACATTATAGAATAGCCAATGATGTAGCCCTTACATATCTGATAAAGACCATCACATCCAAAGCGACCAGCACCATATATCAATAAAGTCGCCATGTACATGTCTTTTGAGGTACAATTCGGGTGGGATAGGTTTCCAGTATCCAAGAGTATGCCTGATAACTGCATTCAAGTAAGAGTTAGGAAAGTATATGGAATGTTGATTTGAGCATAAACTGGAGTTATGCTAGACGAAATTGTCATATTGTATGTGAAATTGAGTTCAAAGTATCAATTTAAGCCTTAACATTTGCAGGGCTTCAAGAAAAATGTTATCAGCTTAGCTAAAATAGGAAGATAATAAAATGAAAAACCTTTTATATTTGAAATTTCACGTAGGAATTGATTTTGATTAGAAATAGGTAGAAGTGAGTTATAAAGAAGAATCAATTTAGTAGCCAGCATTAAATGAACAACTGAACCCTTGCACAAGCACAAACTAGAACCATGTGAATTTAATATTTGAAGTACCAAAAGTCTACTGAACCCTTGGCCAGCCAAAAGCTCTGGTGAAGTTTGTGCAAACTTGTCAGCAATCAGTGTGCAACATGAGCAGTCCTGTAAGAGGAACAGTGTGTTATCATTGTACATATAAATCACATAGCATTGTTATTCTTTATATGAAAGAAGAGTTGACAAATAGTATATATTAAGAAGATTGTTTTCATGGTCCAGTCTTCCATGCACATGCAGTCACCCAAGGGTCTCTGTCTTGGTATAGGCAGGGAATCTTGATTAAGCCACAATCAACTCCTCTTAAAATCTTAAGGAGATCAGCAGGTTGCAATTCCAAATAAATGTAGTACCAATAAACGAGGTTTCATAAAAGCTTCCCACGTTAATTAGCTTTCAACCTATCTAGTTAATTTGATTAAATGTTTCCATTCAATGGAACTTAAACAATTCCTTATTAAATCAGCCAATAATCTGAGTTGTCCTTATGAGACAAATTCACAATCCAAACATAAGGATTTCTTTTAAAATATGTTTCCCTTTTTATGTATCACATCCTGTGTGTGTATGTACCATGCAAATCTAAACAAGGACAATTATCAATATTGGGAATGAGTAACTACATAAAAAGTGCAAACTAAAAACTTAAAGATCCATGCCTATGTGTCACAAGGTTTTGCTTATATCTTCAATTGCAAAAATTGAAGAAAATTTTAGATGAAGTTACAACATTTTTAAAGAAAAGAAGATCATGGACCAACTAAATGAAAAGTAGAAACAATTGGCTAGGATTAGTGCAAATAATTATCTTAAAATTCTCCATTGGCATGCAATTCTACTCTGCATTCTCTTTTGGAAATAAATAAATATAAATTATATAAATATGTATACATATATTTATTCATATACATATACATAGATACACATACTAATTTCATCAATATTTATAAGAACATATAGATTATCGTGATGCTAAGTGAAATTGAACACTTAGCTCCATTGAATTAGAGTAACATGGGGAATATGTTGATATGGCCATCACACTCAATAGAAGAATTCAACACCAACTAATAACTAACGTAACAAACTAATAGAATATAAAAATCATCATACCTGTCCCAGAGTCACGTTCTTCATCCAAGGATATATAAAATCACCCTATAGAAAATAAATTTGAAAGCTAAATTGTGCACATGTGCATCATCTAACATGAAAGAATGCGAATTGTTACTGCAGAAATCCAAAAGCTGGGCAGAGGAATAACCAAAACCTTTTTGCAGTGGAAGATTTCAACAACAGCCTCCTTCAGTGCCTAAACTCAGGAAAAAAGTAGACATAAAATAAAGACACATGCTTTCACAAAATAACCAGGACAAGGAGCTGCTACTGTTACTCCCTGAAAAATATGTTACCTCTTGCCTGTTGGAAATCTTGCTACCATTGATCAGGACAATTTTGAGACTACCATATAGATCATAATATGACAAGTCAATCTGTACAAATCTCCACAAGAAGAGAAAATCTGTTAGTTTGACAGGCTTAGTCATGTAGCTTTGGGCGAGGTCTGAAGAAGGGAAAAAAAAAAAAAAGAAGAAAATTCCATCTAGAACTCTGTAGTAGAAGATCACCTGGGATATTTATATGACTTAAGAATAAGTGAAGGAAGGAAGGTAGAAATAAGATTTTGGTTAGTGCATGGTGTGAAAATTGATGCTTCAATTTAGAGACTTTAGTAACTTTAAACAAATCGAAAACTACAAACTTTCTAAGCAATGCCACAGAAAAGATTGATTTGGATTAAGGCCTGAGATAAAGGACTCATAGATTCATTTAAATAGGTCTTGCTTCATTAAGTTCAAGATGCATCATCATTTTACTAATACATAAAGGAGTGGCTTTATGACTAGTGAACTCGTAGACATAAAAATATACCTCATCAATGAAGATCAACTGTGCCTCATCAATTCCACATGAACTGAGCAACCATTTAAGTTCAGCATGGGAATTAAGGTCCATTCTCCTCATGTTGATTACAGGCACGGTACAAAACTCATTGCTATTGAGTGTTTCATTCACATAGAAGGCATATGTTATGGTAGAAGCAAATGTCCCAACATCTGTAAAAAGCTACATCTGAATTAGGATGACATATTCGATTCTTAATTTGGTAGCTAAATGCATTCAGCATCTAGTGAGATGAGTATCCATGAGTTTTAAGTAATGGCCAGGTGCTGGGATGGAAAGAGTAATACCTATGACATCTTGCCCTATGACCACATGCAGAAATCTTCCAGGAACACCAGCACTCACATCATCCCTTCTCTCTTTCAGAAACAGATTCAGTCTTCTAATGCCTTCGCATGATTCCACAATTTGAAGTAGAGGTGAGTACCCATTATAGAAAGATGCAGCTGATTGGGGAAGCGGGATCCTTGATTCTGATGATTTTACTTTGTGTATGTTGTATGATTTTTCAGGGACATATCTTGCTGTGGTACTGACTGAGAGAAGATTTTCATTGGCTTTCTCATCCTGAGGACTGGCTTCTGCTGAATTATTCATGTCTTCTATCTCTAAGCTCACATCGGAGTGAACCGGAAAGGAAAACTTATTTGCTTTGGCAACCTTCGTCCATTGCTCAGATGAAGATTGTGCCAGAGGTTCTGCAACAGCATCAGGAAGAGAGTCTATGGAAGGGGAATCTATAAATGTATTTGGAATTGACTGCATACGTCTTATATCCCTGATATCCGATGTTGTCTGGGATATATTCTGACTATTTTCACTTTCTAAACCAAATCTAGAAATCCTTTTATCTGAACCCATATCGCCACTCAGTAAACCTTCAAAAAATGGATTCTCTCGTGACCGCACATAAGGAGCCTACAGAAGAAAGATCAACACCACACTTGAAGGAATTAACCGAGGAAGTGAGGATTCCAGTAGTGTCACTAGGGTCATATTTGGATAACCACATGAGCAACATAATTTACCTAGTATTTTAGTGCTTAAGAATAGGTACAGATAAAGAGAAATGTCAGCAATTGCAATTTAGATTTCTCAGCATATGTAAACTGAAGAAGCTATAAATTGTTCAACCAAGCTCATGATGGAAAGATTTAAGGACACAACCAATCTGGTGACAGAAAAAAAACAAAGTCACTGACCCAATGATAAGATTTAAATTCAAAACTCGTTCTTGCCGCACTTCATATCCAAGAGCGAATTACAAGATTTGATGCCAGATATGCTGCAGGACTCATCCTCTTGTGCATTCAATTGTTTTCTTTTCATGTTAGAAGTAAAGCAAATAACTAGCTAAAACCTTTTCATTCCATTAGGAAATCGCAGACAAAGCTGAGCTTACTATCTCACTCTTGCACTTAAAAAATTTTCAGTATTAAGAACCAAGAAGGGTCCTTCCGACGTATGACATTACAAGGAGAATATGTGGAAATGAAATGAAATAAAAAAATATATATAAAATAAAGATTCATTTATAGTCATGATAGTTAGAATCTGCTCTAGCATCTCTGCCTTCTAGAAATGAAGAGAATTTCTCCCGTGATTTTGTCTCCTTTTATAGTTCAATAGGATCATATACTAGCACATATTCACTATGTGCACCAAAAACGTCAATTTCCTCATATACGGACTTGAATAATCTTACAAAATGAACCTGTAACACAAAGACACTAAACGAGATAGACTTGTCTCATTTCTAATCATCTTAAATCTTTAATAACAACTGAATAACAAAATTGAAATTATGCGCAAGTGGCAGAACCTGGAGCTTACACCAAGAAGGCAATCCCTAAAAAAAACTATAAAATACACTAATTATTCGTCTACTGTTCATGTCGACCATTTCTTTTCATTTTGAATCTCTACTTTAACCTCAAACGTGAAAACATTCTTCTTTGCAATTGAAAAATATGACGGCAAAGGAACAACCGCATCGGAAAATAAACAAAGCTTCATGCATATAACAGACTGAGTCTTCATCGGTCTCATACAGAGAATACATGCATGCCACGATACACTTACTATAACGAAAAAGATTAATCCATACTAATATACCGCGTGTGTGGATAAGAATTCGGCGTGTAGCATATAGCTTCTAAAGAACTATCATTTATGTTTCGCGAACACCAGTACAGGCAATTACTATTGAAGCGTTTCAAAGTATGCATGTGTATATTAGCAAAGTTGCAATACTCAGATAGTTTACCTGAGGACTAACAGCTCCGGGAGACCTCATGGGGGTGGTAGAGATAGGCTACGATGATAACTGGACAGAGTGGCCGTTGTTTTTGGAGAGAAAAAGAACGAAAGGAGACGGGGGAAGGGGAAGATAGATTGGGTTAGGAAGACGGCATAACCTAAGAGAAAGAAGGAAATCTTCATAGGATGCTTTATATGATGTCTTCGACAAGTCCGCCATTGAAACCATCATAACATAAAAAAATACAATAGGATGTATGTCCAACAACAGTAGTTTCCTTCTCATTTTCTCCGTCGCTGCTTCTTCTTCTTCTTCTCCCTTGTGTTTCTCCTTTTCTATTTGTTTCTATTTCTATTTTCGCGAATTGCACCAGCCGTAACTTTGCTAAACGTGCCCTTATCATTTTCACTTTTGAAGAGATTCCTTCTCTCGAATCTGACAAGTTCTTAAAAACTTTAAATCCTATTTTACGTAATAATAAAAATAAAAAAAAAAGACCAAAATGTAAAAGAGAAAAACTGAAATAAAAAAAGAACACAAAATGAATTAATTCTCTTCTTCCGTTTGTACATAGTTAGTTATGATAAGGAAATTCTTGGGGCAAAGAAGTCTGTTACGGCTTAATCATAAGTTTTTTTTATCTTTTTGTGCATATTAGATTATATTAAGATTTTTTTATGGTGTCGTTTATATTTTTTAGCTAAGCAGTCTCATTTTTTATTCAATTTTTTATTTGATGTTCATTAAATATAAATTATTGAATTGATTATATTTTTAATCATTCAAATCTGATATATATTAAATTCACAATATGTTAGAGGGTGAGATCCATCCTATTAAAATAGAGTATTTATATATAAATAGTAAAAGTTATTATTTAATAGCCTTTTCTTGTAATTCCTCAATAACAGTGTGATTTTTGGTAGTATTAATAAAAAATCAATATATAATTTTGAGAATTAAAATTAAGTTGTCAGCCTTTGGTCTAGCTGTATTTCACTTTAATAAAGCTTTTATGAGCTTTATCTTAAGAAACAAACTTTACAAGCTTAGTTTGTTAAACTATTTTTAACTACATTGAAAAGTCGGAAATAAAAGGAAATTTTTTTGTTTTTTTGGTGAAAGCCTACATTTAATAGGTTGAAACCCTAAAATATCTACTATTTAACTATGCATTCTCTTAATCACAACCAATCCAAATGATCACTTTTCATGTTCTTGCCGATTCATATGCGGATCCATATACATATCTAAATAAAAAGATTAAAGCTTTAATTAAAAGTTGTCCATCTTTCTCCCATAAGCGTAAGGACACAACAAAAGAAACAGGCCTAATGTGTTGTTGGTCCAATTTATTTATATTTTTCTAAAATAAAGTACAAATAGGCCTTTTTTATGTTTGCTCAATATGCTTTAAACCTCCATCCTTAAAATTGAGTATTATACTCAAAAAATCTTTAAAAAAGTGCATTTAAACTCATATACGACCATTTTACGATTGCTTTTATATTTATTTTTTATATTAGTTTGTGTATTTTAATTATCTTATCTGAAGGTAAATGGGTGAAAATAGGGTTTAAGAGAATTTTCTCAAATAATTATGATCTAAGTGCTCAATCTCAAAAATAGGATGGCTAAATGCACACAAAAGAGACATAAGGAGATATATTTGCAGTTTATCATTTTATCTAATTCCATCTCATAATCAATCTTGGTTTCTAAGAGCACCTTAATCTCTCTATATATTCTAAGTTCCGAAACCACAACTAATTAATTTATTTACAACACGTTAATAAAATAGTTGATTTCATCCACAAATAAAATTAATCGAATGCAAATGATCTTAGTTAAGTTTCTTGGGCATGTCCTACTCAACATTTAATCTCAAAGTTTTTGCTATTGCTCACTACTCTTTATAATGGCAATACCATGATTATAAACTTTTAAAATACCTAGTTGTATTTGCTAAGCCACCTAATGCTTTAAGAAAGATCACCATAATATAGATCAACTATGAACCTATGCATATAATTATATCTCCCCATTTTAATATCTTAGATTAGATCATGCATGGTTGTCTTATTAAGAATTTGATTGTTTTGCTTTGTTTATGAGGGCAACATAGACTTGTTTACGATTTCATAGTTGTGTTATTTCAAGTCATAATGTGATGTGGACTTTCATTAAGAATAGGCAAGGTTGGTTGTTGGGTGAGTTTAAGTTTATAGAAAGCTTGAAAGAAAAGTAATGGGCAAGGTACAGAAAGGACTAATGCGAAAGAAAAAGTAAGCAAAAACCCATGAATAACTTTAGAGGACATGACGTATCAATGGAACTTCCGAGAACTCATAGTATAATTTGATATGACACACAAATTAGTCTATTAAGGTTACTCGCCACCTAGCCTTGCTCGAGGATTAGGATAAGAGTGATGTTGAGAGTAAACAATGTTGAGAGTAAACAAGTAGTATTTACTTAAAGAAGAAAAAATACTCAAAAGTGTATTAATGTTCAATTTGATTCTGATACAAGTATAAGGGGTATTTATACCCATAAGTTAGGGCAACTTACCTAAAAAGGAAAAGATAAAAAGGACATTTCCTAAAAAAGTAATATGCAAGATAAAAAAGCGTAAAAATGAATATATAAAGAAAGCAATCATTGGTGTAATAGATTTTATACATGATTCTGTACATATGGTAATATTGTATTGGTGATGCCATCGGAAGATACAGACAAAAAGTATAGCTAACTTGCTTGTCTAAGCAAGGGTGGCTTAGTCAATCCGAAGTTTCGCTATCTCAGCTTCTCAGCAAAGGAGGTACCGAATCATTGGTCAGCTCAGGCGTGAGTGAGTAATCTGCAACTCGGTGCATAATAAAAAGATGGGTAATTATTCGGCTCGGCATAAAGAGTGACTTGGCAAAGAGGTACTCGATCTCGGCAGGAGTCAATTGGAGTAAAAGAATTCGCTTTGCCAAGCCTTCCAACCCTCAGGCTCGACTGCTGGTTAAGTGGCTCATAATATAAATTCTTTTATATAGGAGATGAAGAAACCTTGTCTTGATTTGCCACTATAATGAATGAGCGCTTGAAATCATATTAAAAAATTAGCTTGACATCGACTCTTAGAGGAGCTACATCATATTGGCATTGAAGTGTGATGATCAACACACCATGTGTATGACGATCTTAGGCATGAAGATTTATTACATCAATTACAAGAAAAGGAATGAATGGCACATAAATGTGGTATTCTTTATCAAATGCACTGATAGTTCGTCACATGCTATACTAAAGTAAAGCATGCAAGGCTTTCTTAATAAGGTGAGTTTCTATTCAAGTTTTAGACTTTGAAACCCTTAATTTAGGTTTATAAAATAATTCTAAGGGTTAAAGATTTTTAAAAAGAAAAAATTTGCATTACAATCTTTTCTGTTTTTTTAGACAAAACTGTTTTTTCCTAACCTAAGAAAACCTATCAAATAGTCATACGTGTGTGCGCACACACATACACATAATATCTACAATAAAAGAACTTGGCCATGAGGCCACCAATAACCATGCAAACTTGTCTCTAACCTATGATTAGAAAACTCATGTCAATATCGAGCTTTAAAAGTATTAGTTAGTAGTTAGAGTTTTAGTGACTCATTAATTATAAACTAAATAAAGTTTTCAAAAGATGAAAGAAATGTAGTTGCCCACAAAGTGAAATAAAAGTTAGGATTCTTGCATGTCTGTCATGCCCCAAATAGAAGGAGTCATAAAAATCCTACTATATAAATTAACTTAAGATAGAAGCTGACCTCACAGTTGCTATCATAGATACATTTCACACAAGGTGTGTATGACTTAACTAGTTTGAAACGTTTGTTTTGATATCTGTGAATAACTAAACTTATGGTAGAGCTTTACAAAATACTTATTCTATACAACTTGTTGTTTCATAACATAATAGTATTTATATATACGTTTCACTTCCAAAGTTAAAGTGTACCATCAGAGTTTATAAAAAACCCACAAGTTCTGCAGACTATTTACAATAAGTTAGAAAATTAGCAAGCATTCTAGGGAATTCTTAGTTAGTTTCCTTAAAATCCACAAGAAAAGTAAAAAATAAAAGGGTTAAAAGCCTAGGTTTACTTAGTTATTCGTTCTTTACATTCCCAGTCAATAGCACACTAACCTGAGATTGGCGGTATCAGAATATCCTGATCCTCACTTAGTACTTGCAAAAGAGTTTATAGGGATGTGAGTATAATTAACTCAATAAATGGGATGGAGTTAGAAGAGTTTCAAATAATCACAAGCAAGGTTATTAATTATGATGAAATGTCATGTAATCAATCGAATGAAACATCATACAATATCAACTGGTTCATTGTGAGGTTAGAGAAATTACATCCGCTCCAATCCAGATTGAGGAGTTTTTATTGCAACTCAAATCAAACCAAACTTAGGCTTGTGCAATGAAGAACACCCTCTTCCTGTAACCGCCTTGGAACTACGGCCTCTACTCTTGCTGCGACCTCCTCATCTGTCATTTAATTCAACTAAGGATGGGGAAAGGACCATTTAAGCTATCCTCATCGAAGGAAGTCAGTATTTGGCCTAACACTCTAATTGTTTCCCTTAATGGGTGTTATATATGTCCAATTTTAATTTAGTCAAATAAACGTTAGTGTTAATCAAGGGTGACTAAACAAGTTCATACAATTTAAAAACAATGTGAACATGCATAACAGTACACCAAGTCACAAATGAGTATCATTCACACATACGGCCTGTACACAAACAACTAATTACAAACATAACCAGAAGTATTCATGAGTCTCTAAATACTTTAATACAGTATCCCAATAAGCGGCGAAGCTATAAATCCCAACTTACTTGTTTAAACGCTCATTATGGTAGACTTGAGCTGTCAATAGTTTGAACACTAGGAGATCTTATATACACACAAAACTTAAATTTAGTTCTCGTAATAATTATGAAAACATTAAGGTTTGATCTAAAACAGTTATATATATATATATATATATATATGAATATATTAACACAATAATACATTGTTTTATTATTTTATATATATGTATATGTATCGAGTTAAGTTATTAATTATTGATAACATACGTAATTTATAATAATATGTATTATATATTATTTTGATCATATTGAAACGTACTTTTAATTGATTAAATCACGTTTTAATTTTGATAAGGTTACCGTGATACGTACATTCTAGAATATTATAGTTATAGGTTATATTACCTAAGATTGTTCGATTTTAATAAAATTAGTGTCGTTGGGTTCGTACAGACCTAACGACATATGTTACGAGTCTTGTTTTATAGAGATGGCTTTTAATGGGTAGTTTAAGTTTTTAATACAGTTATTCGTATCTAAATAAATATTAATGTATTATATGTATTTTAGGTTATTAAACTATATTTTACCTAATTTGTCAATATAATGCTATAATATAAGTATTATTTAACCCTAATATACATATAACGCATCTTGGTTAGTAAAATATCATTAATTACTTTAAAAATATCCTTTTCATCTAATTTGATCAGTACACTCATACATAGCATTTATTCAACTATTTATTTCATTTTAACCTATTATTACTAAAAACACATTCTGATTTGTAATTTAAGCCCTTTTTCTATGTAAATTTATAATAAATAGTTCATGTCACCAAATAATTCCTTGAAAATTTTTATGGACTCCTAAAATAATAGGGAACTCAACTATTACTTGGTTTTAAGTTTTTGACCTATTGCCTATATGTTCATATTTATCGTTTTATCCTCGAATTATTCTAAATTACTCAATTGTGATTCTTTTTACACCAAATTAATTTTAATCTGACCCAACATTGTTATTATTTACTAGAGATCAATACATGTCCATTTAATTATTTTATTTCATAATTTCCTATTTATTTCAAAATTTCAACCTATTTTCTACCTATTTTTAGGCCAAAAAATGCAATAATATTAAAAATATTCAAATCAAAATTTGGGCTACAAAGCTATTACCTACATATCATACACATCTTATACAAAAATTTTGAGTTAAAAACAATATCATTTAGTACATTTATTTTGCAATTCAAATTTTGGATAAATAGTAGTCTTCTTAAGCAAGTATACTAAATATTATAAATTTTTCAAAAATAAAAATATCATACGAAATCATGTTTGAAATAACCTAACTACAATTTTTTTCAAAATTTTCTAGGTAGAATTACTATTTTTTAAAAATTATCAAAAAACAGGGCAAGAAATTAACTTAGCTGTTTTTGGATGCTCAAGTGGCTGTAGGCTGGTAGGGGTACATCAAAACCCCTAAACGCTGTGGGCACTCCTTGGTGTTGAAGTCGCTCAACAGTAAAACATCAGGAGTCCTAGGAACTAACTCAGCTTGGTATGTGCTATGTTTTTTCGTAAATTTTTTCTATTTTCCATGATTTTTTCTTTCTGCTATTTCTGGCTTATAAAGTTGTAAATTGATGTACTGAAACCTATTTATACTTGTTGGAGTCGATTGCTGTCCTTTTGATTTTTTTTCTTTGCTTTTACCTCATTTAATGCAAGTAGGAGGTAGCCAAATCCTACAAAATTGCTTTTGATTTAGCATAATAGCTCCTCCATAGCAAGCCACTATGAATTCCAAAATTTCCTAACCGTAATTGCGTCTATTGGATATGATTTGCAATTACTGTATGTATTTTGAGTATATTTTACTAACACTTAGTTATTTATTAATATACGAGTATATATCCCTTATATATATATCATGCGTAATATATAACTATACTCATATAATTAAGTTTTTAACATATCTTTTATTTTTAGGATATGTTTTCTTAATTATTCGTATGAATTCAACACATTATATATATAATTACATAAATTAAGGTTAATTTACGAATATAATTATTATTTATGTTATGTATACTCATAAAAATACGAGTATAGTCATATAGTAAATTATACTATATTATCTTGTTTTGGAGCTTAATTAACTTATCTCTAAGTTTCCATCGAAATTCGAGCTCGATTTTTGACTTTTTCTAAGCATTTTAGTACTATATTAAATGATCCTTACTTCTAAAGGCAAAATTGGGATTTCTAGTCATTATTTTCAAAATCTAATTTCACTGTATCACTTCGTCTAACTTTTCTATCTTAATCGTAAAGTTTGGGCTCAATTACATTACTTTTCCGAAAGGCTCTAAATCTAGGCTTGATTGTCCTAAACATAATTTTAGGGGCTTATAATGTCTAAATGTTATCTACAAAATTAACCTCCTTTAAATTCATGTTGTAAGCCCTTAAAATTGTGTTTAGGACAACTAAGCCTAGATTTAGGGTCTTTAGAACAAGTAATTTAATTGAGTTTAAACTTTACGATTAAGATAAAAAAGTTAGATGAAGAGACAAAGTAAAGTTAGATTTTAGAAATAATGACCCAAAATCCCAATTTTGCTCTTAGAAGTAGGATTATTTAATATAGTACTAAAATACTTGGAACCCCTAAAATTGAGCTTGAATTGTGACGAGAATTTAGAAATAAGTTAATTAAGCTTCAAAATGAGATAATATAATATAATTTACTATATGAATATACTCATATTCTTATAAGTATACTCGGTATAAATAATAATTATACTCGTAAATTAACCCGAATTTATGTAATTATATATATAATGTGTTGAATTCATGCGAATAATTAAGAAACCATATCTTAAGAATAAAAGATATGTTAGAAACATAATTATATGAGTATAGTTATATATTATGTGTGATATATGCATGGGATATATATATACCTGTATATTGATAAATAACTAAATATTAATAAAATATACCTAAAATGCTAAAAATAATAGCAAATCTCATCTAAATGACTCAATTGCAACTGGGAATGTCTAGATTTTCATTGTAGCAAGTTGAGAAAAACTTAAGGATGCTAATTCAAAAGCAAGTTTGTAGGATTTGACCACCTCCTACTTGTAATTATAAAGAAAAAGCAAAGAAAAAATTAAAATGAAAAATCCAATAGTAGCAACTAACTTTAACAAGCATAAATAGGATTTCCTACATCATTTATTGACTTTACAAACCAGATATACTTAAAGGAAATAAAAAATAAAAAATCGTAGAAAAAATAGGAAAGAAAAAGAGAAAAACATAAAAAATTTCTTACTAAGACAGAACTCGAACCTACCCTGAATCTATTGTTGTGCCACTTCACCACCAAGGAGTACCCCCAATGTCTAAGGCTTCCGATACACCCCTACCACTCACGACCACCGGAGAACCCAAGAATACGCAGGTTAATTCTATGCCTTATTTTTCAATAATTTGTAAAAAATACCTAAACCACTTAGAAAATTATGAAAGAAATTGTAGTTAGGTTATTTTGATTGTGTGATATTTTTATTTTTGAAAAATTTTTAATATTTAGTATACTTGCTCAACAAAACTACCATTCATCCGAAATTTGAATTGTAAAATAAATATACTAAATAATATTGTTTCTAGCTTAAAATTTTTATATAGGATGTGTATGATATATATATATATATATATATAATTGCTATGTAACCCGAATTTTGATTTGAATACTTTTAATATTTATTGCATTTTTTGGCCTAAAAATAGTTCGAAAATAGGTTGAAATTGTGAAATAAATAGGAAATTATGAAATTAAATGATGAAATGGACATGTACTAATCTCTAGTGAATAACAACAATGATGGGTTAGATTGAAATCAATTTGGTGTAAAAAGGATCATAATTGAGTAATTTAGGATAATTAAATCATAAAATCGTAAAATCCTAAATAAAAATATATAGGTGATAGGTCGAAAACTTGAAACCAAGTAATAATTGAGTTTCCCATATTTTTAAGAGTCTATAGAAATTTTCGAGAAATTATTTGGTGGCCCGAACTATTTATTACGAATTTTTTATAGTAAAATGGCTTAAATTACAAAGTAGGATGTATTTTTAGTAATGATTAGTTAAAATTAATTAAATAGTTAAATAAAAACTATGTATGAGATTGTTGATTAGATTAGATAAAAAGGGTATTTTTAATATATTTACTGATATTTTTTGACTGAGATGTGTTATAGGTATATTAGGGTTAGATAATACTCATATTATAACGTTATATGGACAAATCAAGTAAGATATAATTTAATAATGTAAATTATGTATAATACGATAATATTTATATAGATACGTATAACTGTATTGAAAACTCAAACTATCCGTTTAAAGTCATTTCTAGAAACAGGACTTATAACACGTGTCGTTGGGTTTGTATGAATCCAACGACACTAATTTTATTAAAATCAAACAATCTTAGGCAATATAACCTATAACTTTATCATATTCTAGAATGTGCGTATTTTGGTAACCCTATCGAAATTAAAATGTAATTTAATAAATCAAAAGTACGTTTCGATACGATGGAAACGATATATAATATGTAATAGTATAAATTACGTATATTATCGATAATTAATAACTTAACTTGATATATAATAGTAATAAAATAATATATTTATATATATAATCGTTTTAGATCAAACCCTAATGTTTTCGTAATTACTGCGAAAACTGAATTTGGGTTTTTGTGTGTATATAGGATTTCCAAGTAATCAAACTGTTAACAACTCAAATCTGCCATAGTAAGTGTTTGAATAAGTAAGTTGAGATTTATGACTTCACTACTTGATGGGATACTGTACTAAAGTATCTGGAGACCTAAGAGTACTTCTAGCTGTATTTGTGATTAGTTAACTATGTGCATGCTGTGTGTGTGTATGATACTCAGTTGTGATAAGAGTTGAACTCCTTGGTGTGCTGTTCTGCATGTTCTCATTGTTTCTGTATTGTATGAACTTGTTTAGCCATGCTTGATTAAAACTAACGTCTATTTGACTAAAATGAAATTAGACATGCATAACACCCATTAGGGGAAACGATTAAGAGTATCAGGTCAAATACCGACTTCCTTCAATGAGGATAGTTGAAATGGTTCTTTCCCTATCCTTAGTCGAATTAAATGATAGGTGAGGTGGTTGCGGCAAGGGTGGGGGCCATGGTTCGAAAGTGGTCACAGGAGGAGGGTATTCTCCATTACATAAGCTCAGGTTTGGTCTGATTTGAGTTGCGATAAAAATTCCTCAATCTGGGTTAGAGCGAATGTAATTTCTTTAACCTCATAATGGATCAGATAATATTGTGTAATGTTTCATTTGATTGATTGCATTGCATTTCATTATAATTAATAATCTTGCTTGTGATTATTTGGTACTCTTCTGACTCTATTTCATTTATTGAGTTAGTTGTGCTTACATTTCTATAGACTTTTTTGTAAGTATTGAATGAGAATTAGGATGTTTCGATATCGCTAACCTTAGGTTAGTATGCTGTTGATTGGGAGAGTGAGAGACAAAGAATCAACTGAACCTGGGCTTTTGACCTTTCTTTTGTCTTTTCTTTTGAATTTTGAGGAAACTAATTGGGAATTCCTTGGGATGCCCACTAGTTCCTTAACTTATTGTAAATAGTTTGCAAAACCTGTGGTTTTTTTGATAAATTCTGATTGTAAATTATAACTCTAGATGTATGATGTTTATGTCAGTACTATTGTATTATGAGATAATAAGTTATATAGAACAGGTATTTTGTAAAGCTATACCATAGATTTGATTACTCATAGGTATCAAAATGAATGTTTCAAGCTGGTTGAGTTGTGCACGCCTTGTGTGGACTGTATCTTTGATAACAGTTTGAGGTTAGTTTCTATCTTAGGTTAGTTTATACAGCAAGACTATTATGACTTTTCTTATTTGGAGCGTGACACATGCTACCTTCTAACCCATAATCAATTGAGTCGTAGGCATCATCAACAAAAGCATCTTCACCTGGATAGAATAGGAGTGAGTTTTGGCAGGCTCAACATATAATAACCATAAAATACAAGTAATATGCGACACATATTCCTATTATAATGCAACTAGTATGATTAATTCAATAATTAATTTAAAGTACGTCAATAATGAATAAACAAGCATAAAGTACTCATAGCTCTTCCATACAGGGAAAGAAGCATGTACAATCCCATAGGCCATTAGGGGCAGCATAGAGCAATCAATCTCCATGTTAAACTAAAAACCAAAGTAATATCATACCATCTCATGGTCATTATTCTACAGCTACCATTGTAGTCAATCTATACCTTATCATCTATTGGGTCCCAAGAACCCTACATAACTCCAAGCATAACATTACTCCACTTTGTGATTGTTATGTCGATACCATTCCTTGCTATCGTGTAAGATCTGCTAACTTACTTAAACAAACACAAGGATATAAACCTTAAACCCTTAGGTTCTTAAGGACTTAAGATGAATTTAATCACCAACCCCATAGCTATAAATAGTCTTGTATATGTAAAATAAGTTATAGAAAGTAGAAATGATCAACAAGTGGTAAAAAAGATTGGTTATTATAAGATAAAAAGTCAAGACAATAATTTAAAGTATCTACTAAGGATTAAAGATGATAAAAAGTGAGAAAAAGGACCGCTTTGCCCTTAGAAGTAAATGTAGGTAGTAAATAGTAAGAATATAATAGCAAATAGTAAATTAGTAATAAAGTAAGGTAAATAAATAATAAATAAGGATAAAAAGCATAATAATGACCCATGCATCTTACATATAAGACATCATTATGACATATCACAAATAAAAATAAAGAATATAGATGGAAAAGTAAATTAATAATAAAAAAATTGGATAAAATGCTAAAATATAATAAAAGTGCTCTATAAAACATCATAAAATACTTAAGAAATATCAACACAACTCTACAAATATCAAGCAACTAGTGATATATCATAAAAATATCCAACAACTTATAAGGAAAGTAAACAAAAATTTATAAAATTTGAAAATATCATAAAATGAATAAAATATGTTGATAACTTCTTCAAAAATTCACAAAAAATTATACAAACAGCAAAAAATGTTCAAAATTTAGTTGAACACATGTCTTAGGGTTAGGGACATATTCGAGGTCTATGTCTCATCCTCACCAAATGCTTTGTAGGTGGAAAATTTTTCATGAATTTATAATTATTAGAAAATTATTAAAAAATTGGGTAATTTATTCAAAAATTCACCAAAATTTGTACACTTGTCCAAATTTTGTGAACTTTAAGGAGAGATGAGTAAAAATATGAGGAACATGTGTCTAATTTTTTTTTTTATGATTTTTGGATGCACGTACAATTTATTATTAATTCTTGAATACTATAAATACCCATTTCTTAACTTCAAAAACCTACATCACTCAAGCCAAGCCTCTAAAATTTGGGAGAAATTTTGTGGAGCTTCTCCATGTTCCTTCTAAGAGGTTAGATAAGGTTAGAGTGATGGTGGCTGCTCTTGGTGGTGATTTTGGCTATTTTAGTAGTTTAACTTTAATAATTTTGGATCTTTCAATTTATATTCTTTCATGAAGTTGCTTTACCTGTAATTACTCTATAATATGACCTTCTTATAGTAATTTTTTAGAATTGATTGTTCGGTATTTTTTTTTTAATAACATTTCCAATTTCCTACTCATTTTATTAAAAAATGTCTATTTTAAACAAAATAAAAAAACCTTGTCTATTAACTTCCTAAAATCCCTAAACTTTTTCTCATACTTTCTATCTAATATGATATTTTGTTTCAATCTTTGATAATTTTTAAACTATTTTCTAATTTTCGTGATATTTTAGCCTAATTTTCACTTAAAATATTGAAAATATGATAAAACGTATAATATATAAATATTCCTTAATAATAGTCATTGCTAATTATTTCACTTGTATTACTTGGCTTAAAATATATAATATTCTGATTTGGTATGGAATCATTGGTTGATCACTTAATTAACTTGACTAATGTAATATCTGACTCTAAAAATTATATATGTATAGCATAACTGCATTCTGCATTTTCTTATCAACACCACTCATACGATGGGGAAATAAGATTTCCTTCTTTCAGTTCTACAAAACTAAAATGACAAGAGAGGAGGTTGCCATTAGGTTGGAAAGTATCAAGTAGGATAGTTTGCAATGGGTATAGAAGAGACGGGGAAAAGTCTATTGCATATCCTCGGATTGATGGGAATGTTTGGACTCATAAAGTGGTGAGCTATAGTAAAACTTTTTGAAACCTAAGTTAGAGTAGGGTTATTTTCTCTAGTCTCGCAACATACCAGTTAATGTTGTGTGACTGACACTTTGATTGCTGCATTGCACTTTAAGAGAACTTGCTTGCCTTGCTTGTTTACATATAATACTTATCCTTTGTCACTTATTGAACATGTGGTTTCGATCATACCTCTATAGTTATTATTTTACAGGTTAACTCTACAAAAGCTGGAGAAGGGAAAAATGAGTGAGGTCAAATTAATAGAAACTGACAAACCCCTTAGTTAGGCAATTGAAATAGGAGCTTTAAGATAAAGGAGGCATTATTCTTTAGGGTTATTGATAGGCATGTTGTGCTTTCACTAAATGTTGCCAGCTCGAATGTGAAGTCTTGTGTATATCAATGGTGAAATGATAGTTATGGGCCTTATGCTATCATTGATCATTGATATGCATAATGGGACTGTTATGATATAGGCAGTTGGGGCATTATAGTCTTAAAGTGGTATTAGAGTATTATAACCTCCAAGAACAATGCCAAAAAAAAAAAAAAAAATGATGAACTTAAACCATAATAAGAGTGGGTAATAAGATAAACTTGAGTAATAAAAATTTAAGACATAGGTCAACTACTCAAAAGTTAGGGTATATGATATCAAATAAAAGATTTAGATTTTAACTCTAAAATATTAAGGTCAATTTTTTTTTTTCTGTAATAAATATTAACCTTGGAGCTTCTTCAAATTTATTATGATATGATCAACTTGCTTTATGGAAAATATGATGGATTGTAACATTTGAAATTCGCAAAAAGCTTTAAGTACGATGAATGAAGAAAGAAGAACTTCTAATTCAATTTTCATCATTTGGATAACATGGTAGCATCTACTCCATTTTCTTCATTATCAAGTTCTTTCTACAAACACCTTTATTGATCTTCTTTTGTGAATCATTTGAATCTATTGAAAACCTTGATTATTTCAACCTACTTCTTTAAATTATTGAAGTCCCCCTAGCAAGCACATTTCTTACAACCAAATTGACTTAGTCTTCTCACACGACCTTTCTCTGATTGACCTAAACCTAAAATTTTTATCATATCCTAACCATAAAAATAATCATGTAAGCCTATTAGCCCCTACGAACTCAAATGCCGTTAATTCTTCTTAAAAAATTAAGAATTTCAAATTTAATATCTTTACTTCTATACTTATGTCAATAACTATGTTGAGTTTCTTAAGCAATAGTCTCTATGCTTTAGAGAAAGGAGATTCTAAAATTCCCCGTTATCTCCTCTTCAGTTGTTACTTCATTGGTTTGTTACAATCTAAGTCATCTAAATTGAACCTCAATTTCATATCTTGCACTTGTATAAGCTTTATTCAATATAGGATAACTAACTTACTTACTCTTTCAAATTGAAATGATTGAGTTTTCCTAAAATAAAGTCCAGTCCAACAATCTTAGACTAAAAGTAACAGTTATTGTTCCTTAGTCTTCTTTGATTTCCTATTTTCATAAATTTGACAATTTCTCTTTAAAATTTTACCTAATCAATTTTCAAATAATCCCACATTATTGTATCCATTTCATATTCTCTCTTCTCTCCATCTTCTCTTCACGATTCCTGACATCACGATTCTTGATCTAAGTAAGTTCTCCTCATTGTTTATGCTTTATCTTCCTCATTGTTTAGGCAGGTTTAGCTACTTGACATTGAGGACTTTTGGGAATTGGTACATGCATTTAGTCTGATAGTTTATTTCGTTTTTGTTCTTTCCTGTTCGACATGCACAACTGCCTTATGTTGATTGATTTTAATGCCTTTATGATGCCTCTTCTAGTTAGATATTCATGTATGATCTCTCAATTCCGAATTTTGTTTGCTAATTTGCTAATCATTATTCAATTACGCCAGTTAGGGTTAGCATTGTGAGAGTAATTCTAGGTCATTTAGCATCTTTGATGTGTTGGGACGCCTACTTTTCAAGCTGATTGTAATGTAGTGGGTCTATTTTATAATTAGTTGGATGCATTTGCTAGTTATTTCTTTTACCCTAACTAGTTATTTCTTTTACCCTAACTAGTTTTGTGGATGTACTCTACATGTTTGTTTAAATGTCTTAATGAGAATTTTGTCCATATTCTTCATTGTTAATCTTTTCTCCCTTTGTCTTTGTTTGAACTACGTGTGGCAAGGATGCACGTTTTTGATTTGGTTTGATGTTTCTTTTCAGGTATTCAATGGCAAATCGCGCAAAACTTCATAACTCATTCATTTGAACTCCAAATTGAGTGAAACTTGATTCCTTTTCTTTGTTTTCAATCCAAGAATGCGTTTAAACCTTGAAATCAAAATTTTACTCAATTAAGTATCAATTTCATTAAAGAAAACAAAAAATATAAGGGAAATACTATAAAATCATCATGTGAAATATGTTTAAAATTAGAGTTATCAAACTTCCCCATACTTGAGCAATTGCTTGTCCTCAAGCAAATAAATCAAAACAAAACTTTCGGGACAAGAAACGCTAAACAAATTTTATCACTATTTAGGAAACTGATGAATGAATACACTTGACCCGTAGAAAAGTAAGAAAATCACTTTCAATTAACTCGCAATAATAAAGTAAATCAATTTCACCCTTAACAATGTCATAATTTCACCTGACCATATTTGAATGCTCTAACAATACTTAATATTAGAGTTCATTAGTTAATTTATGAAAGTCGAAGTTTACCTGAGTCATTTAACCAAGCATTCTTAAACTAAAAATTGGATTTAACATCTCGCCAACTGGAAAAGAGTCATAAAAATTTTGTCCATTTGACTAAAGTGTATACAATTCTCTCTTCCATCTCACCAAGCACCATAATCTAAAACAAACACATTTTACATTCACTCATCCTCTGATCATCCTCCTAGTTCATGTTTTTGTTGAGAGGTCTTTTAAATTTATCTTATTTAAGCACAATTGTGTTGGTAGAGGGAAAGAATCTCGCTCTTCTAACGGACCAAGACCGATCCATACCAACTTATTCCTTATATTGATAGCGGGAAAGAACCATACTCTTTTGACGGACCAAGGCCGTTCTATACCAATTTTTTCATTAGAATTGGCAATGGAACTCAATCTCGCTCTTCTGACGGACCAAGACGAATCCTTACCAATTTTTTCTATTCATACACTTGTTATTACTTTTGACCTCCAATCATTGTGATTTTTCAGGAGTTTCTCAAAAGAAGAATTTCATTTGTTTGTTTGCTAAAAATTATAGGACTTTTAAAAATTTTTAAGAGAAAGGTATACATAAAAGTAAATTTAAAAATAACCACGACTAACTCTCAACTAGTGATATTGCTCCAATCTCAAGTCTTAGAGTCCCAAGCTAAATAACTCATAACTTTGCCCTCTACAGATTTGACTAATCAATTCTAGTAAAGTATAATAAGATCAATAATGATCAAGATGACACAGTTAATTTGGCTCAACACTTGTTAATCACCTTATTGTAAGTTAATTTAAAAATTAATTGGGTCAAATGTGAATAATTGGTCTCTTAAATAGTAACAAATTCATATATATCTCTTCTCTACACTTAATAACGTACATTGTCCTCAATGTATGACTAAGAAAGCATAGTAGCAAGATATGAAACAAGAAAAATCAGCATAGGGAAAAAGGAAATATATGTACTGAAAAAGAAATGAATACTTCCCTGCCAGTCGAAAATAAGGTGAAGAAGTTCAAAATGAGGAAGCATCATCATTACATGTCTGATTTTACATGCTTTGGCCAACAAAAAAAAACAACAAAAAAAAAAAGAACTAAGAAGAGGGATCAGAATCCGTCTCTTCATCATCCTAATCGGATGGTGCCTCTGCCATGGTTGCATCATCGTCGTCGTCACTGCCCTCAATATCCTCTTCACTACCCCTAGCCGCCTCTTCTTCACTACCCTCGTCATCCTCTTCCTTACCACCTTCATCTTCCTCTTCCTCACTCTCACTATCCTCATCATGTGCACCTAACTCTTTCATTTTGAGAAATTTTTCCATTTTGTCTTGGTGGATATGAAGTTTATCCACACTTTCTCGGATATAACGAACCTCAGACATTAACATATCAAATTTGTCTTCAAAGCTTGCTGAAGACGTCTGGCTTCGAGATGTGCTGCGTGAGTGTCGACCTTGACGTCTTGTTGGTAAAAGGTTCATGAGTCAGAATGAATTAAGTCACATAGGAGTGACTTGATTTACTAAGGTAAGTGAGGGCCAAACGACAACCTTAGTCCGCATGGCCTACACGAGTAAGGTGATGTAAGGGCCACAACAAATATGCCTTTTTCTTCCGTGTAGTGGTGGCTGAAAAGTTCAGCGAGCTTGATGGCGAGATTGATGGGATGTTTATAAATAACACTATACAGATAGAGGCAATCCTTGTTGGAAACCACACTGGTGCTGAGGCCTTTACCAGTCAATGTATGCGCAAAGAGCCAATGAAGAACTTGATATTCAGGCTTGACCAATTGAGAAGCCTTGCTCTTTGCTGGATCATACGCATCACCAACAGTAATTTCGTTCCAAAACGTCCCTAGTGTTACTCCACGGGGAAAATGACATGAGAGACGTTGGAATTCTTCTATCCGTGTATATCTATCTTCATAGAGACCGAGATATCTGCCCAATTGAGTTATGGTCATGTGGAAAGGGTAGCCACTCAAAGTGAAATGGAGTTTGTGTTTGGGGCCCATGCCAGTAGCACTCTCTTTATCAAGTTTGTAAGTACATAAAAACTCCAAGGTCAACTATTTATAAACTGGAGCTTCAAGAGATAAAAATCGCTCCCAAATGGTTCCGTCCAAGAGCTCCTTCATTTCTGTTGTGAGCTCCAATTGAGCAAGAATATCCCAATCCAGACGAAGGGTGTCGCTGAAAGGCTTATTCTTAAGTAAACTATAGCGTTGCGACTGGTAGTCTTCCTTGAATTGAAGCATTAGGTGTTCTATCGAAGGGAGAGTGGCTAATGGTTCAACAATTGCACCTTCTTGCGATGAAGAGGATGCTGCATATTTAGATTTTCGTCGAATGGTAAGCTTTACGTAATTTGCCATTGAATACCTGAAAAGAAACATCAAACTAAATCAAAAACGCGCATTCTTGCCATACGTAGTTCAAACGAAGACAGAGGGAGAAAAGATTAAAGGTGAAGAATATCGACAGAATTCTCATTAGGACATTTAAACAAACATGTAGAGTGCATCCACAAAACTAGTTGAGGTAAAAGAAATAACTAGCAAATGCATCCAACTAATTATAAAATAGACCTACTACATTACAATCAGCTTGAAAAGCAGGCGTCCCAACACATCAATATCCTCATCTATATCAAGTATGACAAAATCCACGGGAAAGATGAATTTGTCTATTTGTACTAAAACATCCTCTATGATGCCTCTAAGGTATGTGATAGACCTATCAGCTAATTGAAGACTCATGCGCGTTAGTTTAGGTTCTCTTAACCCTAGCTTTTTGAACAATTTATACGGCATCAAATTGATACTGACTCCTAAGTCTACCAAAGCATTATCTACTAACAAATTGCTAAGCATATAAGGAATAGTGAAACTCCCTGGATCGTTTAATTTTTGTAGCAGCTTTTTCTGGAGAAGTGTCGAGCATTCGTTCAATGTAATAGTTGTAAGCTCCTCCAACTTCCTCTTATTCAATAGAAGATCCTTTAAAAATTTCGCATACTTTGGCATTTGCAAGATGACATTAACAAGAGGTAAGTTAATATATAATTGTTTGAAAATATCAAGCAATTTACAAAATTCCTTATTCGGATCAGTGTAACTTTGCTTAAGGCACTGCGGGTAAGGGATGGGAGGCTTGTACTCCTTCACTTTCGGTGGTTCCATACTTTCTTTTGATTTTAGTGGCTTTACATCTTCCTTACGGTTGACTTCCACTTCTTTCTCAACTACTTCCCTACCATCCTTCTTCTCCACTTGCAGTTTTCTACCACTTCTCAAGGTCACAGCATTAACATGTTCCCTGGGATTGACCTCGGTATTCCCTAGGAGCTTTCCCTGTGGTCTTTTAGAGATTAGCTTCGCAAGTTGACCAATTTGGTTCTCAAGGTTGCGATTAGACGCCTCTTAATTCCTCAACGATGATTCAATGTTGGACAAGGGAGCCTCATTGCCTTGAATATATTTTGTGAGAAGTTCTTCCACACTGGACTTCTTTTCTTGAGGAAGAGGAGGTGGAAATGGTATTTAAAATCCAGGTGGGCCAAAGTTGGTCTTTTGCTGGCCTTGGTTTTGATTTCCCCATGAAAAATTGAGATGATTCCTCCATCCGGGATTATAAGTGTTGCTGTAAGGGTTATTTTGTTGTATGGGTGGATTTCCTAGATAATCTACCTGTTCCGGTTGTTCTTGTGCTCCATAACCCTGCATGCCAAAGTCACTTACATCCGGTTGTACTTGTTGAGGGCCGATAAAGAGTGCATCAATCTTCTTACTCAATGGGTCCACCTTAGTTGCTAGATTAGTGGTCAAGTCCACATCATAAATTCCCATAACTTTTTTCTTGGCTCTAGTGCTTTCCCACTGATAATTGTTCATCGCTATTCCTTTAATCAGGTTTTGTGCTTGTTCGGGTGTCTTTGTGTTCAAAGTACCTCCTGCAGATACATCAATCATCTGTCTCGTAGATAAATTGAGACCATTATAGAAAGTCTGAATTTGCATCCATAGTGGGAGGCCATGATGTGGGCACCTCCTGAGTAAGTCTTTGAATCGCTCCTAAGTGTCATATAGCGTCTCTGCTTCCAATTGAGCAAAACAAGAAATGTCGTTTCGAAGTTTAGCGGTTTTCGTAGGTGGCAAATACTTCTCTAAAAATTTCTCTACCAATTCATTCCAAGTTGTGATTGAATTTCATGGTAGGGAGTTCAACCATTGTTTTGCTCTACCCTTCAAGGAAAAAGGAAATAGCTGCAGTCGGATGGCATCATCCGTGGCTCCATTGATTTTAAATGTATCACAAATCTCTAGAAAGCTAGAGATGTGGGCATTAGGATCTTCATCTTGGAGACCGTCAAACTGAACATATTGTTGCACCATTTATATGATGTTAAGTGCAATTTGGAAGTTATTAGCTGCGACGGTTGGCCTTGCGATACTAGAGTCAGCTCCAATAAGTGTAGGCCTTGAATAGTCGGACATGGTCTGATTTGCTTCATTACTATTGTTAGCCATGTGTGGTGGATCTTCTTGCTCGATGAATTGAGTGTTGGCCTCTTCACCCTCTTCCTTAATCTCAACGATTGAATCGTCTCCTATGGTAGCCACAATTTGTCTAGGTCGCAATCTCAAAATTTGAAGGGCAGTTCTCTCAATTTCAGGATCGAGTTCTACTAAATCTTCCGAATTGCTTCGGGTTATGCACTATAAGGGTAAGAAATATAGAATCAATTGCAGCTCTAGGTATAAAAATAAACAATGAAAACAAAAAGAAAAGAAAGAAAAAAAATGGTTAAAGTAATAAAGCAACTAGTGTTCTTAATATCAAAAATCCCCGGTAACGGCGCCAAAAACTTGATATTAGGCAAGTACACCTATTAGTTTTAATATAGCGGATGTGAGTCCGAGTCGATCCTTCAGAAACTTCGAGTACTAATATTAATCTTAGCTCTATTATTTAACCGGAAAATTATGATGAGTTGAATGAATTAAAAATACTAAAATTAACAAACTAACCTAATTATGAGACTTGATTAAGTAATTTAAAAAGCGATAAAACTAAGAACAACTTCAAGAAGGTAATAATATATTTAGGAATTATTTCCCCTAGTGTTTAACATGTGACTGCTTAAAATATATTCAATTCAATTTCTATTATTCTTGACCGGAGGAATTCACAATTAAAATTAATATCTTTCTCAAGCATATTAACCCTAATCCTAAATTATTTACCGGAATCTTTTCACTTAGTAATATAATTCAGAATTGCATTAATGTATAATGAATTCCCACACAAACATACAACTTTCCGGAAGAAACATATATCTTATCTCTAAGTACACATGTAATTCTCTCCAATTATATAATGATCTAATTATACATGTAATTTCTCAATCATCATGCATAATATCATAAATTGATACTCTAGAAATATCAATTAACAATTAAACAAAATAATTGAATCAAGAAAAGATAGAAACTTTATTGAAGATTATAAATCAACCTAAGAGTCACATGAAACCCTAAGTTCCATAATCTTAAATACAAGAATTTCAAGCTATCATAATGAAACTAAAAATGAATTCCAACAAAAGCATAAAATAAAACATGAAAAACCCCTTTTGTTGATGATAAATCTCTTCAATCTTGAAGTTAGGTGTTACTTTTGCCTTTTTCTTCTCCTTCTCTTCAAGTCTCTTCACTTCTCGAGTGTCCAATCTCCTTTTCGAAACCCTAGTATGTCCTTTTATAATGTATTGTAAAGTTTATGTTTTCGTCACCAGATACGGCCTGGGACACGGTTGTGTCCCCAGGTCATGTAACTTTCTGACCTTGGTAAATTTTCCTGGGTGGACACAGCCTAGGGACACGACTGTGTCCCAAACTGTGTAACTTCAAAACTTCATAACTCATTCATTTGAACTCCAAATTGAGTGAAACATGATTCCTTTTCTTCGTTTTCAATACAAGAACGCGTTCAAACCTTGAAATCAAAATTTTACTCAATTAAGTATCAATTTCTTTAAAGAAAACAAAAAATGTAAGGGAAATACTATAAAATCATCATGTGAAAATATGTTTAAAATCAGAGTTATTACAAATCATGAAATAATCTTTTGCTTCCATAATTACCATGTCATCTCCTTTGAAAAGAAATCATTTTTCCCTAGCTACCACTTATGAATTTGTTAATTTTGAATTCCCAAAGATAGCTGCATGTAGAACTTCTTTCCTTCAGTTTTCATTCCATTAAGTACGAAAGAATTTAACCTTAAGATAAACACCATTATCCATCTACCATTTATCTTTCTAACCATTTTACTTATACCTCTCCAATTCTCATAATGAATAAAGATTCTTCACATAAAATTGATCTTTGAGCATTTAATCTCCCTTTTCACTCACTTAATTGTTGTCCTTTCGTCTCACTTATACCAAGCAAATCCTAAATCGAATAATAATTCTAACTCTTGTACAATCATTCTATTAAAGTGCACTCACCCAAAGTATAAAATTATCCTTTCAAACTTAACTACTGTTATCTTAAGTCTAACTCCCTAATTTATAGATATTAAATAATGGAAGTTTACATATCAAATTTAACTACCCCTTTCTTATGCACCCATATACTTTTTAAAAGAACCAATTTCAATTGACCTTCAACTAGAAACATCAGTTATTGATGGTTGTCCGTCGTCCTTTGTAATGTTCATTTCAAATCTAAATTCTTAAGTTGCATCCCTCTAAATTGAATTTCCTATGAACCATTGGATCTTTTAACCTCTACATATAAATCCGTTGAGACACAAATTACAATCTAAAAATAGAACCTTATCAATTAAAGCTAAGTGTCTTCTTACACTCTTACATACTTCTAAAAGGAAAAATATTAATTTGTTAATTATTTATCATCTTTCCGATCTCAAAACTATAATCATTTTTCTTATCGAATAAAGAAGTACTATCTTGTTTATATTGACATCTCCTAGATATGAGAATTATTGATGCCCTCTTCTTAAAAATAAACTAGGATTTCACTCCTAAAATTTCCTATTAACCTTAATAACTGATCCAAAACCAATAATTTGAAGCATAGATGATCGAGAGAAATTCTAATTAGAATTAGAGTATGTAGCGGAAGCTAAAGAAAGTACTTGAAGTTTTGAGGATGAAACTTTTTGAAGGCAAGTAGAATGTAAGACCTGCTAACTTGCTTTAACAAACACAATGGCATAAACCCTACACCCTTAGGTTCTTAAGGACCTAATACGAATTTAATTGCTAACCTTATAGCCCTAAATAATCTTGTATATATAAAATAAATTATAGAAAGTAGAAATTATCAACAAGTGGTAAAAAGATTAGTTATTATAATATAAAAATTCAAGACAATAATTATAAAAAATCTATCAAGGATTAAAGATGATAAAAAGTGAGAAAAACATCTCTTTGCCCTTAGAAGTAAAAGTAGGTAGTAAATAGCATAAATAAAATAGTAAATAGTAAACTAGTAATAAAGTAAGGTTAATTAATAATAAATAAGGGTAAAAAACATGATAACGACCCATGCCTCTTATATATAAGACATCATCATGACATATCCTAAATAAAAGTATATATTTGGAAAAATAAATTAAATAATAGGAGAAAATGCAAATAATCCTCCTAAACTTTGACTTAAGTATATATTGATACTATGCACTTTCAAAATGTGGTTTTTGATTTTCTAAACTTTAATAAATTGACAAACAACTCTCATAAATCGAGAATAACCCCCTTCAACTTTGATTTTAGTGTACAAATACCCCATAAACTTATTAAGATGTGCTTTAGAACCCTATAAACTTTGACCATAATGTGATTCTTTTTAATTAAAAAAAGAAATATCATTTGTGTTGCCAATGTATCAAAGTTTAAGAGATAAAAAATTATACATTAAAAGTTCAAGGGGTCAATTCATATCTGAGACAAAGTTTATAGGGATTATTTTCAATTTCTCCTAAATAATAAAATAATTAGGTAAAATGTTAAAATATGATAAAAGTACCTTATAAAATGTCATAAAATACTAAAAAAAATCAAAATAACTCTACAAATCTCAAGTAACTAATGATACATCATAAAAATATCCAACAACTTGTAAGGAAAGTAAACAAAAATTCATAAAATTTGGAACTATCATAAAATAAATAGAATATGTTAATAACTTCTTCAAAAATTCACTAAAAATTATACAAGTGGCAATTTTTCCATTAATTTACACTTGTTTGAAAATTATTAAAAAATTAAGTAATTTGTTCAAAAATTCACCAAAATTTGTACACTTATCCAAAATTTGTGAAACTTTAATGCAAGACGTGTAAAAATATGAGTAACATTTTTATAATTTTCTATAATTTTGGGACATGTATACAATTTATTATTAATTCTTAAACACTATAAATACTCCTTCCTTAATTTTGAAAATCTATACTACTCAAATCAAGCCTCTAAAATTTGAGAGAAAATTTGTGAAGCTTCTACATATTCCTTTTAAGAGGTTATAAAAGGTTAGAGCTTTTAATTAATGTTGTTTCAAGGAGTTCTTTTTTATTTATAAGTACTCTATAACCCTATCTTCTCGTAGTAATTTTTCTAGAATTAAATTTGTATGTTTGGTATTTTTTATAATTTTTCTAAATTTCTGCCCATTTTATTAAAAAAATGTTTATTTTAAATAAAATCACAAAACCTTATCTATTAACTTCCTAAAATCCCAAAACTTTTCCTTGTGCTTTGTTATATCTAATATGATATTTTGGCTCCATCTTTGGTAATTTTTAAATTATTTTCTAATTTTTTTTATATTTTGGCCAAATTTTTGCTTAAAATATTGAATATATGATAAAACGTATAATATAAAATTATCTTGAATAATAGCTATTACTTACTATTATATATTTTAAGTTTTTCTATGACTATATTTTACTATTTGCAATAGCCTTTTCATTAATAGTATCTTATTTTAGCTCTTTTATACTAATGATTCTAAAACTATGTTTCGAAATCTTTATATATATATATATATATATATATATATATATATACAGACTATATATAATAATTACAATCATTATAAAAATCAAGTTTTTTTTTGGTGAATATTAATACTTCCTTTACAAGTACATATTGAAGTACCAAGGCCTATAAAACAATACAAATTAAAAATTACTAACAGTATGAAGTAACTGAACTCTAAAATATATCTAATAATGAATTTTTTATAGGATTTCAACTTAACTTTTATGAGAATATTGGGTATCTACAATCTAGTTAAGTAGCCTATCATATGATAATTCTTGATGTGTTATCAACAGGTAGTAAGTCGTTATATTGTTGGTGCCTATAAATTAGTTATATGTGTTATCAACGCATGTCATGAATATAGATGCAAGATTTTTAATTGATGACTTGTGCTACTTTGCTTGACATATATAATATTCTAATTTGGTATGGAATTACCAATTGATCACCTAATTAACTTGACTAATGTAATACTTGACTCTAAAAATTATACATGCATAGTATACCTATAGTCTACATTTTCCTATCAACATTACCCATATGATATGGAAATAAGATTTCCTTCTTTCAATCCTACGAAACCAAAATGATAAGAGAGGAGGCTACCATCATGTTGGAAAGTATCAAGTAGGATAGTTTGGAATGGTATAGAGAGGATGAGGGAAAGTCATTGTACATCCTTGGATTGATGGGAAAGTTTAGGCCCATAAAATAGTGAATTGTAATAAAACTCTTTGAAACCCAAGCTAGAGTGGGGTTATTTTCTATAGTCTCGTGATGTATAGGTTAACGTCGTATGGATGGTACTTTGGCTATTACATTACATTATAAAAGGGCTTGCTTGTCTTGCTTGTTTACATATAATACTTATCTCTTACTACTTACTAAGCACGTAGTTTCGCCTTACTAATTACGTTGTTTCGCTCATAACCCTATAGTCATTCTTTTGCAATTTAACTCTACAAAAGCTTAGGAAGGAAGAAATGAGTGAGGTCCAATTAATAGAAACTGACAAATCCCTTAACTAGGCAATTGAAATGAGAACTTTAAGATAAAGAGGGCATTGTTCTTCAAGGTTATTGGTATGCATGCTTCACTTCCACTAAATGTTGCCAACTCGAATGTGAAGCCTTATATATATATTAATCGTGAAATGATAGCTGTGGGGCTTATGTTATCATTGACTATTGTCAAGCCTTATTTTATTTTCCTTAATTTAATCTATATCAAGCATAGCCCACTTAATATAAATTACTTGATATTAAATTAATGAAATATTTTTCTAAAAAATTAAAAAAATGGAGTTGCTAACCAATTCAACGGGTAAAAAATGAAATTAGAGTTTTCAGGTGGAAAAACTCTAATTTGGCCACTGGTTTGCGGATATTCTAAAAAATTTTGATTTTTAGAAAATTAAACTAGAAAAACCGGGTTCAGAGGCAAACTTAATGATACTAAGTCACCTGTAAAAACTAAAGAAAAATTAATAGGCTTTTATTTTTATAATTTTCTAAAAATACTAAAATATGTTTAAATAAGTGAAAGATAACTAAAGTGAATTTTTTTATTAAGAATTTTCATGAAAAAGGGAAATTTTTTTTTAATTTTTTATACGGTTACCCCGAAGGTGCCTATGTACTCACTAGTCGGGATTAAACCGATCATAGTTCTCTTTTTTATAAAATATTTAGTGAGTGGGTTATTTTATTTAGAAAACTGAGTCAGGTTTACATTTATTTATCAATTTGTTATTTAAAAAAAAAATTAGGAAATCTAATTTTCCCAAATTAAAGAAAACCTTAACTAACTAAATTTTTTTGAAAAACTTGATTGAGATTTTTTATTTTTAAAACAATTACGTGTCAAAAAATATCTCTTCTAAATTCTAACTATAAAATCTATCAAGATGCTATTTAGATATGTATGCTTATCCAAATCTTAACCATAAGATATATTGGTGATATGTAAGATACATATCTTCTCCATATCTTAATCATAAGATACATTGAAGATATGTTTATTTAAAAAAAAAAAGACATGATTGTACAAAAAACTTAGTTTTATTAGATTTTATTGGAATTGCCTTAAAAAGTTGCAATAAAATAAATAATAACTAAAAAAAACTTGCACTTAAACAAAAAATAAATTAATAAAGGAGAAAAACATAACCAATAAAATAAATAAATAAAAACTAATGAAAATTTACCTACGTGTTGAATTGTGTCGATGTTGTGCTCATGTTTGTCAACGTGTGTTCAGCTGCTGTGTTGCGTGGATTGGGATGGTTGATGTGTGCTTTGATTAGGGTGCTTCAGGTGATAGCTATTGGGCGAAGGGTAGGGGCTTCAGTTGGTGTGTGATGGCATCAAGGCTTGCGGTTGATCAATGTGCTGTCATGGATTGGAATTGCTGGAGATGGACTTCGGATGATTTGTTGTTAGGTCATGCATGGTAATTCATCACGAAATTAGAGTGAAGGCATCTATTATTAGTGAAGGGCAAGGAATTGGCTTTATGCAAGGTGCTCGGCAATTCAAATTTGATTGCATTAGACTTGCTGAGGCGTTTAGTCATTGATTGTTGGCTTGCATGTGAAGCCATCTAAGGGAATTGTTTAGTCAAGTTTTGAAATTGGATTGTTGGAGTTTGTGAATTAAAGGGGCTTGGCATAGATTAACCTCGGATAATCTTTGGATGAGTAGACAAGCGAGTGAATTTTTGGCATGTTCATGTGTGTTTTGGATTGCCTTAGGGGAGTTTGTTTCAAGTGAATGAATTATGGAGTTTATGATTCAGGCTAGTGAATTGTGGAGAAATAAAAAACCATCTCTAACTTCATCACTAAATTCCTATTTATAAATCAAAAACTGAATTTTTTGTATCTTTTAATTATAGATTTGATCTTAACAAATGAAAGATACGATAGAAATTTGACCTAGCTTCTAGAAACCCTACTTAATTCGGGCTTTCTATTTTTCAAGGCCTGATTCGATCCTATCCGATCTCATTTGGTTTAGTCCAAGAGTCCACTTAATAAATTAATTTAATCTCGCCTAATATAATTTAGATAAAAAATCTATTTTATATTAGATTAGACCAAAATTATTTTAATAAAGCCCGATTCTCCAATGACTTAATAATTTATTAAATTGTTCACACACCGTCATTTGATTTAATATTAAATGATTTCACGCGACGCGATTCTACTTAACTTGATATGACACGACTTGATATGATAAGACTTGATTCGACTTGATATGATACGACTCGACTTAACTCGACTTGATACGACACGACTCAACTCTCTTTTTTTATTTTTCATTTTTATTTATTATTATTTTCATTATTTTTATTTTTTATTATTTTCTTATTTTTTTTTGTTTTATTTATTTTTTAACCTAGCTTAACTAAAATGAAACATGACAAAAAGGAGGTGTCTACAATTATTGATGTGCATAGCAGGATTGTTATGATATAGGCACCTAGGGCTTGACATATCGACTACCCATAAAGTTACTAAGTGTGGCTTAAGTGCTTAAACTACCTTGTCTTAGAGACTAGGCCTGAAGACTTAGCTTCAATCCAAGGGTGTTGTTTGTTGGATTGAATGGCTAAGCAGCATACAACAAGCAATTATTAAGTCGAGTTTACATTTTAGTCTGGTTATTAAGGTTACCTAGCAAATAACGAGCATGATCATTACATGCCTATATAGATCAACCAAGTCCAACCATCTAAAAGGTAATGCAATAATTGACTTGAATCTATTACGATTAAGGGTGATATGCATTACCTTTTAGTCTACAAGCTTAATAAGTCTCTATTTAGCTATGGATGTTGTAAATTGGTTCTAAGGGAGAGGTAGTGAATCTGTCTTAGTTTAACCTGTTATTAAAGAAGAACCAACCCATATAGTTCACTTAATATTTAAGTCCTTTGCTTTAGTTCTTATATGTCCTTC
This sequence comes from Lumnitzera littorea, assembly GCA_024138015.1. Classification (NCBI taxonomy): domain Eukaryota; kingdom Viridiplantae; phylum Streptophyta; class Magnoliopsida; order Myrtales; family Combretaceae; genus Lumnitzera; species Lumnitzera littorea. The sequence goes on along the minus strand of JAMXBB010000008.1, from coordinate 83,424,644 downwards.
CTTTTTTCTTTAATCGCCTTAGACTTATTTCTAACATGTAAGGTCTTTAGCTTAAATACTCATTTTCTTTTGAAGCTTTACTCTTGTTGTTGAAACGATTAAGAAAACTATAAGTTAAATTTTACTCAAATTAGTTGCTCTTAAATATTTGAGGTTCAAAGAATAAGACTGAATGTACAGATAATTATATCTATTCCTATTCAATTATAATATTCTACAATTAAACCCCAAATAGTCAAGTAAGTTCTCTACTTGGTTTTAACTCCAAAATAAAAAGATATGCAAGAAACCTCATTTTGAGCTTATAGGACTTAATAGTAGCTCATAAGACCAACTTCTATGCCTCCATTTGTAGGTTTTTTTTTTACAAGCACAAGATTGAAGGAGAAGATTAACCTTTATCTTAGCTTAAGCTAGCTCACTAGATGCCATTCTTAGCTAATGAAGCTTAACGATTTTAGAGAGCTTTGGCTTACCTTAAAAACCTAAAGAAGACAAAGAAATGAAGGTAAAGGGAAATGGAATGGTTGCTAATGGTCTTAAATAAAAGGGAAGGGTCTAGGGCATTTTCGTCTTTTCTCTTCCTTCTTACTACTTTTTTATATTTAGCAATTCACCCATTACTCTAAACACCTAATTATCCTTTATTATTTTTATTATTCCTTTACTTAATGATTCTGATTAGAGTTTTAATTTACATCTTGTTTGCAATTAATTTATGTAATCCATCTTTTTAATTTGCAAGAGAAAAATTCCCGAATAAGGTTAAAAATAGTATTAAAAAAAAGTAACCCTAAAATTTCATGCATTAATTATTTAGGTTGTTTCACCCTCCTTCCAACCCCCTTCTCCTCTTTTCTCTCTTTTCCTGCAATGAAATTTCATCCTTGAAATTTACCTGGTGTTTGAGATAAGTTTGAATACTTAGTTTGTATGGCGTCTTTTTGCTTGATTTTGTCCACTCCGTTACACTTAGACATGGTTGATGAATTTGTTCCTTAAGATTGTTTCCTTTTTGTCCACTATCTTTATCGAAAGCTCAACATAAGTTAGATTATGTTGCTATTGGGCTAACTTAACTCCAAAATTGCATCCAAATCCAAAGTATATTTACTTAGGTGATATACTTGGGGGTTTGACACATGAGGATATCAAACAGACTTATACAGAAATAATGGTCCTTCTAATAAGAGTAGAAAATGTAAGGGTTTTAAAATGGGTTTAGCTATTCATAGACTACTTACAAGGATGTTACACCTAATAAGCACAACACAACCTAATTTTACCACTCAATATGATGCAGGAATGAAAAATTAGGGTCACTCACTACTATTCCTTATTAAATGTAATAGATAAAAGCTAAAGTTACTTAGGAGCAATACTCCTAAGGAAGAAGAAGAAGAAGTATAATATCATTCAATAAAAATTGCGGCTAATACAAGATGGAGACTATTAATAATAAGTCTCCCAAGGTAACTATAATCATGGAAATGATGAAAGGGTATAATATAGATGATGTGAAAATAGACATTATACATCAATATCAAAAAGGGCTAAAGTAGACAAAAAGAATATCTTCTATTAGTATCAGTGTCAAAGGACATGTGTCTAATTATTGTTGGCACGTGTTTAGTAAGTAAGACAAGGTTTCATGGAATTTGTCCAAGCTTAAGAGTTTAGAGATGTATGAAATTGGTTTTACAATAGTAGAACAACTTGGAATAAGTGAAAACTATGGGCAGATTGTATTGGTTAGGGTGATTCAGGTCGGTTGTATGGAGAACTAGACGAAGAACATGATGACAGGTTAAAGGGCAGCTTAGCTATGATGGCAATTGGTTATTGATGCTTAGGAAAGTGGTTAAGGCTTGAGAAGAGGAAGGAAACCTTGTCATTTGTTAGTTGACAGCTAAGATTTGGTACATAAGGTTTTAGAGTCCTTAAACTTGGCTTTGAGTCAATGGTATGAGGATTTGATTCCCATCAACTCCTTAGGGTGTTGAGGATTTGACTTCAAATCTAGAGGGTCTTTAATCAACTCATCTTCTTTAACATGATACAATATAAGATTGGTTTGCATTGAAGGTGGCAAAAACTTCTTAATCTTTAGGTATATTGATTTTGTTAGCATGATCGTTGATTTTCTTATTGGACCTTGAATAGAGCATTGACTTGTGATTGGGATAGATAAGTGCACCAAGTCAAGTTATAGCATAAAACTGATTTGAGTCTAAGTTATCGATCCAATAGGAAACCACGAAGTTGAGGAAAACTTAGATTATGATTATTCTTCCCTAGATTTCCAATTATCAAACTTAGGAGTTAAGGATAGATGAATAAAACTAAAACCTAATTAAGATGTAAATGACAAATAAAAAGGCAAGAATAATAAACAAGAACACTAAAATAAACAAAAAGATTAATTAAAGTATAAAAGGCATAATCCTTAGTAAGTCTATTATTTACTATCTAGTCTTATGCAACTTTTAAATCTCAATTAATTATTAGGTCGTAGGAATTCCTCATATGAATTAACTAAATTCATGTCTTTTCATTAATTCCTATCCTTGAGTGTACTTTATCCGAATCATTTATGTAAAAAAAATATAATAAAATTGCATTAAGGTCTTGTATTTTGCTATTAGGTTTCCCTAATCTGTAGAAATCAAATAACTCAATGTTTAGTTTATTTAATTACTTCTAATTACATTAGTCCATCTACTATAGGATCTTGTGAACTCTATAGTAGACTTACACGTTAATTCAACAATTGACAATATTGAAGTAAAGACAATAAACACAATTTGATTAGATCTCAAGGCTAATATTATAAATTGAATAATAAATAACTGTCACATAGAAAATTAGGGTTCAATAAAGATCAATTAGGAACTATAAAATCAAAACATGGAATAATAATTGACACATAGAAAAATAAGGTTCAATAATTGGGGTTGGAGGCCTAATCTTCCCTTGCTTTGAGCATCACTCTTGTTATCCCTAATTACTCTTGGTATACTTAGGTTTAATATTTTGATTATAACCTAGACAACACAAACAACTACGACACTTTAAAGAGTCACAACTTTGTACACCACTTACTACAAACATTAATAGCCATATTAACTTTACTACAACAATAGCTTAACTTCACTTCTCAAACACACAACAATACAACAACAATGAAAACTCCCCTTGCACCACTTATTTTATCGTAGCTATTGCATAAATGCAACAACTAGACAAGTGTAACACGTATAACTCTTTGGTATTTATAACCTTCATTCTAATACACAAGATGATATGCCTCAAGGTTTTGACACATGATGATATCCAACATAAGTAAAAATAATGGGTTCTTCTAAGAATAGTAGAAAATACAGGCGTTTTAGTATGATTTTAGCTATTTGTGAGGTACTTGCAAAGATGTTACACACTTGACAAGCACAACATAACCTAATTCTACGACTTGATATGGCATATGAATTGAAAAGATAGGTCACTTGCTACTATTCCTTACTAAAGGGAATAATAAGAGCTAAAGTTACTTGGAAACAAAACTTGTAAGAAACAAGAAGTGATAACATTCAAGAAAAGTTTCGACTAATACAAGAAGGAGACTATTCATAGTAAGTCTTCTAAGGTAATTACAATCATAGAAATGACAAGAAGGAGATCAATTCATAGTAAGTCTTCTGCTAGTGTCAATATAGGAAGATATGTGTTGCATCATTGTTGGCGTGCATCTAGCAAATAAGAAAGAGTCACTTAGACTCTATACAACGTAAGAGGTTAAAGATGCATGAAACAACTTAGACAATAGTAGAGGTAGCTCGAATAAGTGAGACCATAGGTAAATCCTATTAACGAAGTTGATTTAGGTCAACCATATGGACAATTGGTTGGTGAATATTGTAAACCTTGGAAATTTCCTAGATAAGGGGTTAGAAGTTGATAAGATTTCTTGAAAAATACTTTTAGTGTTGGCAAGATAACTAATCTTAAACCTAAGAGACTACTCTCAAAAGATAGAACTTAAACTCTTAAAACCCTAAATGATAGCCTTAGCATTAGTTTGACCCTTACACTCAAAGCCTTAAAATCTTGTAAATAAACACTAATAACTAATGTTAACTCCCAAGGTCAACTTAAACTAACAAAACAAACCTTAAACCTTAATGGGAAAGAGATTGATAGGTGAAGCCTATGAGAGCTCCATAAAATTGATAAAAGGTAAATTATGCCAAAAATGAATATTGATATAGAGAACTCTTAGAATGAATTCAAAACCCTAAAATGAATACTATAGCCCTTAAATGAACCTTTGAACACTAAAATCCTAATTGGAACCCTAATATGTGCGAACCTTTAAAATGATTGTAAAACCCTAATCTACTGTCAAAAACCTTAATTTGACTATTATGCTCTAATTAAATAGTAAAACTATTCACTTATTGGAGATTAATTACTTAATTTCCCTAAAACCTTAATCTACCCTCTAAAACGTACTCGAACTGCAACAATTGTCCTAATTCCTTAAACTAATTAGACAAGATGATTTAATAGACTTAACTAACTTAATTTGATATGCTAAGCCCTAAATTTGTGCTAAGTGTATGAGTAATTAAGATTAAGAAACTTAATTATACCTTAATTCGCTAATCAAGTCTTACATCATAATTAACTATAAGTCAAGAGCGATTAATCACACGAAACCAAAGTAATTATGTGAAAATATCTCCTTAATAATGACAACATTATACTTGGGGAGACAATATGGACCCTACAAACTTTTAGATCCAAACTTAAAGTCGGAAATAGGAGTTAATAGGTAATCCTTAGAACTACTCAAGATATAATAATAAAATTCTTAAATAAAACGATTGAACCCTAAATAATAAGTCATGAATCCTAAATAATAAGTTGAAAAACTCTAGAGAGAGTAAAACCCTAAAATCTTAACTATATGCATAAAACCCTAAAAGCCCTAATATGCGAGAAATCTTAAAACAATTGAAAAATATTAATAGATTGACTGAAACCATAATTGGAAGCTCAAAACCCTAATTCAACTAATAAACCTTAAGTATATCCCTAAACTATTTGTTAATCGTAAATAATTTCTCTAATTGATCGAAAACCCTAAATTGTCAATCTCGTACGCTGTCTAAAAATCCTAATTGGTCCCAAATACTAAAAGACTTTAACAAAAAAAAGTAATATAAGTCAATGAACTTCATTAAAGTGATAAAATATGGTAAGACCCTAATTAGGCTTAAATTACTTATTTAAGTATAATTGCGATTAATTAGCTAAATTACCCTTTAATCCATTTGCTAACTCTAGTTTTCTTAATTAAGAAATGGACAAGATCAATTAGGGAGATAGGACAAAAAGATTAGTTGGCAATTAAGATATTTTGGAGATAAATTCTTGCCTTAATTTGCAAAAATCATAAAAGCAAGTGGTCCCAACTTAAAGCTAATACTTGGTAACTAAAAGAGAAGAGAGTTTGTCCCCCATATCTCACCTTGATATGCAATTTCACTCCTTCAAAACCCTCATTTGACTCCATTTTTCACTTTAAAAATGCCTTAAGAAACACTTAAAAAAAACCTTAGGAAATACTCTCAAAAAACCTAAACAAAAACTAAAGGAAAAAGGGAAGAAAATAAAAGGAGTTATCAGATCACTTGCGTATATCAACGTCTTTTAAGATTTCCACCACCATAAGACTTCAAATAAAAAATGGCCACCACCATTTAAATTACCACATCCCTTAATTTCTTGTTGACAAACCTTGTCTCTAAAGGAGCACATTTCAACTTTGATTTTGAGTGAGGAAATTTGAACTTGTGTAGACCAGTAAAGTAAAACTCACTCAACTTAAGTTTTCTATTTACACTTGTTATACTTATGATATCTTGAGAGTTTATGATTAGAAATACTATATAAACATGTTATAATCGTGTACATGTCATTTTAGAACGATATAGTGATACTTCCATTCATGTATTTAACTAGTTTGTTACTTGCATTCTAGACGTGTAAGAGATAGTTTTATGTAGGTAACTTGATAACCACCATCAAACTCCCACTATATTTAGGGCTGAAATATGAATAGTCTTATCTTCAACATATTTTTGTTTTGTCATGTTCATCTTAGGAAGACATAGTTTAAAACGCATCATAGTAGTGTTTTAGTATGTTACAACAAGTTGTGTAGAGAAATAGTTAAAATCTCCTTAAAAACTCTCTTCAACCACCTCCTTTACTTAGGAAAACAAGTTGTAAATTCTAGTTCAATATTTTCATTACATGATTAATCAATGCTAATCGGGATTTAGGACTTAATTATTGGAGTTAAGTAGCTAAATAAGATCCTAGAAGTATAAAATGGTCCAAATGACATATAGGCTTAAAGAAATTAATTTGGAGCCTTAAATTAGATAAGACCAGATTTGGAACACTTAATAAAATGGTTTATTTGATGGAAAAAATTAGGATATTTGGCCCATTAGAATAAGTTAGAATCAAGTTTAGGGCCTTAGAATGCATATTAGGGCTAAACTAGCTTAGTTAGTGATTAGGGCTTGAGAAATAGGATTAGAAGCCTATTTGGTGAAAAGAACCAAACCTAAATCTTAATAGAAAATGGACTTATCTTAGGGATTTTAGTGGGCTTAGGCCTAAAATAATAAATAGAATTAGGTCTAAGGCCTTAAAGAGTGAGTTAGGCCTAAAACCTTCTAAAAAGACTAAAAATAAGGCCTAATAACTATTGGACCAAATCTAACCGCTAAGTTAATGGACTTATAAAATAATACCTTAAAGGCCCATTAACCAAATAGGACCTAAAACTAGCAAAAAGGGCCCATAAAAGTAAAATCAAAGCCCAAATTAAAAATTTTAGAAATTGGACTGAAAATAAAACTTAAAATGTTTAAATAAAAGCCTAAAAGACCAAGTGTAAGGCCCAATACTAATAACTAAGCCTAAAGCCCAAAACTAAGCCCAAACCCTAAGTTGGTCAAATTAACACCATTGACTAATGAACTTATTTAGCCTAAATTGAGTTCTTAGAAGTCTAAACACCTTTAAAGGACTTCATTAAATGAAAAAACACTCAAAAACAATGAAAATCAACAATAAAAATGTGAAATTCCAACTTAAAACGAGAAAGTTATGATTAAAATACGAAATGGGTAGAAATTGGGAAATTGTAGCGAGGTTAGGGAATAGATTAAGTTCAAGATGAGTTTTATATATTTTAATTGCCTTACTTAGGTGATTTAGGATACCAAGTTTGAGACTATCGAAGATTACTGGAAATACCAGACTTTAAGGCTGAGTGAGTATATCAACCCTTGTCTTATCTTGTATTTGTTTCTAGTGTAGTGCAATAATTAATTATATCTATGAAAATTGTTATCCTTGGGGAATTGTGGTATTTGCATGTGCTTGTATTGGTCGTACTTATGTGCTAAAATACCTTAATATGCCAAACCGATGAATTGGTTGTTGCATTAGTTGATAAGACTTTGCAATGTTGGTCACCTGTAAACTAGATTTATAATTATCTAACCTTTAAATAAACCGGTCATGCATTGCATCTTTTTGCATTATTACTAAAGGGTGTCAACATGACGCAGTGGAGTGAGAGATCATGCATGTTGGATCCATTATTGTGATATGTTATTGTTGTATCATATGACATATTCATTTGACATGTTCTTACCTTGACCTTTGGGATATACTCGACTTTAGGGAGTGTTGCCTTTTGCTTGAAGCCAAGCTGTGTCTACTTTTTTGGGTCTACCAAGAGAAGATGATATTTGTTTGGATGATAGATGTAGAGACCTGAGTCTTGACGTACCTAAATACTTCCTAACCTAGGCAACGGTGGGTATAAAACTGTACTATATGCAATTACCAGTTGATTGTATACGCTATTTATATTGCATACATTCATATGTTTGTACATACATTCATATGTTTGATAAATAACTTACTTGTTATTATTTGATGATAAGGTAGAAAGGTTACTTGTTAAGTTAGGTGTAGCTTACCACCCCCCAATAGTTTTCTTTGTAGGTTTTACAAAGTTGTGGCTAAGTTAGGATTTGAGTACAGAATGCTCCATTAGGCTAAGAAAGTAGAATGATAAGTTTAAAAAAGTAAAGAGGATAGTCAAATTGAACTTTTAAAGTGTCTAGTGACTTTATGATAATTGGAATTTAAATACCCTTTCTGATTGTATGGTAAGTGGTTCTAACTCTTTACAATTCTAGTAATTGAGGATTGCTAGATCACTTATATACATACATACATACATACATATATATATATATATATATATATAGTTAAGTAGATGTATGTAAAAAGTTTAAGTACGATTGAAAACTTACGAGCTAGTGTCTTGTAATCTTTGACTTGTAAGACAGTTTTTATATCATGAATACATACGTAATATGAAGATTTTATGTAAAACTATTGGACCCTCTTTTAAGGTGTTACAAATATGATGGTAGGTTAGAGGGTGACTTAACTATGATGGTAGTTAGTTTTATCGAACCAATAGGTTTTTGTGTGATTTTGATAAGAACAAAATTATGCAACTTGTGTTAAATAAAATCTTAATACAAACCTCTTTGCATTCTTTAAAAAAAATAGTTAATGTATCTAAAGTTTGATCATCTCAATGAAACTGCACTTAATATGGTATCTCTCTTGACAAACGATTCATTGAGTTGACATTGAAGTGTTTTAAAGATGTGAAATAAGTTAGATTTGTTTGTTGCATGAAAATTATGCTAGTTTGCCATTTTGGTGTAAATAAGCTAGCTGGTTGTCTCAGAATCATCTGGTTGGTTACGCTAAGTGATTTGTGATCAGAAGCAAGTGATGGATTGTATAATTGGTTTTCCTTGGACCATCCGACTACTTGAAGTAAGTCTTTTGAGGTTAGAGGGATGTGTTGAACTATGTGACTAGTTAGTTGAAGACCAATTGATTTACGACCCCTTTTGTCTGAATGGTCCCACTTGAATCGTCCGGCTGGCCTATATAGAAAATAGCCATTATAGAGCATTAAATGTAGATTAAAGAGGGCCAACAGTTGGAATTTTGTTAGAAGTTATAAATACAAGTTGGTGGGCAAATGAAGTACAATAAATAGAGCCAAAAACCTGTAATTATTCCTCTTGTCTACTTGTACTTCATTCTAATTGTCTTGTGCTTATTATTTTTTATCTTATGTAAACTCTAGTATAGTGCAAAGCTAAATATTTGCAATTCACTTAAGAGAGAGCACTATATTAGTGATCGAAAGTTGTTGTGATTGTGAAATCATTTATAATAGAGATTGGGTATAGGCTTTTGAGTTATTGTGATTGTAATCAATGAAATTAAGACATTGGTTGAGGCATTGGGTGATTGTGAAGAGTAGGTAGCGGTTCGAACTCTACATCTAAATTCCAAGCTTGATTTCTTTATCTCTTCCTCTTAAAATTTTGGTACTTTGTTTATTGCTTAATTGTCTCCATATTGCATTCTCTTAGCTAATTAAATCAAGAAATTATCATTAATGTAAAATTAAGGCATTGAACTCAATTTACCCTACCTCCAGAGTTCCTTGTGTAGTTTTTCATTTGAAATTAGAGTTAGTTTCTATATTTTTGTTGCTTAATCACATTATAGGGTAAAGATCATGGTATTAAGTGCACCAGTATTCATGGAAGGTCTAGCTATAAATAGGCCACCACTTTGAACTAGTGGAAACAATCTCTATTGGAAGTGTAGAGTTAAAATCTTCATTAAAGCACAAAATAGAAAACTTTAGAATGTAATAGAAAGATGACCTGTAAAGATAGAAGAAAAGGAAGAGAATGAATATACTGAGGAAGATCGGAAAAAAGGTGGACTTAAATGAAATAGCCATGAACATATTGCATTATGTTATGAGTGAAAATAATTTTAATAGAACTTGTATAAGCACAAATGATAAAGAAATTTTGGATGAATTGCAAAGCATGAATGAAGGAACATCTAGAGTCAAAGATATTAAAATAAGTTTATTGTGTGATAAATTTGAAAACTTTAAAATGCTTCTTAATGAGACCATAGATGAAAGGCATAAGAGAATCATTGACATCATTAATCCATTGATGGTAAGAAATTCTCTAATTTGGAGATTAATTCTAAAATTCTTAGGTCTCTTCCAAAAGAATGAAAAGCCAAAGAGGACCACCTTTAAGGAAGTGCATGATCTAGAAGTATTGTCCAAAGAGCAACTTCTTGGAACACTCAAGACGTATGAGATGATTAAAAGAGATTGAGAGGAATCCAATAAGAAGGCTATTGCTCTCAAAGCTACCGAATTGTAACACTAGTGATAATGGTGATAACAGTAATGATGGAGAAGATGAAATGGCGATGATTGCTAGAAGATTTAAAAAGTTCATGAAATTCAACAAGAAGTTGAAGAGGGACAAAGTTGGTGATAGTAATATGTAGAAGCCAATAAAGGAGAAAAAGGAAGTTATAAAGTGTTGCAATTACCACCAACTGAGACACATTAAGGATTATTGTCCTCTTCTTGAGAAAGGCGATAAGACTTTAAGAAAGAAAGCCATGGTGGCTACATAGAGTGACAGCGATTCAAGTGATTCAAATAAAGATCTTTACCTCATTGCTTTGGATGATAAGGTATGCATTACTTCCTAATCTCATTATGATGAATTAAGAACTAAGTATGATGATCTTCTAAAGGAATTTGTTGAAATGGAAAAGAAGAATAAAATTCTTAAACAAATAATAAATATTGTAAGAAATGAATTTGATGTATTCAAATGTGAGTATAATAATGTAATTAAGGAAAAATAGAACTTAGAAGAGGATAATGAATACTTAAGAATTGAGAATGATAAGTTAAAAGTTGAGCATGAAAGTTTAAAAAGGGAAAATGAAGGTTGAGTAAGAGGAACGAGGAAATCATAAATAAAAATAGAGAGATAGCAAAGGAGAATGATGAAGTAAAATTGAAGACCAATGCAATTGAAAATAAAGATACATGTATAGATAAGTTGGCTAAGTTAAGGAATTGAGAACAATGTGTTTCTAACCTAGATGGTTTAAGGCAAACTATAACCAAGTTTGTTGAAGGAGAAAATAATTTAAAAAGGTTCTTAGGACAACAAAGGTTTGGTTTTGAGAAAACCGAAGTTGGCTATAGTAAAAACAATATTTACAAGCCTTATAAAATTTGCTTTGTTAAAGCAACCAATGAGACTCATAATTATTGTGGAAGGCATGGCCATATTGCACATATATGTGTAATAAGAAGAAATGCCTACTTGTATCATAGGGGAAAGATGGTTTAGGTCCTAAAGGGACATAGTTATATTGTTAGAACTAACCCTAAAAAACAAACTCAAGTGGGTACCAAAAGTTTAAATTTTTTACTCTTGTAGGTACTTTCATGGAAGAGCAACAAATGGATATTGGATAGGAGATACTCAAGACACATGATGGGAGATGCTACCAAGTTTACTACATTGACCTTGAAGGGTGAAGGGATTGTTACCTTTAGAGATAATAAGAAATCAACAGTTTTAGGTGAAGGTAACATTCTCATCAACAATGATCTTATTATTAGGAATGTATTGCTAGTTGATAATCTAAAACATAATTTACTTAGTATTAGTCAATTATGTGATGGTAGATATAAAGTTACATTCCTAGCAAATAAGTGTATCATAGAAAAAATTAGCAATGATCAAAGTAGTTTTGAAGGGTATAGATAAGGAAACATTTATAAAATTAATTTTGACAATTTTTCGAGTCAAAATGAAACTTATCTATATGTTCAAAATAACAATAGTTGGTTATGGCATAGAAAACTAGGACATGCTAGCATGGAAGTCATTTCTAAGTTTGTTAAAAAGGATCTTGTAAAAGGTTTATCAAAAATTAATTTTCCAAAAGATAAGATATGCTAAGCATGTCAACAAGGAAAACAAACCAAAAATTTTTTCAAACCAAAGGTGTTATCTCATCTTTTGGGCCACTACAACTATTCCATTTCGACTTGTTTAGTCCAATCAAACCTTGAGTTTGGATAGGAAAAGATATACTTGGGTTATTGTTGATGATTTTTGTAGATACACATAGATCTATACTCTTGTAAGTAAGGACGAAACAAATCACGTGTTCTTTAAATATTGTAAGAAGGTTCAAAATGAAAAAGGCCTTACAACTATCTCTTTTAGAAGTCATCATGGGGGAGAACCTTCAAATAGGTTGTTAACAAAATCATCCCTAAGAAATATAAGTAACCTAGTATTCTTGTCACAAGTTGAGCCTAAAAACATTAATGAAGCTCTAAAAGACAAATTAGATATAAGTAATGTAAGAGGAGATTAATCAATTCACTAGGAATGAAGTAAAAGATCTAATACTTAGACCTAGTGATACACTAGTGATTGGAACAAAATGGGTTTATAGAAACAAACTTGATGAAACTGGAATAGTAATTAGGAACAAGCATAGATTGGTTGCTAAAGGTTATAATCAAGAAGAAGGGATAGACTTTGACGAGACCTTTGCCTTAGTTGCTAGGTTAGAAGCCATTATGATGCTTTTGGCATTTGCAGCTCATAAAGATTTCAAATTATTTCAAATGGATGTTAAAAGTACCTTCCTAAATGGCTATATTAAAGAAGAAGTTTATATAGAGCAACCTCCGAGTTTTAAACATAATGAGTTATCTAATGTATTTAAACTTAATAAAGCACTCTATGGATTTAAACAAGCTCCTAGAGCTTGGTATGAAAGACTCAGTAGCTTCTTGATAGATAATGGTTTTACAAGAGGAAAATTAGATACGACATTATTTATTAAGAACCATAAGTTAAATACATTGATTGTTCAACTTTATGTAAATAACATTATGTTTGGAGTTACTAGTATGGAACTAGCAAATGAATTCATAGAGTGTATGAAGAAAGAATTTGAAATAAGTATGATGTGAGAACTTAATTACTTAGGTCTCTAAGTTAAGCAAACCCAAAATTGAACATTTATAAATCAAGCAAATTATACAAGAGTGCTTTTGAAAAGATTCAAAATGGGTAATTGCAAAGTTAAGACTACTCCTATGAGCACTACACTAAAACTGGATAAAGATAAACATGGTAAATCAATTTGTGAAAAGCTTTATAGAGGCACAATAGGGAGTCTATTGTATTTAATTGCTTCTAGACTTAATATTATGTTCGCTATGTGCTTATGTGCATGATTTCAATCTTGCCCAAAGGAATCACACTTGAGTGCGGTAAAATGCATCTTCAAGTATCTTCTAAGCACTATTGAAATTGGCTTGTGGTATCTTAAGTATACTTCTTTTGATCTTGTGGGATACTTCGATGTTGATTTTGCTGGATGCAAAATTGATTGGAAAAGCACAAGCCGTACGTATCACTTTCCAAGAAATTCTCTAGTATCTTGGCACTCTAAGAAACAAAATTTGGTAACACTTTCAATTACCGAGGCTGAATATGTAGTTGCCAGTAATTGTTGTGCTCAAATCATTAGGATGAAGTAAACCTCACATGACTACGGCCTTAACTTCTCCAAAATCCCAATTCGTTATGATAATATAAGTGCCATTAACCTTACAAATAATTCGATCCAATACTCTAGGATTAAGCACATTGAGATTAGGTACCATTTCATTAGAGATCATCTTAAAAATAATGATGTATGCTTAAAATTTATGGATGCAAGTAGCCAAATAGCTGATATCTCTACAGTACCCTTGAGTGGGAATCATTTTTGCACTTTAAGAAGAGAGTTAAGCATGATCATGTAAGATGAGTGTTAAGACACAATGAATCTAGATAGTGATTTTTGGCTATAATGTTTTTCTCTTTAGTTCCTCCGGTTTAGCACATGATATTTTAGATTAGAAACATGGTGTAATAGGCCTTATGGATAATTTTTGTTGTTTGGTATGGTTTACGGACGTTTAGATTAATACTTGTTGAAGTTATCCTTTGCACATCTTTTCTATTGGATGATTCTTAAGTTGAATGAATGCTCTTTTATGCTTATTTTAACTTATAAGTCATATTTAAATGATTAGAATTACTTCATTGTGAATCAATGTGTTTTTGACTTCCTTAAACTCCTTAAAACTAAGTTTAAGCTAGACACTTGGAACATCCTATTTTAATATAGCCTAAAATGTAATGTTATATATGTCAAATATGCTTCTTTTGAGCTTATATAATTAGTTTTGATAAGATTTGTTTGCATGTTGTAAGGGTCCATGAGTTAGGTAGAAATTTCAAGTGGTTAGTGTAACTTGTATGCAATTAGTTGGTTAGTAGCTTCCGACCGTCCAAACAGTTACATTAAGAAATTTGACTATAGAAGACCCTTTCGAACTAGCTAGACAGTCTAACATCTACTACCTAAACGGTTCATGAATCACTTAGCTGGTAAATCTTAACCAGCCGATTGGTTTAGATAAGTTCATTGAAGGGTAGAATTTTGTCTACAATCGTACAAACTGTCCAAACATACCATCCAGATGGTTGCTACAAAATTGGCACTTAAATGGCCTGATAGTGTATAGGTGATACAGATTTCGTGGATGAACATACGACCTAATATTACGTGTAACCAAAAGGAGTGGGTCTAGGTTGCGAGATGGCTCAAAAAGTAAATGATAGTCAAAGGTTGAGTAGGGGTTTTCATGCATCAATGATGGATATGACACACCAATGCCTCAAATGAGATGCACAAGTATGGCCAGGGGTTACTTGCCACTAGTTTACACTCAAATGGGCAAGATAATAGTAGCTCAAGAGTAAGCAGAAGGATACTTAGTTCAACAGGGAGTAAAAGTTCAGTGTATTCTCTATATTTGATGCAGCTATTACATCATATGAGTATTTATAGTACCTAGTTATGGTAAGTCCTTAATTATAGAATTGGATCCTTAGTAACTAAGAAAAAGGAGAATAATTTATAAGGGAAGCATGAAATCTTGCAAAAAGAATATCTTTTGTCAGAAAGGACAGTATGGATGTCAGAAAGGATGGCACAAGCATAATTCTACTTATTCTATGGTCCCAATAACATTGTAAGTCGAGTAGAGATGGGCCTTGATTAGGTCTGGTTGGTGTCGATAGCTTTGATTGCTGGGGCTAGATAAGGGTTGGCTTAAGGAAGGCTCACATTCGGATTGGCCTTAGGTAGTTGGCTCTTGACAATTGTTAGCTTAGCTTTAGTACTATGGAGATAGCTGTTTTCATGATTTGGTGCTTGGATTTGTGTATTGTAGAGGGGTTAGCTTGGCACTTCGGTTGATCACCTTAGTAGTCTCTTGGATAGTGTGGAGAGCAAAGTAGCTGGGTAGATTAGACTAAGGTAAACACTAATCCTTGGCGCTTAACTCATCTCGGATAGCTTAGTGCACCATTTGAGAAAGCCTTCAGGCTTGGGAGCGCATGATTGGTCCTTGATCCCTATCATCCCCTTCGGGTTGTTTGAGATTTAGGATTCTAGTTTAACTCCAGGTTGGTTGTCCTTGGGAGTGTAAGGTTAGAGATTGGCAATGTTGAAGGAGCTTAAGACTCCATATCCTTTGGGTAATTCAATCCTATAGGCATTAGGATTGATCTTTTCAAGCATTTTGAAAGGTCTGTTAGCTTTGGGAGACAACTTGCTCTTCCTCAAGTTTAGGAACCGTTCTTTATTGAGATGTAGCTAGTCCAAATCACCTGGTTGAAATTCTCTCTTCCTCCATCCTTGGGTTCACTTCTCGAGCTTAGTAGTAACTAGGCTCAATTGCTCAATAACCTTTTGGTGCATGGCTTTTATGGCCTTAACTCTTTCAACGGCTAGCCAGTCATCATCAATTTTCGACTAGTATGCTTGGTCCATCGGAAGCTTGGGGTTGAACCTACAGTCGACTTCGAATGGAGACATGTTTGTTATACTGTAGGTGGTCCTGTTATAGGTGAACTCAATGATTGGTAGACACAGATCCTAATTCGGCCATGTTTCGTCTAACAGTAACCCATAGCAAAGTTCCCAAGGTTTAGTTTACGACCTTGGTTTATCCATCAATCTATGGTTGGCAAGACGTGCCATACAATAGCTTGGTTCCTATTCACCTCCATAACATCCTCCAAAAATGGCTCATGAACTTAGGGTCTTGGTCCGAAACAATGGCTCTAAGTAGGCCATGAAGCTTGATTACTTCTTGTAAGAAAAGAAAAGAGATAGCTGAAGCGTTGTTAGTTTTGGAACAGGGCACGAAATGTGCTATCTTGCTAAATTGATCCATAACCACCATAATGGAGTCCTTCCTTTGAGACGTCCTCGGCAATCCTAACATGAATTCCATACTTAGCTCAGACCATGGTTTGGTTGGGACAGGTAAGGGTAGATAATGTCCTTGCTCAACTTAGCTCTTTACCTTTTGGCGGGTCGCACACTTCTCAAACACAGATTACACGTCTCTCATCATTCTTGGCCAAAAGAATCTCGTAAATAGTACTTCATGGGTTTAGCACTGGCAAAGTGTCCTGTCAATCCTCCTTTATACGCCTCACGTACTAGTAGTTCTCTCGTGGAACAAGTTAGGATACATAGCCTCCTTTTCTTGAATAAGTATCTGTCTTCCCTGTGATAGTCATCTAATGTCCATCCTTTCTCACATCGGGCATAGATAAGACCAAAGAGTGGATTCTCAGCATATAAATTTTTATGGTTGAAAAACTAAGTAGCCTTATTTGTAGCTTAGTCAGGAGGATATGTCGTCTCGATAGGGCATCAGCCACTACATTGTTCCTTCTATTCTTATATTTTACGACATAAGAAAAACCCTCCATGAACTCGACCCATTTGGCTTACCTGCAAGACAACTTTGGTTAGCTCTTTACATATCTTAAGGATTCATGATTAGTATAGATCACAAATTCCTTAGGCAGTAAATAATGTTGCCATACTATTAAGGCTTGGATTAAGAAGTATAACTTCTTGTTATATACAAAATAGTTGAGTATAGCTCCTCGAAGTTTCATGCTAAAGTAAGCTATGGGTCTGCCTTCTTGCATTAGCACAGCACTTATGCCTAGTTCGGATGCATCACACTTTACTTCAAACACTTTGTCAAAACTAGGTAGAGCTAAGACGGGGGCTGTAGTTAGCCTCTCCTTCACCTCCTTAAAACTCCTCTTCTCTTTCTCTCTCCCATCTGAATTCAATGCTCTTCTTGGATAGTTCAATAAGTGGGGGCACAATTGTATTGAAATTCTTTATAAATCAATAGTAGAATGATACTAGGCTGTAGAAACTTCTCACGTCTATAGAACATGTTGGCTTAAGCCATTCTATGATCATCCTTACTTTCTCATCATCAACTAGGATGCTACCTCCATTCACAACAAACCCTAAGAAAATCACCTCGAATTGGCAAAAGTTGTACTTCTTCAGATTGACATAGAGCTGTTTAGATTGGAGTTTTGCAATGACTCTTTGAAGATGCTCCTAGTAAATCTTCAGGTTGGGGTTGTATACCAGAATGTCGTCAAAATATACTACGACAAACCTTCCTCTTGATTATTGGAACACGTAATTCATCAAGTATATAAATGTGCTCGGCACATTGGACAGTCCAAATGGCATTACAAGCTATTCATATAAACCATGTCGTATCTTGAATGCGGTCTTCCACTCATCACCCTTGCGTTGATGGTATCCAGATTTAAGGTCGATCTTGGAGAACACTCTTGCTTTGCTTAATTCATCAAGCATGTCATCAAGCTTGGGTATGGGGTACCTATACTTGATGGTAATTTGATTAATTGCTTGGCTATTCACATACATCCTCCAAGAACCATCTTTCTTTGGCACTAATAAGGCCAGCACGGCATAGGGGCTAAGGGACTCGCACACGTACCCCTTCTTCATTAGCTCATCTACTTGCTTTTGCAGTTCGACGACCTGTTTAGGATTCAACTTGTAGGCAGGCTTATTCAGCAATGTAGCTCTTTGATGCAGGTCAATCACATGTTTGACGCCTCGGATGGGAGGTAAACCTTCTGGTAGCTCATCTAGGAATAGGTCAGCAAACTCCTCTAGTAAGGTTTTTACCTTGGCAGGCAGTTCCTCCTCCTCAGGTCTCATCTCCAGAATTCTTCCTACAAGTAGATAGGTCGGTCCTTCGAGCTCCATTACTCTTTTTAATTTGGCTCAGGTCAATACCAAAGCCTCTTTCTTCAGGGTTCAGTTAAGTTGGGACTGCATGACCTGTACCTACTTGGTAGTCATAGGACTTAATTTCATCCTCTTGCCTTTATGCCCTATAGAACATGTATTCTTCCTTCCATCTTATATAACTGCTCAGTCAAACATCTACGATCATCCAAGTAAAATGTGAGACACACTTATGGGTGGCACATCACAGAATACTTCGTCTCAATATTTGCTAATGTAGATCGGCGTGGACACTTGTTTGTTCACCTGTAGGGCTTCTTTATCACAAAGCCAATGAAGTTTCTAAGGTTTTGGGTAGAGCTTGGTTAGCAATTTCAACTATTAGACCATAGATGTAGAGGTTGCATTGGTGCAACTTCCATTGTCAATGATCAATTCACACGGGGATTCATTCACCTTACATTTGATATGGAAGAGATTTTCCATCTAATCATCTTTGAGTGCAGGATTGACACTCATCGTCCTTTTCAACATTAGAGTGGTTGGCAAAAAGTTACCTTCCTCATTGTAGATAACTTCTTCCTCAAACAATTCATTTTATCCATCATCCTTTATCTCCTCCACTTCCTCATCAATATTGTTGACCTCAATAGCTCGCCTCGGATCACCATTGTTCATCTATTCGGATACTAAGCACCATGTGAGTGTCTAAATCCTTGGCATTTGAAACACTTGATCTCACTCGTCTTCTTGCCTGAACTCTAGCCCTTCTCAAACTTCCTCAGGAGTTCCTTCTCCTCGGCTCAGGTAATCTAAGCAAGTTGGGTCTCAGCAACCTTACTTAGTTCCGTTCACATAGGTTTTCTCGAAATAGTTTGGCTATTGCTTGGTTAGCTAATTGGTGGTTGGAATCTTCCTATTCAACACCTTTTTATCCTCTGGGTAGTTCGAATTGTATCGTCAAGTGACTTAATTTCCATGGTTTCTAAGATATCTTTGATCTCATATTTCAGTCTACTAATGAATCAAGACATTGTTTAATCTTTAAGCTTGCTTACCTTACATCGGATTATCAACATTTGGAATTCCTTTAGATAAGCTTCAATAGTTGATCCTTCTTACCTTAATTCCTATAGCCTTTTGAAGGTATCCTAAAGATAGTAGCTTGGCACAAATCTTCTCCTCATAACTCTCTTCATTTCATCCCATCTCCTGATTTCTCGTTCTCCTTCTGTTTGTCGGGTGGCTTGCAAGTTTTTCCACTACAGGGTGGTATAACTAGTAAATTCCAATACAGCAAGTATAACCTTTGCATTATCAGGCACTTTGTGGCATTCAAATTGCTTTTCAATCTTATATACCTAATCCAGGTGGTCCTTGGCATCACCATTTTCATAAAAACTTGGAATACGCATCCTCAATCCTTCGACTCTAGGGCTCTTACGTTTCTTTCTTCAACCTCGTAGTACTCCTCTGCATCATTATCTCCTTTCGCTTCTTCCTCAATCTCTTCAAGCACTAACCTTCTTCTAGAATCCCTACCAACTCCTTTAGCTCAAGATGGTCATGCTGGGGCATTAACTCGGCCAAACTGACCATTGCCTTACTCTTACTGCTTACATTCTCTAATAGGGCTATTTTTAGCTCGCTACCTATCTTCTTGGATAACAGTCACCAAATTAGCCACCAAGTCGATAAGCCTATCTAAGCGGTCACTCATTGATTGAGATGTAAAGCTTCCTTCTTGCCCTTAGCCATGTTGAGTACCACTTTCTTGGTTTCTTAAAGTTCCTTGAACACTTGAGTCTGACATTGATGGTTATTTTACCACTTGAAGATCAATAATCGATACTCCAATCACTATGACAATTGCACAACAAATGAACAATCGACCACTCTTTGTTTTGCATATTGGAAACAAGGGAAAACAAAAGCACATAACACTTCTCAATTACTAAACTCCAAGGTTAACAATAGAATCGTTATCATACGAGAGTAGTAACAAACCACTCAAAGAACACAGTAGTAGAATCTAGCTTCGAACATAGCCAGGCTTTGATACCAAGATGATATAGATTTCATGGATGAACATATGAGCTCAATATCATGCGTAACCAAAAGAGGTGGGTTTGGGCCGTAAGATGGGTCAAAAAGTAAATGATAATTAAAGGTTGAGTAAGGGTTCCCATGTACCAATGATGGATATGATGCATCAATGCCTCACACGAGCTTGGGTCACACTTGATATGACTCACAAGTATGGCTAGAGGTCACTCGCCACTATTTCATGCTCAAATGGGCTAAATAAGAGTAGCTCAAGAGTAAGTAGAAAGATACTTAGCTCAAGAGGGCGTAAAAGTTCAGTAGATTCTCTATATTTGATGCGATTATTATAGAAAATTACAGAATTGGATCCCTACTTACTAAGAAAAAGGAGAATAATTTATAGGGGAAGCATGAAATCATGTAAAAAGAATATTTTTTGTTAGAAAGGACAGTACGGATGTTAGAAAGGACAACATATATGTAATTTTGCTAATTCTATGCTCCTAATAACACTGCAAGTTGAGAAAGGGTAAGGCTTAATTAGGTTTGGTTGGCGTTGGCAGTTTAGTTGCTTTGATTGTTGGGGTTGGAAAAGGGTTGGCTTAGGGATGGCTCACATTCGGATTGGCCTCAGGTGATCAGCTCTTGATAATTGTTAGCCCAGCCTTGGCATTATAGAGATGGTCATTTTCCTGATTTGGTGCTTGGACTAGTGTATTGTGGAGGGGTTAGCTCGACACCTCAGCTAATTACCCCGGTAATCTCTTGGATAGTGTAGAGAGCGAAGTAGTATAGTAGATCAAACTTGGGTAAACATTGCTCCTCAATGCTTAACTTACCTCGGGTAACTCAGTACACCATCTGAGAAAGCCTTCAGGCTTGGAAGCACATGATTGGTCCTTGATCCCTATTAATAGGGGACTAAGATAATCAATTGCCAAGTTTCGAGCTATATTAGAGACTCGCTCATGAGTTCTTTATACGTCAAAGACCTGTTTATGAGTTATACCTTTGTTGGAGACCTAATGATAAGAATTAGAGAATCAAACCTTTGACCTGAGCCCAAGCTTAAGGGCTTGTGAGTATGGCTAAGTAAGTTCTCTTATGCCAACCTGCACTTAATGAGTTTGAGCTACTTTAATAAACGAGTTTCTTGCCTTGTTCGAGCCGAACCCTCTTGTACTTATTAATAGTTGCTGACTGTCGACCTGAGACATACTTGAATAACAGCTTGATTCACTCGATCACTAGATTGGCCAACCTGAATATGAATTGCTATGAATATGTTCGAGTTGAATTCGCTTCAAAAGAACCCCCGGTCCTACTTGACACCTTTGCTCTATAGTTGCTAGCATAATCGCACAGTTTTGTCTATTTATACTAAAAATTTACCCACCAACCAACAGTTATGTATTTAAGCAATCACATGACAGAATCTTTCGTACAAGACGAACTTTTCTTGATTTTCTAGTTATGCCCTTTTCCTTTCTTTGTACATTATTTATTTAGGACTTTACCCTTTTAGTCATTTTCATTTATAATTGTTGCCCTAAAATTTTGGGTATAAATACCCATTGTAAATTGTAGCCGTTGCAGATAACACATATTAGATATTGAATATATTGCATTGTCTCTTTTCGTGAATATTCTTCTTTACTTACTTTACTCTTATCCTAACTCTTAAGCAAGGTTAGTTGGTGAGTACTCTTATTGGACCAGCTTGTGTGTTATATCGAGTAGAGTTGTGAGTCCCTGATAGCTCCGAGGTACGTCATATCCTTAGAGTAGATCGTAGTTTTACATGTATTTTTCTTTGTTATCATGTAACCCTATCTATGCTTTTCAAGCTTCCAATGAGCTTATGACTGGCCTTGTTAGTCCTTGGCTTGGTTCATATTATCTTAGTATCAGAGTGAAGGTTCATTTTAGTAAGTTGTACTTAAGCTTTCTTATGACATAGTGTTTACTGTGATAGTGTGCTATGGTTGCGTATTGGTTAGCTATAAGTATTTGAGTAAGTAGAAGGTGTAGTAGTTTACTACCATTGTGTACTTTGTCTTGCCTTGTTTCGAGCATATGAAAATAGAGCAAATTTCAATTAGGTTTATTGTTCTTTAGTGTAGTTGTTGTGTTTGCAGACTAGTTGAACATTCATGTGGAGAAGTTTGTGTTTGTGTTGTTTAGCTTAAAAGGATAGTATCTTTTGTTTTGTAGATTATAAATCTATTACCTAAAGCTTTGTTGAAAGTATGACAAATCCAAGCATCAATGCTGGTATTGGAGATGACAATAGCGATGTTGTCCATGATGGGTGACAACTCTAAAACAATACAGATGAATGAATTGATGAGGCATCTAACCTTATAGTAGATTTGATTAGAGTTATCCATGCATTGGCCTTTCGATTTGCTAAGGTCATGTGGAATACTCCCTAAGCCGCATGACCTACAAGAGGATAGATCCTAGCTTAATAAGATCAAGATAGAGGAGTAGGAAGACATATGAGGAGAAGAATTAACTTAGGAGATACATATGAAGAAGGAGAAAGAGAGTACAATGAGGAAGAGGAGTGAGCTCAAGTGCCTTGAGCTGCTGATCATGTTAAGTTTCAGATTCCGAGCTTCAATGGTTTTAGAGATATCTATACTAGGAAGAGAAGGTTGAATGTGTTTTAATTATAACTAGTATGAAGAATGCGAGAAGGTGAGCACTGTTTCTATGGAGTTCCCAAGTTATATTGTAATGTGATGAAAAAACTTCCAAATTATGAGGAGACAAGAAGGATATAGAGAAGCAAATACTTAGCTTAAGATGAAAAGGATACTTAGAAATAGATTCATATCGAATACTTATTTGTAAGACACTTTTGCTCGGCTTCAAGAGTTGAGACAAGGAAGCCTTACTGTTGATGAATATGTCCAAGAGTTTCAAATGCTCATGATCTGATGTGAAGTGGATGAACCATCAACTCGGACTGTATCTAGATTTCTTACTGGATTGAGAAGTGACATTCTAGACATTGTGGAACTTCAACAATTTATTGCATTGGATGAGACTATAAGAACAGCCTAACGAGTGGAAAGACAAAGGAGGAACAGACCAAGCTGACCTCTATTGAGTCGACCTGCCCAAGGAAGTTACCTGGCTCAGCAAAGTACTGAGTTGAGTAAGAGAGCTGAATAGAAGAGTTGACCAACTAAAGGTAAAGTACAGTTGAGAACTTATGAGAAGGGACAAGGATTTAGGAAGAAGACGAGCCAGATCAAGTGCTAGGGGTTTGGACGCTCGGTCGCTTAATGTCTGAACAGGCGAACTATGATTATTAAAGGAGATGACCTAAAACTTAATGTAGATAGTACTAATGAGGAGCCCAAGGAGGAGGTTACTCCTGAGAAAGATACCACCTAAGGGGATGAACTTGTGAGGAGTATAGAATCCTTTGCTAATGAGGAGTAGAGAGAGAACTTGTTTCATATCACTTGCAAAGTGAATGAGCAAGTTTATGCACTCATAGTGGATAGTGGAAGCTGCACCAATTTAGTGTCTGTTGACCTGATTAAGAAGTTCAAGTTACCGACTATCTCATACCTAAAGCCATATAAATTACATTGGCTAAATGGGAAAGGAGCACTACATGTCAATCAGCAAGTTTTGTTATTGATCTCCATTAGGAACTATTCTAATGAGATCCTTTGTAACGTATTGCTCATGTATACATCTCACATGTTACTAGGCCGACCTTGACTTTTTGATCAAAGGGTTATTCATGATAGTTTTAGGATCACATATTGTTTGAGAAGGATGGGAGGAAAATTACTTTAAACCCTATAAACCTGAGTTAAGTAAGTAAATTACATGCTAAATTAGAAGCTTTAGTACCAATTAAAGTCGAGCTTTGAGTTGCCATTAAGTCTAACTTACTGACCTTCTTATTGGTAAGGAGACTACTAGCATTAAAGGAATAAGTAAAGCTACCAACAGAGGTTAAGAAGTTGTTTGATGAATATTTTGACTTGCTTCGCGAGTAGTTACCCGAAGGATTACCCCCATTTTGAAGAATTGAGCATTGCATTGACTTGTTACCTAGCATTGCACTACCGAACAAGCCTACTTGTAGAATGAACCCTTAGCAAGCTGTAAGCCTTCAGAGACAAGTTATCGAGCTATTAGAGAAGGGATATGTAAGAAAAAGTCTTAACCCCTACGCTATGCCTGCAATGTTTGTGTCAAAGAAGGATGGTACTTGGTGCATGTGTGTGGATTGTAGAATTGTCAATAAGATCATAATCAAGTATAGATACCCCATGCTGAGCCTAGACAATATGTTAAATGAGTTAAGTGGTGCCAAGGTGCTCAATAAGATCGACCTGAAGTTAAGGTACCATCAGATTCGAATGAGATAAGGGGATAAATGGAAAACTATTTTTAAGACCTGACATGGCCTGTATAAGTGGATGGTCATGCCCTTTAGGCTATCAAATGCCTTGAGAACTTTTATGTGGTTAATGAACCGTATCCTTAAAGGCCTGATTAGAAGATGTGTTGTAGTCTACTTTGACAATATCCTTGTCTACAACGCCAACCTAATGAGTCATATTGATAATCTTCGAGCTATTTTTGATGTCCTTTGAGTAGAAAGATTGTTCGAAAATGTGAAAAAGTGTTGTTTTTATTATGAAGAGATGATCTTCTTAGGTTATGTAGTTAGTGGAGGAGATTGAGAATTAATGAAGAAAAGGTTTGAGCCATTGTTGAATGGCCGACCCTAAATTTATGTGCCAAAGTAAGGAGTTTCCATTGATTTGCATTATTCTATTGACGCTTTATATAAGGATTTAGTACTATAGTAGCACTTGTGATAAAACCAACTAAGAAGAATGTGGAACTCAAGTAGGGAGACAGAGAAGAGAAGAGTTTTGCCGAGGTAAAAGCAAGGTTGACCTTTGCCCTAGTTTTGGCTCTATCAGATTTTGATAAAGTGTTTGAGCTTGAGTATGACGCGTCATGTGTCATCATCGAGGTTGTGTTGATGCAAGAATGCCAACCTGTCGCTTATCATAGTGAAAGCTTAGAGGAGTACAATTAAACCATTTTATATATGACAAAGAACTCTTAGCATTAATAAGAGCTCTTCGTGTGTGGTAGCATTATCTTTTACTAAAGGAATTTGTCATATACACGAATCATGAGTCCTTAAGGTATCTGCATAGCTAATCAAAGCTTAACACCAAGCTTGATGGATCGACTTTCTAGAGGGGTTTAATTTCATTATCAAATACAAGCAAGGCAAGAATAATGTTGCTTTCGATGCTTTGTCAAGAGGACATGTTCTTCTCACTAAGTTTTGGACTAGACTGTTAGGGTTTGCTAGCATTAAAAAACAGTATCAACATGATTCACACTTTGGTTTGATATATAGATACTGTGAAGAGGGGAAAATGGTGGATGAATACCATGTGGAAGATGGTTATCTATTTTGAGGTGCTAAATTGTGTGTGCCAACTTGTTCGATTAGGGAACTGTTGGAGAGAGAAGCACATAGTGGAGGACTATCTGGCTACTTTAGAGAACAAAAGACTTATGAGCTACTGAATGATAGGTTCTTCTAGCCTAAAATGAAATGTGATGTGCATTGTGTCCTTGAAGGATGTACCATTTGTAAGAAAGCAAAAAGCCAAGCTGAATAAGGGAAGGCAATGCCTCTACCTGTTTTAACCAAATCGTAGGCCGACCTGAGCATAGATTTTGTTCTTGGATTACTCTGATCTACCTAAAGCAAAGACTCTAAAATGGTTGTTGTGAATAGGTTCAGCAAAATGGAACATTTTGTGCCTTACACAAAAACTAACGATGCTTTGGCTATTGCTTCTTTGTTTTTGTAGGAAATCGTATGCTTGCATGGAGTACTAAAGAGTGCGGTGTTAGATAAAGACCTAAAATTCTTAATCGATTTCAAGAGAACTCTTTAGCATCAAACGGGAACCAAACTATTGTTATGCACCTCTTGCCATCCCCAAACTAATGACCAGACGGAGGTAGTCAACTGCACCATTGGATCACTACTCTAAGCTGTAATGGGAAAGAACTTAGTCAACTAGGATGTCTGCTTATGGTAGAATTTGCTTACAACAAGATAACACATGCTACCATTAGACACACCCCATTGGAGGTCACCTACAGTTTCAACCCCAAGTTACCCCTTAACCACTTGATGCCATCGATTTCCTAAGAAGATTCAGAAGTAAGAACGAAAGCTCAATCCCTCCAAGAGATTTACCAACATGTCACCTGATGGATTGAGCAAGCTGTTGGGAAGCTAAAAGAGAAATGCTAAGGAAGGAAGACTAAGTAGTTTTAGCCCAGTGATTAAGTATAACTACACCTAAGCAAAGAGTGATTCCTTAATAAGAGAAAGAATAAGTTGTCTGCTAGAGTTGATGGACCCTTTAAGATCCTTTAGAAGATTAACGACAACACTTAAGAACTGAAGTTGTTAGAGGACTTCGGAGTGTCTAACATGTTTAATGTTGCCGACCTCAGCCCCTACCAACCTAATGAAGACCAACTGGATTTGATCTCAAATCCCAATCAACTTGGTAGGGATGATAGGAATTAGAGAATCAAACCTCTAACCCAAGCTTGAGGTCTAGGGCTTAAGAGTATGGCCAAGCAAGTTCTCCTATACTGACTTGAACTTGATGAGTTCGAGCTACTTTAATCCATTAGTCTACTGCCTTTGCCAAGCCAAACCCTTCTGTACTTATTAATAGTTAATAACTGTTGACTTGAGACATACTTGGACAATAGCTTGGCTTGCTCGATTACTAAGTTGACCAACCTGAATGTGAATTGCTTTGAGCATGTCCAAGTTGAATTCACCTTAGAAAAAACCCCTAGTCTTACTTGGCACCTTTACTTGGTAGTTGCTACTATAATCACATAGTTTTGTCTATTTTTGCTAGAAATTCACCCACTAACCAATAGCCACATGTCCAAGCAATCATATAACAGAATCTACCATACAAAACGGATAATTTTCTTGATTTTCTTGTTATGCCCTTTTCCATTCTTTGTACATTACTTATTTAGGACTTTACCCTTTTAGTCATTTCCATTTATAATTGTTGCCCTAAAATTTCAAGTATAAATACCCATTATAAATTTTCATCATAGGAGATAACACACATCAAATATTGAATATATTGTATTGTCTCTTTTCATAGCATTCCTCTTTGCTTACTTTACTGTTATCCAAACCTTTAAGCAAAGTTAGGTGGCAAGTGCCCACGTATGTCATATTTAGTTGAGTTGTGAGTTCCCAATAGTTTTGAGGTGTATCATATCCTTGAAGCGAATAGTGGTTTTTTTGCTTGTTTGTTTCTTTGTTATTGTGTAACCCCATCCTTGCTTTTCAAGCTTTCTACAAGCTTAGACTTACCCCCTCGTAATCAACCTTATTGATCTTTGGCTTGGTTTGTATCACCTGTTTACGACCTCTTTGTTATTAAAGATAATATGGACAACTAGGTCGGTTCAACCAGGTTGGCCAATTAGGTTGACTCAGATTAGGTTTGCCTAGAACAGGTTTTTAGAGTACTAGTAGCTCATCAGCCTAACTCATCAACCCATTAACCAAACAGGTCATCTAATTACTTGTTTTTAGCTATGTTATTTTGGACTTTTGATTTCTTGTAATGTTACAAAACTAGCCTCATGTTTTATTTCGTATTTACAGAAATGCCACTAAGGCATCTTTTTAGTCATTTTATTTACAAGTTTACCACTATGTATAAATAGCTCATGTATGTAAAGTTTTAGACAAATTTAGAACATTAATAAAGAATCCTTTAAGTCTTTTCTCTTGAAAAGCTCTAGCGAGCTACCCCTTTAGTAAGGATTATAGCGAACAACCCATCTAGCTTGGGCTAGTGTGTTACAACTAACAAGTTAGTTAGTCTATGTATGGTTTTATAGTGCGTCATATTCGTAGAATTAGTGCACGATATTGCTAAACCATCAACTTTCATCTATTCTTCGGACCATCTTATTGTCCACACCTACCCCCTTGGTTATGCGTGATATTGGTCACCATGTGCTCCCTTCTCGGTGGGTATTAGAGCTCTAAGGTTTCATCCTTTAGGATTTCTTAAAGATTTTGGTAAAGTGCTTCTTTGAATCTAAAGACAAACGAATTGCAATAATTAGGCGATTGTACATATTGGACTTTGTCGTTTGTAATTGGACTTGATTCTTATTTAGGAACCAACTTAGTTCTCTTCGTTGAGTCTTAGGTTGTAACTTATTGAGTGTAAACTCAATGAACTTTTAATATTTCTTCCATGGTGCTAGCTTAAGGTTTGATATAATATATATATCTATTAAGAAAAAAGGTATTGTCATTATAGCAACCTATTGACTCTTTTGGGTATTTAGGATTTCTTTGAGGAATAAAAGAGTAACGAGATTTAGGAAAGGGGAACTGTAATAAGAGCTAAATACCTAATTGTTGTAATGTGATTGTGGGCAATTGTTATGTGTGTTATAGTATGTGACTGGTAGTGTCGACGGAAGGCAGGTATAGTTTGAATCAAGAGACGGATTTGTAGGGTAGTGATTGTGCATCATGTGGTTCTGGTACTACAATGGTATTTGGTGAAATATGTGAATTAATTTGTGAGTTTGGGGCAAAATGGTCAATGAAGTTGAGTGTCCTAATACAAGTTTCAAAATTGTAACTTGGTGGTCGTATAATTGCACATCGTGGTAGCTTATGGAAGTTGCTAGTCGCAAAATTGCAAGTAATTGGGCTGAATTAACCCACATTAGTAAGGTAGTGGTGTTCTATACAGTAGTAACGAGTCGTGATTAGGGTTGTGTTCATTTTCGGATAGGAGCTTACAGTGGGAGTAACGGCTATTGTGTATGAAGTTGCAGTAGTGAGGAGTTGTAGCTAGTTGTTACCTGTGCTATGGTTGTCTTATGTTTGGTATTCATGTTGTATAGTCATGCTTGTTGATTGTTGAGTAGTTGTTGTTGTGTGTTGTTGTTTATGGAGGATAATGGCATTTGGAGCTGTTCTTCCTAGACTCGAAGTGGAGACAATGTAGTGTATGGTGCATGACTGTATTGGAGTGTAGACGTAGATTATGTAGTGAACCAGTACAGTAATAGTGGCGTTTAGTTGTTTTGTGTTGGTATTCACATGGCCATGTTAGCACCTGAAGTGGTGTTCACTACAAGTGTGAACCGAGCTGCCAACACTTGTAGTTTGAGCAACAATATAGCAAATTGTTGTTGTGTCAAGTGTATATGTGTCGAGCTATCCCTTTTCTAAGATTTGCAAAGCTAATCTAAAATTGTGTCGTATTACTTTATATGCCAAGCTGTAGACTTACTTCTAAGCTGATTCAAGTACACAACTATGCTTTCGTATCGTGACTAAAGAATGCAAGTGTGTGATTGATAAAGATATATTTTTCATGTTTTAAATGTGCAAATTAGATAGAATTATTATTGATTTTATAGAAATCATTAAGAAATGGTATTTAATTATTTTCATTTGGACATTTTAGGAATTGGAGGATTTAATGTGGAAATACGGACAATTTAGAGGAGTTTTACGCAAATGAATGAAGTCCGAATCAACAAGTTGCAATTTAGAATTCAACACAACCGACCTTTCAAGCAGCCTACACTTACACCGTTGGCTTTGCAGTCTATGTTATCGACCTTCATTAAAAAAAAGTTTTACATGAGCTAACCCTAATTTTTCTTATAAATAGCCTTATGTTTCATCTTTTAGAAGACTTGTTTCTTAGAGACACATACTTTCCTAAGACTTAGAGAGTCGTAGAACAGTCATTAGATAGTTCTTGAAGAATTCTTCTATTGAATCGATTGGATCATTGAGAAGATTTTGCTTTGGAGACCAAGTTTTGGAGTTGCAGTTGAAGTTTATCTTTTCTAATTACAGAATTGGTGACATTGTTTTTAATTATATTTATGCAATTCTGTTAATTATTCATGCTGTCAATTATGAATTTCCTTACAATTTCAATTAGTAATTGCGCTTTTGTTTCAAATTCCATAGTTGGCTAAATTTATTTGTGGGAATTGATGAAACATAAGATAGTTAAGATGATAATTGTGTTCGTGTTATAGGATTAATAGATATAGGGATGATTCATGATTGCAATTTCAATTATAGTTGTTTAATTGATTATAATTGTAAGAAACCCTAGTGATACGGAAGTTGATATGGGGTTTGTTAGAAATTCTAGGTTAATTTGATTGATTAATGTGGATGTAGCATTAATTGAATTAATTATAAATTATCTAGAGATTAATGCAATGTTTAACGATTGATTATCCACCAAGATATTAGAAATAATTGATTTAGGACATTAGACAATCATAGTAACGGGACATATTTGATTGTAATTTAGAGTCCACTATTAATTGAAGATGTGAAAGCTAACTGATTAATTAGGGGTTTAAATCCTTAAGTTTTAAGGTATAATAATTTCACTTGAATGACTATATAGTTAATAATCTATATAACACGATAACAATTTGATTTACATAATTTAGCGTGGATTTTATTTTTCCTACAATTCTTAATTAATTGCTTAATTTTAGAAATTTTATAGTTATTTTTTTTTCAATAGTTTTAGTATAGTTATTTGATTAGTTAATCTATTTTTGATTGCCTAAATATTGATAAGAACTATCATAAGTTTAGTAATATTATAGTCTTTGCAGGATCGATAACCTTACTTACTTTGTATTACTTAATTCCGATCCAGTATACTTATTGGAACATTCGCAATTTAATTTATATATATATAGTTTAAGCGAATAAGTGATTATAACTGTGTATTGTGGAGAAGTTTCAAGCTCATTACCAAGTGTGTGTTGTTTTATTTGAGTTGCAGTCGAGTTAAGGTAGCGTCTAAACCGAGCTGATGAAGTGTAGCCACTAAAAATCGAGCTGTGTATGAGCAAAAATCTGAGCTGCTACATTTATTGACCAAGCTGTTGTCTTGCAAGTTGAGCTGTGAATTTATGTGGTCAATTGCCAAGTTATTGTGCATAGCGACGTCCTGAAGTGAGCTGTCTTGTACTGTGTGTGTTGAGTTGCTGTTCCGTGCTCGTCCAATTGTCACCGAGATACCGTATGCCAATGTCGAGCTGCAAGAACCCAAAGTCTTCTGAGCTGCAAGTTCCAATCGAAGTGTTTAATTGAGCTGTTGCTTATATGATAGAGGAATTTTCAAGCTGTCGTGTCTACTGTGTATGCTGTGCTGCTAATTGGTTGAAAATTGCGTGTCGAGCTATCTAATTCTAAAGGTTGCCGAGCTTGTGTATTGTTGAGTTTATGCCGAGCTAGCGTGAGTCATTACCCGAGCTATTCTCTTTCGAACTGTCATGAGCAATTGCCATATCTGAGCTCTCTTGAATTATGTGGCATGAGCGTGTTGTCCTGTTTCAATGCTAAGATAATGGTCGAGTTAGTACTATTTTGTCTGCCAAATTGAACCGACCAAGTGTCTAGTTGAAATTGTACGTGTCCAAGTTGATTTAAGTGTCTGAACCGAGCTCTTGCAGTACATCTCCAAGCTGAACTTGAGACTCCGATCTGCTACAATTCAAGGAAGTACTGAGCTGTCACATTAATTGATTCGAGCTTGTGTTGTTGAGAAGTATCGACCTTTCTTGAAATTGGGCAAGAGATTGAAGCCAATCTCTTCTCTTTTATGTGGTACGAGTGTGCCATCATGCTCGTATTATAGTGTATACTGGTAGAGTTGGTCTGAGCCTCTTCGAAAATTACAGAGTGAATAGCCGAGCATAACACGTGTTTTCGAGTGCCGAGCTGAACTGGGAAGTATTTAACCATTCAATTGCTGAGCTAATTGCGTTACAGGTCGAGCTACTATTGATTATGCCGAAGTGAAGGATTGGACAGGGTAACTGGTGTGTGGGAAACTATGCGCCTAAGTTGCCAAGTAGTTGAGCAAGTGTGGATCTGAACACGTGTGTTGAGTGTGGACGGTGCTGAGCTAATAATACCTGCTGCCTGAGCTTGTTGTGACTGCGTTATTTTATTTGAGTATGGCGACAGTGATCGAGCAAATTGTTGTCATGCCGAGCAAGAGAGTGCACGAGGGAACTGTGGTGACCTGTTGTGCTATTGGAAGTATGAAACCTTGCCAAATTCTTAACTTTATTCTAAAATTGTTGAATTGAGATCTATCCCCGTGGCATATTGAGCTAGCTATTGTTATGACTGTGACTATGAAGCAATGAGATCAAGATTACCGAAATTTGATGGGTATGAATCCCTTGAAGAATATTTGCATTGGGAATTTTGGATCAATCAAGTTTTTGAAAATCATTCTTATCCCACGTATAAGAGGGCAAGTACTATAAAGAACTTAATGATTGGTTTTGCAACTACATGGTGGGAGAGAATGATAAGTCAAAGAACTAAGAGAGGAAACATTGAGATTATTATATGGGAAGAGACAAGACATTTGATGCAAAAAAAATTTGCTCTCTCAAAGTATCAAGACCTTAGATAAAAGAAGAAAATTCATTCCCTATAGTGGTTAAGCTCAAGGAGATTAGGTAAGAAAGAAGGCAACAAAGGATTACTCAATCGAAGAATATTGAAGGGGAGGAAACAAAAGGAAAAGAAGTAATAGATGAGGATGAGAAGAAGGTTGAAAAGGAAGGATAAGATGAATTGCAACTTAGTGCTCATTTTCCTAAAGTGATCCCATTGCTAATGATACTTGGTACTAATGAAGACCATAAGTACTACTAAATTAGCCTTTCACATGTCAGACTCTTTTATATTTTATCCATTGTTGAGGTTGTCTAGAGGTAAAATGTATTGTAGTAGTATTGTTCTTGTAAGATGCTATAGACTGTTTATTATTGTTTTTTGAGGTCATAGTGATGAATATTCCTATTTGGGTTGTGTTGTTCTTACCTTAAGTGCTTTCACATTGGAAAAATTTGAAGTGTATAAATAGGAGGAGAAAGGATTAAGTTGTAAGGAAGTGGAAGAGGTGATAGCTACTAAGCATAATATTGCGAAGCCTACATTAAAAGAGCATGAGTGATAGGAATTGAGCCACTCAAGCCTAAGCATGAGGACTTGAGAACTTAGTGAGGTACATTTTCCTTCATTAACCCATGCCGAAGGAATCTGAGCTACCTTAACCTACAAACCTACTGCCATCTCTGAGTAGAACTCTTTTACACCTATCGATCATCTCTGAATGTTGGCTTGAAGAGTGCTTGACTAATAGCTCGGCTCTATCCCCAATCAGCTTGGTTAACCTGTTTCTAAGTTGCCCAAAGCATGGCTAAGCTAAATTTACTAAGGAACAACTTATAGCTCAGCTTGGCACTAGCCAACCTGATTGTACTCCTTTGTCTATTTCTATCGAAACCCTGCTTTTAGCACTAGCCACGTGTTTAAGCACCCATGTAATGGAAACTACTATACAAATCAAATGTTTTCTTAATTTTTCATTTATGCCTTTCTACATTCCTCATACTTTGCTTATTTTGGATATTACCCTTTTTTGTCTTTTCCATATTTAGCAGGTTGTCCTAGATTTACGGGTACAAATACCTTTGTGATATGTAGTCTCAAGAATGATTTGCATGATCTCATTATTAAATATACTAAGTCTTTCCTTTCTTGGAAGTTTACCTCCCTTTTTACTCTTATCCTAACCTTGAAGCAAGGTTAAGTGGCAAGTAACCTTATTAAATTAGCTCGTGCATTATATCAAGTTGGTTATGAGTCGACAGAGATCCTTGGTGCGTCATATCCTTGGGTTCATTTGTAGGTTTTGCTTATTTATGTGTATTCTGTCCTCTTTTTTGAGCTTTTTGTGAGTTTAGACCTATCCCCTTAGATACGACAGACCCTGTCTTTCTTTGGCGTAGCGTATCATCTTGTTATTAGAGTAGAGGTTCACTTAGGTAAGTCACCATTATGTCATGTTATCACTTGTTATGTTGGTTTATCATTTGTGTTAGAAGTGTATTGAGTAGTGAAGTAGTTGTTGAGGTTGTATGAGGATTTGTTGCAGTGACTTGGTAAGTAGTATGAATTGTACTGCCATGCATGGTACTCTATTATACTCTGTTTTGAGTTAGGGAAAATAAAGCAAGTAGTTGTGTGTTTCTGTGTAAGAGTCAAACTAGTTAGCTATGGTGTCAAGTCCTTATAATGAGACACATTGATTTGGGTATGAAGAAAAGCTGAACGTGTTTTGCATAGGTAGTGTATAGGCTAGTTGAAGACTATGAGTATGTGTTGTTTTCTAGAAAATACAAGTATTGTCTATTGCCTAGAGTATGAAATTGAGTGAGAGTGCCTAATTCAAGTGCTAATGTTGCTATTGGAGATAATAATAGTAATGTTGTCTACCATGGTCAGCAACCTCAAAATACCTTTAGATGTTCTAATAAGTGGTTTGATGAGGTAACTCACTTAATAGTTGATTTAATCGAGCTGTTTATGCACTAGCATGTCGACCTATTGGAGCCAACTACAATACCCCCCAGGTTGCTCTTGAAGCTGGTTCCACTTCCTATAATGTTCAACCTATCTAAGGACAAATCTTAGCTTGGCAAGACCGAGGTAGAAGAATAGGAAGACACGCGTGGAGGAGAATAGACCTAGGTAGAGTAGATGAGGAAATTGAGGAAGAGTATAATGAAGTAGAAGAAAGGCCATGAGCAACCCAAACTACTGACCATGTGAAGCTTCAAATTCCAAGCTTTAATAGCTCAAGAGATGCTGATGACCATCTTGATTGGGAAGAGAAAGTGAAGTAAGTCTTTGACTATTATGAATATGAGGATTGCGAGAAGGTGAGAATTGCTACTGTGGAATTCTCAAGATATGCTGTGATGTGGTGGAGGAACTTGTAGACTATGAGGAGGTGAGATGGATACAAAAAAGTTAGCACTTGGTTCGAGATGAAAAAAGTCCTTAAAGCTATATTTGTGCTAGATACCAATCTACAAGGCACCTCTACTCAGCTTCAAGAGCTATTATAAGGAAATTGAACTGTTGATGAATACGTATGAGAATTTCAAATGCTTATGATTCGATGTGAGGTCAGTGTACTTATAGCTCGAACAGTATCTAAATTCTTGATCGGATTAAGATTAGAAATATGAGATGTAGTAGAGCTTCAACATTTCATCACTCTAGACCCCAGTGTATGGAAAGGTAGAGGAGAAACAGGCTAACACAACTTCCACCAAGTGGACTTGTTCATAATAGCTAACCTGTCTAAGGTAGCAGTAGACTTCAGTATCATACTGAACCTAATATGAAGACCAAGATGATGACTGAACATAAGAGCCATACTATTAACCCAAAGTGCCAAAGAGAACTTATGAGAAAGGATAAGGATTTGGATGGAAGACGGGCTAGAATAATTGTTTCAAGTGTCAGGGTTTTGGTCAAATGGCCACTTAATGCCCCAACTGACATATTATAATCATTAAAATAGAAGCCACTACCATTGAAGTAGATAGCACTAACAAGAAGCTTAAAGAAAAGTACGAAATAGATGAAAAGACCGAGGTGTGTGATTAGGAACTAATTGAGGAAAATGTTTATGTTGACGACCTAAACAAGCTGACTGTGGTTGTTCGATGAGCTCTAAGTATTAAACCATTTGCTGTGGAGGAGCAACGAGAAAATCTGTTCCATATCACATGCAAGGTGAATAAGTAAGTGTACGAGCTCATAGTAGATAATGGGAGCTATACCAATGTTGTGTCTATTGATTTGGTTCAAAAGCTTAAGTTGCCAACCTTATTACACCCAAAACCTTATAAGCTTCATTGGCTAAATGAGAAGGGAGCATTACATGTTACTTAGCAAGTATTACTGCCGATCTCAATTGGGAACTATTATGATAAGGTTCTCTATGATAGATTACTCATGTGCACATAACATGTATTATTAGGTTGTCCATGGTTATTCGACAAAAGAGTTATTCATGATGGGTTTAAGAATACGTATGCATTTGAGAAGGAAGGGAAGAAAATCACCCTAAACCCGATGAACTCAAGCTAATTAAGTAGATTATAAGCCAAGCTAACCTGAGGATTATAGAAAGCATTTGTTTTGAGTCGATCCGAGCTCTTAGAGACTGTTAAATCCAATTTGCTGACCTCCTTGTTAGTTAGAAGATTATTAGAATTAAAGGAGCAAGTTTTGTTGCCGAAGGAGGTGCAAGAACTATTGGAAGATTATGTTAACTTATTTCGTAAGCAATTACCTAGAGGGATGGCGCCTTTTCTAAGGAATTGAGCACCGTATTGACTTCATACCTAATACTACCCTACTGAACAAGCTTGCTTATTGGATGAATCCCGAACAAGCTGCTAAGCTTCAAAGGTAAGTCAACGAACTATTAGAAAAGGGATACGTGAAGGAAAGTTTAAGCCCATGTGTTGTACCTATATTGCTAGTGCTAAAGAGAGATGGTACTTAGTGTATGTATATGGATAATAAAGTTGTTAACAAAATTATAATCAAGTATAGGTACCCCATTCTAAGGCTGGATGATATGCTAGATGAACTAAATGGTGATAGAATTTTCAGTAAGATCGACTTGAAGTTAAGATACCATTAGATTCATATAAGGCAAGGAGATGAGTGCAAGACTATATTTAAAACCTAATATGATTTATATGAGTGGATGGTGATGCCTTTTAGATTATCAAATACCCCGAGCACTTTCATGTGGTTGATGAAACATATGTTGAGAAATCTAATTGGAAAGTGTATTATGGTCTACTTTGATGACATCCTTGGTTACAAGGTCAATTAACTAAGCCATTCTAACCATCTTTGAGTTGTATTTGATGTGCTTTAAGCCGAGACTATTCAAAAACTTGAAGAAATGTTGTTTTTGTCAGAAAGAAATGATCTTCCTTAGATATGTTATAAGTGGAGGAGGCTTATAAGTCGATAATGAGAAGATATTAGCTATTATCGAATGGCCAACCCTAACCACTTGTGTCAAGGTGAGAAGCTTTCATGGATTACTATCCTTTTAGTGACGATTCATTAAAGGCTTTAGCATCATTGTGTCACCCCTCATCGAGTTAACAAAGAAGAACATCGAATTCAAATTGGAAGAGAAGGAAGAAAGAAGTTTTGCTAAGGTAAAGGAGAGGTTGACCTTTGCACCCGTATTAGCCTTGCTTGACCTTGAGAAGATATTTGAGCTTGAGTGTAATGCATCAAGTGTTGGTATGGGAGCGATGCTCATGTAAGGAGGTCGACCTGTTGCATACCATAGCGAAAAGTTGAGAGGACAATAACTAAATTACTCTGTCTATGATAAGGAATTCCTTGCTCTCATCCAAGATCTTCACGTATGGCAACATTATCTTCTACCAAAGGAGTTTGTCATTTATATTGATCATGAGTCCTTGAGATACCTCTAAAGTTAGAATAAGCTATCAAAGAGGTAAGCCTGATGGGTTGAATTTTTTGAAGGATTCAATTTTATAATTAAGTATAAGCAAGGCAAGACCAATGTGGTTGTTAATGCCTTGTTAAGAACACATGTTCTTCTTACTGAATTGCTAACCCGACTTTTAGGATTTGTGAGCATAAAGGATCAATATCCTCTAGATACGCATTTTGGTCCTATATATGTATATTGTAGAGAAGGAAGGATAATAGATGACTATCATGTAGAGGATGGATATCTATTTTGAGGTAGCAAGCTAAATGTGCCGACCTATTCTCTAAGAAAGCTGCTAGTACAAGAAGCTCATTTTGGTAGACTCTTTAGACATTTTAGAGAGAAAATGACATATGAACTACTGAATGCAAGGTTCTTTTGGCCTAAGATGAGGTGCAACGTGCACCACCTTGTGGAAAGTTATGTAATTTGCAAAAGAGCAAAGAGCAGCTGAGTAGGGAACAACTATGCCTCTACTAGTCTCAGCCAAACCATGGGTTGATTTGAGCATGGATTTTGTCTTTAGATTACCCCGAACTGCCTAAGACAAAGATTTTGTGACGGTCATTATAGACAGATTTAGCAAGATGGCCCCCTTTATGCTCTGCACCAAAACTAATGATGTTTTGGCTATTGCTTCTTTGTTTTTATAGGAAACTGTTCACTTGTATGGAATATCGAGGAGTGTGGTGTCAGATTGAGATCTAAAATTCCTAAGCCATTTCTAGAGGACTCTCTGCCATTGGATGGGAACCAATTTACTTTTTAGCACTTCTTTCTATCCCCAAACCGATGGCTAGACAAAGGTTGTCAATTGTACCTTAGGTTCACTACTCCGAGCTGTAATGGGGAAGAACTTAGCTAATAGGGATATATGCTTGACCATAGTAGAATTTGCTTATAACAAAATAGTGTACTTTACCACTAAGCATGCATCATTTGAGATTGTCTATGGCTTCAACCCTAAACTACCCCTTAATCACACTCCAATGCCATCACTTGAATAAGAAGACCTAGAAGTAAGAACCAGAGCTTAGTCCTTCTACCAAATCTATTATGAAAGTTGCTCAGCATATTGATCGAGCTGCTAGAAAGTTGAAGGAGAAAGGAAAAGGAAAGAAGACCAAGCAGTTTTAACCCGGCGATGAAGTATGGTTGCACTAAAGCAAAGAGAGGTTCCTTAATAGGAGGAAGAACAAACTATCTGCCTAAGTTGAAGGACCATTAAAAATACTCGAGAAGATCAACAATAATACCTATCAAGTGAAGCTACTCAAAGACTTTGGAGTGTTCGATGCGTTTAATATTACCAACCTTAGCCCCTATCAACCAGAAGAAGAGTAGGATAAAGACCAACTAGATTTGATCCTAAATCCCATTCAACCTATAGGGGATGATAAGAATCAAGCCATTGGACCCTTGACTAAAGCCTAAGCACGAGGACTCGAGAACTTAGCAAGGCGTATTCTCCTTCATTAACCCATACTGGAGGAATCTAAGCTACCTTAACCTACTGACCTACTACCATCTTTGAGCAGAACTCTTCCATACTTATCAATCATCTTTGAATGCCGACTTAAGGAGCGCTTGACTAATAGCTTAGCTCTGTCCTCAATCAGTTTAGTCGACTTGTTTTCGAGCTACTCAAAGCATATCTAAGTTGAATTCATTAAGGAAAAGCCTACAACTTAACTCGGCATTAGCCAACCTAACCATGCTCCTTTGTCTATTTCTATCGAAAGCTTACTTCTTATTGCTATCTATGTGTCTAAGCACCCATGTGATGGAATCTACTGTACAAATTAAATGTTTTCTTAATTTTTCATTGATACCCTTCTACATTCCTCACGCTTTGCTTATTTTTGGACATTACTCTTTTTGTCTTTTCCATATTTAGTAGGTTGCCCTAAATTTATAGGTATAAATACCCTTGTAATATGTAACCGCAAGAATGATTTGCATTATCTTGTTGTTGAATATACTAAGTCTTTCCTTTCTTAGAAGCTTACCTCCCCTTTTACTCTTATCTTAACCCTTAAGTAAGGTTAGGTAGCAAGTGATCTCATTGAATTAGCTCGTGCATCATATCAAGCTAGTCGTGAGTCTTTGGAGATCCTTGGGTTTGTTCATGGGTTTTGCTTATTAAAGCTCATTTGATCCTTATTTTTTGAGCTTTTTGTGAGTTTAGACACATTCCCTTCGATACGACCGACCTTGTCTTTTCTTAGCACGGCTTATCAATTGATCTTTGAGGATACTTAAGGTTGAGCAACATTTTGAGATCTTATATGTTCAACTTCCTCGAGCTCATGGCTTGATGTCTAAGCTAGAAGTTGTGATATTTCCCTTAATTAATAGTTATTGGAACTACTTGGGTAAGATTGATCGAATACACGATGAATGGAAGAAAGTCCTTGAAAAGGAGTTTGATTGATTAAGGTCACGATGAGTGGAAAGAGCATTGGTCGATGATTGCATTAGTGGAGGAGCTTGATTATTTTTACTTGATTGTGTTTTATTTTTGCAGGATAGTTTTTTATCCAAATGGAGCTAGGAGTAACCTATTTCCATGTTTAAGGTTGAAACTTCTCCAAGGGAGAGGGGATGATAGGGTACAAGGGATCGGGATAATGAATTGCTAAGTTTCGAGCTATATTGGAGACCTGCTTATGAGTTCTTTATGTGTCGAAGACTTGTTTATGAGGTTTACCTCTATTGGAGACTTGCCTATGAGCTTTTTTTGGCTAAAGCTAATATGGATAGATAGATTAGTTCAACCAGGTTAGCTAATTAGGTCGGCTCGGATTAGGTCAGCCCAGAATAGGTCTTTAGAGTGCTAGTAGCTCATCAACCCAGCTCATTAGCCCATTACTCGAACAGATCATCTAATTACTTATTTTTAGTTACGTTATTTTGAACTTCTCATTTCTTGTAATGTTACGAAACTGCCCTCATGTTTTATTTTGTATTTATAGGAATGCCATTAGGGCATCTTTTTAGTCATTTTATTTACAAGTTTACTACTATGTATAAATAGCTCACGTATGTAAAGTTTTAGACAAATTTAGAATATTAATGAAAAACCTTTCAAGTCCATCTTATTAGAAAGCTCTTCTCTACCCACTATTATCAATCCCTTTAACAAGGATTGTAGTGAGCAACCGATCTAGCTTAGACTAGTGCGTTACATCTAGTAAGTTAGTTGATTCATATGTGGTTTTGTGGTATCTCATATTCGTAGAGTTAGTGTATGAGATTGCTAAACCATTAACTTTTATCTATTCTTTGGGCCATCTTGTAGTTCAGACCTACCTCTTTAGTTACTCATGATATCGGTTACCATGTATTCCCTTCCTAATGATTTATGTCATTACCCAATCCTTTCTTGTTCCCAATTTCCCTTTATCGAGCCTAGATTTTTACCCTCCCGGTTCCTTTTGGAAATTAAGCCTTCTTTAAACCAACCAGTACTAAACCCTACTCATTTAATACCGATCCTTGATTAGGGTTTAAAGAAAATTGTTCTTTCAATTTAAAAAGGTATTGGAGTCATCACCTGATCGGAGTTGGGAAAAAAAGTTTAGTTATAACCAATTAGGTAGATTGGTTATAACTTAGGTATCTGTATATCGATCGAAAAAACCAGAGATCTAGATCTGATGGCTAATTTATTAAACCCTAAACGGGTATCACTTTTTAACTTCCTGAATTTAACTTCGGTTTTAAAATATACCCTTTTTAATTTTTAAAACAACTAATCATATTACACATGACCAAATTAATTAATTTGCACAAATATTTATAACAATGGAGAAAAATGAAACTTCTCATATTTTAAGTCGCCCCGTACTTGGGTGCAGGTGCTTACATACTCACTAATGAGGACCGGACTTCTGTAGTTCATTTACCAAAAATATAGTGGGTTGATTGATTTTAATTTTGGAAAAAAATGCTGGGTTTACGTTTTTACCCATTTTGATTTATTTGAAAATTTCCTAAAGGGTCCTAAATTGGATTTTATTTTTGGAAATTCTAAATGATCCTAATTTGAAAAATGGTTGATTTATTTTTATTTTATTTTTGAAAAATCAATTTTTTAGGTGATAAAACATTTTTATTATTTATTTTTATTTATTTATTATTTATTCCTTTTTTATTCTTATTTTTTGATTTTTTGGCTAAAACATGAAAGTAAATAAATAAAAACTAAACTAAATACTTCTTCCTTTTTATTTTTTTCTTTTCCCTCTTTTTTTTCTTCTTTTTTGTTTTCTTTTTCTTCTTCTCTCTCTCTTTTTTTTTAACAACAAACTACAATAATGAAATAAAATATAATAAATAAATAAATAAACAATAATAATTAAATTGGAAGAGGGCTGAATTTAGACTTACAGTACGGGTTGGTTCTGGAGAGGGCTTGGGTCAAATCTTCGTGTTGGATTGTGTAAACCCTACTTTTAGCAAGCCTATGATTTAACTAAGAGTACTTTCCGAATGTTCCCAAGGATTAACTAAACTAAGAACTCAAGTTTACAATTAGAAAGGAACTTACTTTTCCAATTCAATAGCCTATTATCGATAAAACCTGAACTTGAAAAACTGCGAACTCTAAAGTCACCGAAAACTTTAAACCCTAAAACAATTAAGGACTTTTAATCCTAAGTGACTAATTGATAATTTAATTTGAATAATTTCATGCAACTTTAGAAAATTTCATAATTTTATAAGAATTAAATCATTATTTACAAAACACTTCAAGAAGTAAATCCTAGAACAATTTCTTATAAGATAATTCCCTTATTTTCATGCCTAAGCCTTACACTTGAATAAGTAAATCAACTAATCACCTTAAATGACTTATCAATTGAAAGTTGGAGTCATTTATCTATTGATAACTTATCAAAATCTAATGATAAAACACTTCCTTATCACCCCTTCACTTATACTACATATAGACAAATTATCACAAGATTTCACATGCTTAACTTTAATAAATGAGACAAGACAACTCCATGTCCAAAAGGACACCTAATGGCTAGTTCTTACATGGCTTAAAAGAGGGCCATACTCTTGTCTTTCATCCATCAATTACTTTATCTTACACTCTACTATTCACCCCTTAATACTTACATCATCAATAGTTGTAATTATTGATTTTCGTGTATGCTACAAAACAACAAAATCAAGCTTATTAAACACTCTTCCCACCCCATTCCAATCGGCTACTCTTTTCCCATTTGCTCTCACTTTCAATTTCATTTTTGCTTCCTTTTCTCTCACTTTGAAAACAACACAAAAAAAGAAACAATCATACCCTACAAAATCTTTCACTTGCCACCACATTCCAAGCATACATACATTCACTGCACTTTCAACTTCTTCTTGTCTTGCTTTTGCCTACATTCAAAGCCTTTTAGGATCTTTAGAACATTCCTTAAATGCCACTTCAAAGGATCACAACTCGGGTTTCAAAAGGGGTACAAGAAGGAGGAAGTAAGATAAAGAGTATAAGCGGAACCTTAGTGCATAACTACCTTTTTTTTTTTTTTGCTTTAAGGACGAGTAAGTATATCTTATGTTAGTTGGTTAGTATTCATGTTAGAAAACTATGATTTCTTAAAGATATGAGTATAATCATAAGTTGGTATAACATCAAAGACCACCCTAATAAGTAAACTTATGAAAATCTTACATGGAAGTTGAAATATGAGCATATAAAGTTAGTATTTTGTAAAGATAGTGTTTTGTAAAGATACTTATTTTGACACTTGAAATGGAAGATTTTAAGTTGAGAAAATCTTGAAATAAGAACTTGAATGAAAGAGAAGCATGTTGGACATGAGAGTTTAGAAGTCATTTGGATGTTATTTATACTTTCATTAAGTTAAACATGCTGAAATTTAAACTTAGGTAAAGATAAAAATCCATCATATAAAGTTTTATGAGGAAACCAACTTTGTAAGACATGAACTATGATATGGGAGGTATGATAAAAGTGAGATTCTCTATTTTGATATAAAGTATGAGCCAAATAATCATTTCATGAAAAAGAAGTCAAGTTAAGATTTGAATAGAAGTAGCTTAAGTTTATGATCTAACACTTAAACTTAACAAAAATGATGAAAAAAGTTGGAAAATTAAGTTGGAAGCTCTCATACTCAAAACGACTAGATCTAGAACATCCCTAAAGGACACTTAAAATATGAGAAAAGTAAGTAAACAAAGTGAAAAGACCAACCAAAGCAAGTTTAATAAGTGTATTAAGCTTAAAACTCAAAACTGAGCTTAAAACTTCCAAAACGGGCCTCAAATGTCAAGTTAAACAACCCTTAAGTTTCTGACCAGCAACTTGACACGTCAATAAGGGTTGTTTTAAGACCTTCAAGAAGTCTACAAGACAATCCCTAAGCCCAAGAAAGTGACCATATTTGAATTAAATAAAAAATAAGCCCATTTAACAACTTAAGTCTACTTAAGAGCCTAAGAAGTGGTTGATAGCTTTAGGAGTGTAAATAAATCAAAGTTGTAAATCTAACCTTAAGGAGTATTTTGAGCCAAGAATGAAATCTTAAGCTGAAGCTTAAAGGAATTCCTAAGTTACCAAAAAGCCTATTAACCAAACAAAGCCCAAAAGCACTCCAAATCATGAGAACCGCTACTATTCTGACCTATGGATAGATTTGCGTGCCTCATCTAAAAAATTTAACCTCACCACGTTAAATTACACTCGAAAATAATGAAGATTAACTATAAGATCATAAAAATTGGATTTAAAACGAGAAAGTTATATGCGATTGAACTTTTAAGTAAAATCGAGAAAAATACGAAAACTAGTCAAGAGTATAACTTAAGGAGTTTTAGCTTAGTTTTCTGAGTTTTATTTCAATCCCTTATAGT
Source organism: Lumnitzera littorea (assembly GCA_024138015.1). Taxonomy (NCBI): domain Eukaryota; kingdom Viridiplantae; phylum Streptophyta; class Magnoliopsida; order Myrtales; family Combretaceae; genus Lumnitzera; species Lumnitzera littorea. The sequence continues at coordinate 83,379,942 of JAMXBB010000008.1, read as the reverse complement.
ATTATGATTTCGATGACTAGGGGACCCCGCGTTCGGAGACGATCTAGCCCCAGACTACTTTGACTGACCTGTATGGCGGAGTGAGTAAATTATCGATGACTCTTTACTTGATTTTGCTTGTAAAATGATGCACCTAAACTTATATATATATAAATTGGATGCTTGTGGGATACGGGAAATGCATGTATATGAATTTGTGATTGAATGTTGTGGCGTGTTAATCATATAATAATGGAAATTGTTTATGATAATTTATACATGTGATTGTATGGAATGAAATTGTCTGATTACCTTGAAAAATCGAATTAACCATTTATATGATTAAGAAATTAAATGGATCATGCATTCCTCATAATTGCAGTTGGATAACACCAATTATCGCTTTACGCAAAAGATAGGAAGGGATTCACAGGAGGAAGGCCTCCTGCAAGATTGGGCACTAGCTATGCCATTATTTTATTGAGTTTCTGTCCTAAGCTGACAAGCCTACTAAGCGCCGGGAGACGCTAACTATCGGTGAAGGGTCGTATCTTGTGATTTCTATTTAGGGCATGTGTTTGTAGATTACGGAGTCCACTATACTGCTAAACTTGGAATTTTGAAAATATGATTCGAGATTCGGTAAAGATAGTATATATATATATAATTTTGTTTTAGCTTAAGTACAATAGTGCAAATGAAATAAATACCCAAGGGCTAAAACCTAGATTTTGGTTTGAGTCAGTTAATTATCTTTAAACCTCGACTATAGGGGGTATAATTCTGAGTTGTATGCAGTTCCTAGGCCACTACATGCGTTGTATGGCATACTGATTGTTCATGTATTCATATGATTGTGCATCTAATAAAATTTTGTCATGCGGTATTGATGAGGATATTTATCTCACTAAGCTTAAGCTTACACCTCGATAGATTCCTTTTGTTGCAGAAAAACCTTTTCGCTAATCCAGGTCGAGGCATGCTCGTGGTGAGTCTCGTGTAGAGATGGGTTGGAGCGATAAGGGAGTGTAAAGGAGATTTTGTAAAAGCTTTTGTAGATAATTATTTACCTTTATTTTGTTCATAACATAGTTTAAAGTTTATGATGCAGTTTATATTATGAATTGCATTTGTTTGTAATATTCTTTTGGTGTGAAATGTAACGAGTCTATACGTTTACTTAATTAATTTATGTCTTAAAAGTAAATTTTAGTAAAGTTACTCTATATTACTTATCTATGGACCTAATGGTAACGTATAGTGGAAAAAACCTTGTATGTTGTATAAAAGGCTTGCGATCAGCAAGGGGGTTGATAGTAAACCTTTAGATGGTAACAACAATCTACTATGACAACGATATTGTTGGGTCGTGATAGATAGAGTTTCAATTCAGGTTAGGTTGGTTTAAATCGAGTTGAATCCAGGTTGCAATGGCTCAATTAGGATGTTTCCAACCGGTTTCTTAAGTAGGTGAGGTGGTTTTCATGGGCGACTTATTGGACAATGGGGGTTTAGTGAAGCACTGTGGCTTAGTTTGGCTGGTGGCAATGGTTGTCACAGTGGTAGGTCACGAGAGGGTAGTTATCGCTATTGTTATTGTAGTTTCCAAGCGTAAAGGATAAAGGAGGTGTTCGAGGGTGGTTCAGATCTGAGTTAAGGTTGGTTCGGTGGGCTTCATTATGCGGTTGTGGGAGAGAGAAAGGGTTTTCCTGGGTTCAATGGTGTGTTTGGAGGCTTAGGATGTGTGTGTTGAGTGTGGTGAGAGAGAAAGAGAGTGGTCAGGGAAGTGGTGGCATCGTATCTGATCTAAGATTGTGGATGGAGATGATGCGCATGTGGGGCTGCAGTTCACGATAGAGGTTCAGAGGGTTCGAAGAATGGGTGAGGGTCGGTTCGGTTGGTTGAGAGAGAGCTTAAGGATGGCATTGCATGTAAGTAGGGTTGACGTTGGCTTGGTGTGTACAATGAAAGATGGAGTCGATTGAGAGAGAGTGTGACGATCCGAAGAGAGAGAGGATGTGTTATCTGTAAGTCCCCCGTTTCTTGTAGGTGTTTCTAAACTTTAGAAAGCCTACTATATGTGTGTGTGAATGCCCTCACTACCTTGCGAATTGAGAATAACACCACCATTGCCCCCCCTCCCTCCCTAACCCCCTCCCCTCCCGCCTCTTTCAAGGAAAAATCCTTCCTTCCTTTGTACCGTATTGCTTTTTTTTTTTTTTTTTATAAAAAAAATGAATCTCCCTTCGTGCGTTGTATGTGTTTTTGATAAAAAAGAAAAGAAAGAGAAGGAAAGAATAAGGAAAGGGGAGAAAATATCCAAGGGAAAGAAAATCGCTATCATGGCTAATCATAAAGCGCCATATGTCGCAATTAGATACGTAGCCCAATGACGACCTGACATGTGGCCATACATAGAGTTTAAGAGAAAAAAGATAAAAGACCTCAAACCAAGCCTAATACCTTGGTTCAATTGTTTTACCGTTAGGCTGTTGGCCCGTACCTTATCTATATGTACAATTAAATTACACATATAGACCATGTTAGTTTGAGCGAGATTTAAATCTAAACTTGAGCCTAATGGCCTTTTATTCAAATTTATTTAAATTAAAATTTTATTATATTTAAACAACCTAAAAAATTTATTATTATTTAAATTCCTTATTTTTTCTATTTTCTATAACTTTTCAAATTTCTTATATATTTTTCTAAATTTTTCCATTTTTTGTAATTTTCTAAAATTCTTATTTTTTTTTTCTAAATTTCTTTATTTTTTAGGGTTTTCTTTAATTTTCTATTTTTTTTTTGTATTTTTTCCTAATTTAGGACTTTATAACCTATTCTGAAAAATAAAAGAGGGGAAAAAATTAAGTGTTTATACCCTCCTTAAAACTAGTTACACCCTTTCTCTCCACCATTTGACCGATTCTTCTCTACTCACATCCCTTCGCCGAAATCTATTGTTCTTCTTCCAAATCCACTCCATTTTCATTTTTGTTTCACTCTAAAACCTTGAGGTTATGGGAGGAGTATTGAGCACAATGCTTCAAATGCTGAGTTTGGTGATCATCTTTTCCTTACACTCTGACACACTTAAAGGTATGAGAAATGTGGTCCCTTGAAAGTAAATTACAAACAACATTTTAATAAGGATGTTCTTAATGCTTTTGGAATATTTGAGATGGATAGTGTGATTACAAATAGAATTTTAGACACTTTAGATATTCTAATGTTGTTAATGAGGAGGCTCTTTGGTACTTTAATCGCAACTTATTCAATGATCATAATAGTAATGGGAAGTTGATGGTTGGCATAGACATAAATGATCATAGCCAACCATAGCTGTATAACTATCTGTATGGCTAAGAAATTGAAATCACTAGAGATGACATTTACAATATCATTAGAGCATATAGAAGGGGAGCTAAATATATGGAGGGACTTGATAATGTCGGGGTTGCTTTTTATGAAGAAGTTTTTGGTGAGAGAAGTATTGGGGATCATAATTAGGGCATATAAAAAAAATCTTTAGGCTATATGTTTGCCTTTTCATTACAAAATCCTACACTTGCTTATATGTCATAACTACTGTCCTCGATGTAGTGGGCATGAGCATGTAACAAAGGATGATCTTTGGATTCTTAGGTACCTACATTGATTATGTTGACATGATTTTTCACTATTTTAAAACGGTAACCAATGAGCCTAAGCAAGTTTTTCAAAGATGTGGATGGTTGATTATATATTTTATTGACAAAACGTGTGATCTTTCCCTCTCCTTGTATTAATCCTCAACTAGAACCATTCACTATGCGTCACATTAGTAAAGAAGGATGGAAACATGATAAACACAAAGGATGTATATGCCACAAACATCTCTTACCTCTCGTTAGAGTTGGACCACAAGCATCAAATGGGGATGATGTAAGAGATGAGGAAAGGGACAATGTAAATGCAAATGAAGAAGGTGTACAATATATACACTATAATTTAAATATTATAATAATATTTGCAAGGTTTCATCGTACTATATTTCCTAAGTAATACATTTTTTGAAAATGAATGATTCTAAAATAAGAGCTAAGACCTTTATGAGCTTTATTTCAAGAAATATACTTTACAGGATTACTTTCATGGCAGTTTCAAAGTTGGAACTAAAATTAAAAACATTTTTTGAAACCTATATTTAGAAGCTTGAAACACTAATGACCTATTTACTTGGAGGTAGTACAAAGGGAATTGAATGACTATTCCCTCTTAAGTTTCTATTATCTTTTTAACTTGAAAAATGAAAGGAATTTCAATTCCTAAGAACTTTCCATGCCCACTCCATTAGGAATAGTTACCTAACAAAAGGTGGAATTTTTTATTCCTTCTATGGAGAGAATAACAAGTTCAAACAGTATTGTCATTGTACCCTCATTAGTATTGGAATTAAATATCTTATGGTTATTTTCTAGACCAAACATGTAATCTGATACTTTTAGTTATATCCCCAACTTAATATTGCAATTAATAAGTGAAGTAAATATTGGAAAAAATATTCTCTATAATAAATATTTATATGAAGTAAACACTATAATAGAGATTTCTAACCCATTCCTAATAGTAGTCAATTCTCAAGATCTAAGTTTTATATTTACTGTCTATTTCATTCCAAAAAGTAAATGGGCCATGGGATATCGCACAATATAATTGTACATTCTCTTAATCACAACTAATCAAAGTGATCATTACTTACATGCTCGCTAATTTTAGATGAGCACAGCTTCAATCAAAAGTTTTCTACCTTTATCCTATGAGCTTAAGAGCCAAACACTATAATATTGTAATTAATAAGTGAAGTAAACACTTGAAACAATATTTTCTGCAATAAATATGTATATAAAGTAGACACTATAATAGAAATTTCTAACTTATTTCTAATAATAGTCATTCCCAAAGACATGAGTTTTCTATTTACTATCTATTTCAGTACAAAAAGTAAGTGGGCCATGAGATATCATACAACATAATTGTACATTCTCTCAATCACAATTAATCAAAGTGATCATCATTTACATGCTTACCAATTTTAGATGAGCGTAACTTCACTCAAAAGTTTTCTATTTTTATCCTATGGGCTTAAGGGCCAACAAAAGAAAGGCTCGAAGTATTCGCTATCTAATTTATCTGTTTTATAAAAGTAAATTATAAATACATCTCTTTTATATTTGCTCTACGAGTTTTAATCATGTTATCTTTGGGATTAAGCATTTATACTCACAAAACATATAAAAGTGCATTTCACCTCCAAAGTGACTATTTTACTATTAATTTTATGTTGATTTTTATATTAATTATAGTATTTTAAGTATCTTATCTTATAGCAAGATACTGAAAATAAGGTTTAAGAAAACCTTTTTCAAATAATTGGGATCTAAGCGCTCAATTTAAAAACTAGGATGGTTAAGAGTACATAAGCAAATATAAAGAGATATATTTGCGAATTATCATTTTCTCTAATTCCATCTCATTATCAATTCTTGCTTTTCAAGACTACTTTAATCTTTAGGTATATTCTACATTTCCAAACCACAATCAATTAATTTATTCATAACACTTTTAATTTTATCTACAAATAAAATTAACTAAATATAAATGGTCCTCTAAGTTTCTTTAGCATCTCTCATTTAGCATTCGAACTTAAAGTGCTTGCTATATTTTGTGAGCCTTGTCATTACAAGGTGATGACATCACCTAAAGTATTAGGAGGTTGACGAATGCGATTAAATTATATACCTTAACTTTTAACTTATCCACATTGTACATTTGATTAAAACTTGTCTCCATGTATACCTCTGTTATCTCCTTATTATATCATTAATCCAATCAGTTTAATTGATTAATTGTTGCATGATATTGGTATTTACTTATTTTTCCTTTTCTAATCAGCTTCCATATAAGAAAAAACATGTCCATATCAACAAACTTAAAAAAAAATAAAAACTCTATGCTTATAAATTTTTTCTTTTTCAAAAAAAAAAAAACACATAAATAAGAGGAATACATATCCCCATCTAAAGTCAAAACAATTGAAATATAAAACTTAACCAAGATCCATTCAAAACCCTACCCTTGTCCTTTAACCCATATAAAACCTTAACTTGGAAGTTACGAAATTTACACTATGTTTGGATGCATAGAAATCAAATGAAACCAATGAAAATGAGTGAAAAGTTCGTGTTTGATAATTTAAAATAAAGATGGAAATCTAAGGAAATGAAGGGAAAAGAGTGAAAAGTTTTCCACTTTTAAAGCCATTATGTTTCTCCTTGATTTTGGAGATGGAAATGAAATGAAATTACAAAAACATCTATGCTATGTATGTTTGTTAAATACAAGCGAGGATAATATAGTTTATTAAATCACTTATTTTCTCCTTGAATGTCTAAACACAAAATAATATTATCATTCCTTTTCTTTTCATCTTAATTCTTCTCCTTTCTTTTGATTTCTATCGATTTTTGCCAATTTCTACCTATTTCATCTCTTCGAAAGTTTACCATAGTATTAAAGTTTCTAATCGTCTAATTGTTGTCATTTAGGAGAACAGCGAAGTTTTTCGTTGCCTGGTATGCTTGGTAAAACAATTGAAGAAATTCTTAAAGAAAGTCAATTTGCTAAAGAGATTCTATCTTCTATTGCTAACAAAATGAGCAAGGGATTCACTAATGACCTAAAAACTCCAATTACACATCATAGGAAGCGATGAGTTCATCTTGAAAATTTTGAACTAAAAGCCAAAAGCAAAATAGAGAAGTAAAATAAGTTGCAACCATTGAGATTATAATCTAACTCTCTATGTTTAGTACAATCTCAATTTCGGATCAATTTGAAAGTTTCTCCCTCTAGAAAACCCAATAGTAGTAATGAAATTACGAGGCATTTGAGGTTTTGATTGTTTGAGATAGGATTTGGGATTGAAATCATTTGTTAGTGCTAAGGTTTTGAATGGCTTAGAGGTTAGGGGTTTAAATAGGTGATGGCTTGATTTTATATTTTATTTTTTTGATTTTAGATGAGGATGTTTATTTCTTTGATTTGTGTGTGTATTTGTTTTGCTTTTAGATGGGGATATGTTTTCCTCTTATTTTTGTTTATGTGTGTTTTGGTTTTTTTTTTTTGCTTTTTTTAAGTTATAGGCATAGAATTTTAATTTTATTTTTAAGTTTGCTGACATGGAAGTTGATTTGGAAAAGAAAATACGTGTTGTGCAATAGCTGGCTAATCAAGATGATTGGTTCAACAGTGTGATAGAGAGATAATAGAGACATATATGAAGATTGATGTATAATATGATAAGTTAAATGCGAAGGTGTATTATTGAAAAAAAGTGTAAAGTCTAGGTGTGTATAGTGCCATTACTTCTTTATTTAAAACAACAGTCTTGGCAACGCTAGTAAAATAGAAGATCGTGTTGCAATTTGTATTCTTTTTAAGCCAATTATTATATGATTTTGCAGCATTGAATGTGGTTAATTTAAGTAAAGATCAACGTTTATACTTAAGTACTATATTCATATTTAAATATCAAATTGCCTGTGTGCTTTGGTGGTAGTTTAATTTGCATGACCGTTTAAAATTCTATAACTATAGATATTTTGAATGAGAACGTCACTATTGATTTGAGAAAAAGTTTCGTAATTTACAAATGTGGTTAATGATTTTGTCATTTAGTTAGTTGTAATAGAACCATTTATTTGAAAGTAGGAATGCTGGTCCCATCGTATCCAGCTGGTAACTATGGTTAAAAACAGACTTCGGAGTTCGAAATGACAAGATTAACACCAAAAAAAAACAAAAAAGGAAAAGAAGACACTAAAATAACATTTTTTACTGCAATCTCTCTCTTCAGGAAAAGAATAATGGACTACATCACCTGTACTGCCATGTTTTGTGCTGTTCACATTGCTTGCAATTGTAAATATGCAATAGTCATGGAGTCTTTTCCAGGTACTCCTCCTGGTACGGAAGAGAAACAGACAAACTATTGTATTTTTAATTAATTATTTTATTTTATTTTATTTTTTAATCGTTGGTAACATTTGAATGCGATTCAATGACAACAGGAGGATAAGAAACAATTTTAATATAAAAAAAAAAAAATTATGGATTGCTTATCATCTTCCGAACACAACCATGTGACCCATCTCGCAAATAATGGACTGGCCATCTCTTGGTCTGTTATGGCTCCCACCAAATACCTTTCACCATGCAAACAAAACAAAAGCAAAATCATTTCCAATTACACACCATATCAACTGTATCCGTATCCCGGTCTCAATTTAGAATACATATTCTATACACAAGTATATGTTTTCTTAATTTTATTTAAATCAAGCTTTATGGTCCCCGTTGTCAAGAAAACTAAGTTTTCTAAGATATCTCCAAACCTATGTTTATGTGAATTACGTATTGTTATATATAAAAACTAGTTAAAACCCTACGATTTTGCAGATTTTGATCTAATAAAAACCTAATTATTTAATCTTTTGTTAAATAATTATTTTATATGATTACGATACATTTATTGTAGTTGCATTATAATCAATATATGATATTCATTATAAGAAGTAAAATTTTACCGTTTGATCACTTAAAAGTGTATATATAGTGTAGCCACTTTTAGTTATAATAAATTGCCCTTTATATTAAATAAGCCCTTCACATTAAAATAAAATTGCTATGAAAAATGGTCACGATCTCATTTTTATAGTGGATGAGCTTTTATTATAAGCAAATGATTTATTGTAAAGCGAATACGACACCTTAGAATCTGATTGGTTAAGTTTTAATCCTTTTTATTTGCATATTATGTCGTTTTATATTGAGAGAAGTACAAATTTAGGATTAACCTTTTGTATTTTTTTTTATGTAAGTTTTAAATATTTTAAAATTTCTATTTAAATCATAAATGTTTATAAAAATTTTCAAATAAATCCTTTATCAGTTTATTGTTAACTTTTCTATTAATATAACACGTAACATTTTCTGATTGGTTTATGAAGTATAAGATTTAGGGCTTAATCTTTTGTATGTTTTTTATTCGAATTTTAAATGTTTTAAAATTTCTATTTGAATTGTCGATGTTTGTAATAGGTTTTAAACAACTTGATTAGTTTTCCACTAACTTTGTCATTAAATATGGTATGTAGCATTTTTTAATTGGTCCACGTATTTTTATTAAATAATTATTATAATAAAATAATAAAAAAGAAAAAATATAAAAATGTGGAATCAAATAATAAAGATATATATACATATATAATGTAATAAATATATATACATGTATACTTATTATAATTTTAATAAGAATTTAAAAAAAAACTAAGAATAAAAATTCTAGAAAAATTAAAAATATTTGTTATGACCACCCTTTAGCCTTGAGCTTATTGGAATTGCTAAAATAAAAAGGTGAAAAGTCGCTATCCACATTTTAAAGTGAGTCGAATTGACTTACCAATAGGTGTGTATTTGAAAAAAAAAAAAAAAATTGAAACTCGATTAGGTTTCCAATAAGGATAAACCTCTACTCATAACAAAGTATATGAAAAGGTTAATAATTAATTGGGTTTCGCTCTTATTTTTCTTTCTTTTTTATTTTCCTTTTATTAAGATTGAGCACCCTCTTCAAGGAGGTTACAAGAACCCTTAGGGGGATAGGTTATATTTAGCTACTTTCGATCAATGGTAAGTTGATTTAACTCATTTTAGTATATAGATTGCACCTATTGGATGCTTTTGGCAATTTTGTTCATCTTCAGTCTTGGGATAGTTGAAATGATTTTTTTTTTTTATTTTTCTATCTTTTTAAATTTTCTCATTTTTAAAAATTTTTTTTATTGAAATTATTATAAATACACATCTATATACATTTATTAGATGAACAAAATTGCCAAAA